>VZTQ01002223.1:0-73249 GCA_013400755.1 Pelecanoides urinatrix | reverse complement strand
CTTTGTCACTGTGTTTCCCCCTGCATCCAGTAAAGGATGGAGATTATCCTTAGCCCTCCTTTTGTTGCTAATATATTTATAGAAACCTTTTTTATTGTCTTTTCCAGCAGTAGCCAGATTAAGTTCTAGTTGGGCTTTGACCCTTCTACTTTTCTCCCAGCATAACTTCATGACATCTTTGTAGTCCTCCTGAGTTGCCTGCCTCTTCTTCTAAAGTTCATAAACTCTCCTTTTTTTCCTGAGTTCCAGACAAAGCTCTCTGTTCAGCCAGGTCAGTCTTCTTCCCTGCCGGCTCATCTTTCTGCACATAGGGACATCTTTCTGCACATAAAGGCTCCTGCACCTTTAAGATTTCCTTCTTGAAGAATGTCCAGCCTTCCTGGACTCCTGTGCCCTTCAGGACTGCCTCCCAAGGGACTCTGTCAACCAGTCTCCTAAACAGGCCAAAGTCTGCCCTCTGGAAGTCCAAGGCAGCCGTTCTGCTGACCCCCTCCTTACTTCTCCAAGAATCAAAAACTCTATCGTTTATGATCACTGTGCCCAAGATAGCCTCCAACCATCACATCAACCAAAAGTCCTTCTCTGTTTGCAAACAACAAGCCCAGCGGGGAGCTCTCCCTAGTTACCTCTTGATTGCCCTCAGACTTCTAGTTGCAACTTCATCTCAGCCTACCTGAAAAATCAGTAACGGGTAATAATCTGAGGGCCGTACCAGGGTAGGAAGTCTTCTCTTCACACCTTTTACCCAGGCCCCAGGGAGGCGGCAGACTTCTCTAAGAAGTGGGTCTGGTCTGCATATCGGGCCTTCTGTTCCCTTCGGAAGGGAGGCTCCTATGACAATGACATGTCTTTTTTTCTTTATGGAAGCAGTTTTGACGCAGAGCGTAGGTCGACTTAGCCTCGGTGACACCTCCAAACTAGATGAACCATCGTCCTCGTCATTGTTTGGTTCCACTTGCAGAGCCTCATACTGTTACGCAAGGGCAGCTGGGGAGGTGGGGTGGTCACAGAGGGGACGCGCCTGCTGCGCGGGGCAGGACCTTGTCGCCATTGCCCCCTGTCCCTTAAGGCCCTGTGTTCAACCAGGCGGAGAGGGGATCGGGAATCCTCCGTGTCAGGCGTCCTGCCCGCCTGTGGGGCCTGTCCCGGGGAAGGCAGGGTGCGGCTCCAGGAATCTGTCTCTCTCTCACTCTCCTGATACTTCTCAACATACTCACCTCCTCCCGGAGCTCTGTCACTACGTGGAGGAGTTCCTCTACCTTGCAGGGTTTGGAAAAAAAGTATGTTCTGTTTGCTTACTTTGTGCCTCAGGGAACCTTCAGAAGGTTCTTTGGGTTTCTGTCTTTGTGTTTTGGGTGTTTTTTTAAATGAAGTGAAAAAGGAAGAAAAGGGGTGAAAGAAGAAAAGTGGGGTGTAGAGGGATCTTATAAGAAATGGAATTTGATTGAAAAAGTTAGAAATGTTTTCCCCTTAACTCTTAAAATATTCTTTTAGCTTTTCTCTTTAAAAGCATAAATACATATGCACAGACACTGTGGTATGTTTAATACTATAATAGTAATGTCTTTTCCACGTCTTTCCATAAGTTCTGCTATCTTATAAAACTTGAGATTTTTTACGGGGCGGGGGGGAGGGGAGGGAGTAAGAAACTGAGTAAAAAGCATGCTAGATGCTAGTTTGGGGTTTTTTGTTTGTTGTGTTTTTTTTATTATTACGCTTGGAACGTTTTGTTCAACAGCATGCACGTCTGTGTGATTTCACTGACTGCTGCCTAGGCAAGGGCAGGTTTTCCAAAAATCTTGTTTCTGTTCAGGAGGAAGCTGTCCAAGAGCACTGGGAGCAGGGCTAAAGGCAGCCTATGAGCACGTAGGATCAAAACATTAGAAAGCTTTTGGAACTCTTCCTTGGAAGGGCTTGCATGCTCCAAATGCTAGACTTGAGGATGAAATATGACTCAGAGCACTGATCTCAGTAAGAACCAAGGAAACGGAAAATAAATTATGTGGGAGACTGATGTGTAATTAAAAATTTAGTGGTAACTTTTCTTTTTTTCAACAGAACATCGTTCTGCTCACAGCCAGGCAATAGTTCAGGTGATTGCTAAAGATCTACAGAGAGCATTTTTCTTGGCACTGCATAGTGGATTATTATTGTTTTTCTCAAGTATAGTGACAGTTGTTCATAACACCAAGAGTCCTTTTGCAACTACTAATCTTGTTGCTTGAGACAGGACAAAGACTGGACAAGCATTAGAGAAGAAATAGAGGGAGACAAAAAGAATTGTTTAACTCTGGCATTCCCCTGAAAGAGATATACAAAAAGGTAAAGAATTATTTTCTTGTATTTCGAGTATCTTGGAGATAAAGAGTTAAATCCAGTCATGCATAATAGTCAAATTTGTACTTCAAATATCTGTAATACTCTTGATAGTGTCCTAGAAGTTTGAAAGGAATAACTGTGAAGTGAACATGTGGAGACTGTAAGTCAAGAGTAAACTGCTATGAACATGCCAACGTTCTTGAATGTTGCAGGTATTAGTATGAGGCATTCCAGAAGCTATTTTCATGAAGTATTTGTGGCTTGACTGCGAGGCAACTTCACCTGTCTTTTTCTCTCATACAATGCCAGTTGTCCCACACCTGAAGTTTCACGGTATTTAGACTTCCAAGTCCAAAATCAGTGAATTACTCTTAAATCTTGAATATCTTGTTCAAGATCACACACTAATTACATGGCCAAAATGGGAGGAGAGCCAAGTATTTTGGCTTATTATCCCCACACTCTAACCTTTACAGTGCACTTTCCACTTTTATTAATAATTACCAAATCTTCATCTTTATCAAAGCAGGCAGTTCCTCAAATAGAATTATACTTGGTAATCTTTTACAGAGATACCAATATTTGGTACTGCTGGTACAATTCCCAAGGATGTGATAATACTTAGTTGAAATAAGATAATAATTTTAGATTAATATCTGAATAAAATATTTGCTCATACTTTTAATCTGGATCAAGTAGACAACGATACTTTTCCCATTCTGGGGAAGCCGTAGTACAAGTGTGATAGCAAAACTGGAAAGAACTTCCTTGAACCAGGCTCATTTCCAGGACTCCTTTGAATGAATGCAATTTTACTGGTAGGTACTGGTTGGTTTTTTTTCTGTTGACTTGGGAACAGATCCCTGAGCAACCTGATCCAGTGTCAAAATCAGCCGTGCTTTGAACAGGTCTTGAACCAGATGAACTCCTGAGATCTCTGTTATTCTGTATTGTCAATAGGAACAGAATTAGATTCCCACTTGTGTTGTCCTGTCTTATAGTCCCTCTTATTAGTCCTCTTAAACAATTACTTTCAAGATTTAAACTGATGCTAAAAAAGTGGTTAAGCAATTCTAAGCTAAATTTTTTATCTTGAAATAACATGTACTTATCTATTACTAATGGATTTTAAAAATGTATAAATAATAATTAATTCAATTTCATTAATTTCACCATGATTTTTTATTATTGTTATTACTGTATTTGAAAATAGCCAAGCAGCTGTGACAAATTTCACTAAGGAAATTAGCTTGACATTCCTTCGTTCTCCATGTGTGTTCTAACTGTGTGTTGTAGTGTGTGCTGAATTTTTTTTTTTTTTTTAATCTGTCATGGGAGACTTGCTTCATGCAATGCTATGTACTGGAAAAAGAAAGCTTTATAAGAAGAGAACATCCAGATCAAGCTCAAAACTTGACAGGCTTCAGGTTTTCTGGCTATTACATACAAGAGTTCTACTGTTAACTTAGGATTGTTCATAGGTTTCAGGCTGGTGCAAAGCAGTGATTTCTTGAAAACTGCCAGTCAGTATTTTCACTGAGCTAACATATTAGAGAGGAGGAAAGTCTAACTTCCTGTCTAATAAAAGCACTTTATGGAAGTTTTATTCATTTCAGGTGCAAACTACAACCTTATCTTCACAAGACATCACCTGATTCTGCTAAAAATATCAGCACTGCAGGACTGTGAACCTAAGAAGCAAGACTCTTAGTTCAGTAAGTATTTTCAAAGTGTCATTTAAACCTGCTCAGAATCTATTAGGAGAAGGGATATGGAATTAAGAATTACAATGTCAATAGGATCCTTGTCTACAGTGGTGATTTCAGTTTTGCTTATAGAATCACAGCACCAGTCTTAGAAATGTATAGGTTTTCTTGGAAAGTTTCTGTAGTGGAGAACATCTAATCAGGGCAGAAACTCAGAGTGCATTAGCAGGAAATCTAAGGCTGTAAGGAACTGTGGTGTGAACACTCCTGCAAATCTTCCTCTTTAAAACTACACGGCAGGAAAAATACCTTTTCCAAGCTGTAAAAGTTGAAAACCTGAGGGTAGGTTTGGTTTCTAACTCCAGTATAGTTCATAAAAAGTATTTTTGTCAGGCTAGTAATTTGAAATCAGCTTTAGTACCTAGATGCTAGCAAAGAGGTCATGTGAGTTTTGATGAAATTCAGAGAGGAATAAAGAAGAAGACAGCTGCAAATGTTCATTCAGAGGATGCTTGCTTAGTCTGAACAATGGATGTGTAACCAACATACTCTGAAGCAGTGCATTTCTTGACTAAGACAACATGCCCTTTCTACCTTCCCTTGGCCCCTTTTACAAGGAAAATGCAGCTGCTGCACCAGCTGACTTCATTTCAGCATATCTTGTTAGCAGCTTTGACCTCCACAATTCTTACATCTATTCTTTTTGGGAAGATACCAAGGTAGCATCCAGCAGCTGCCCTCCTTGAAAGTGATTTTCTCATGGTAGGATAAAGGAGGCAGCATCTTGCCCTGCAAGTATATTTGTCTTTTTTTTCCAGCACAGCTGAATCTAGTCCCATTCACGTATGGGTGTCTAGAGAAGGACCTGGAAGGCACATGCTAAGATGGATTTGGAGCCAGTTAGTAAGATTATTGTTTTCTCAGGTTATTATGCAGAGTATGGTATGTGAAACTACCTAAATGCTGCAGTGTTTGGGCTACAGTTTCAATGATGGTTAGGCTGGACTGCAGGGGAATGAAGGGCTTTGCTGAACTACTTTAATGTGCCCTGGGTGGTAGTAGGTTGTCCTGGAACAAAGAAAAAAGAAAATCACAGAATGCTTTCTGCTCTTTAGTTTAGTGAAAACTATGTGAGAAGGATGGTGTTTAGTTATGGTGCTAATTTAGAGCACCTGCGTTCACTTCCCAGAGGGGTAGGCAGGCTGTTCAGCTCTCTGTGCCATGTTTCTCTATCCTTAAAGCGAGTAAGAATATCCTGCCTGTGGTTCGTCTTACTTTTGCTTAGCTAGGCTATCAGCTTTCAGGGCTGGTGGTTTTCACTTGTTTGTACTGGTCTGGCATTATGGGTCTTGGTGATTTTTCTCAGGGCTCTTAAAATCTACTGTTACACTACTGCTAATTCTAATTTTTAGAAGGCCTCCAAAAACTTAAACTAATGTAGAAAATAAAATTGTGTAGCTGTTTTCTGATTCCTTACTGGTCAGTAACATCTGAAGAAAATGTTTGGTAATTGCAGTCCAGTTGTTAGTGAACAGATGTCTCTCTCCTGGAAGGTCTGTCTCTGCTACTGGACTCTTTCCCTGGCAGTTTCGTCAGCTAAAAGTGAGATATAAGCATCCTCTTCCTGGTTACATACGTGACGAAAAATTGTGTTTGACCTCTTACTAGCAGAGTGAAACTTTGGAAAAGGACAGAAATCAGTATACCTCCTAAAAGTTAACACAACAGAGATGCCCTCTATTCTGAGGAATGCAGTTGTGCATTCTCGACATCTACTCCTGTAGGATGTTAAATCTCCATAAAATATCATGTGTCCTTGATCTAGCAGCTGACAGGGAAGGGAAAAAAAAAAAAAAAAAGGACTGTGGTACAAACCTGTGGTTCTTAGGGATGTGGAGAACTTTGTGTGTTGTGAATTGGTGTACTAAAAATAATGACCCTGTAATATGCTGTTACACCTTCTGGATAAACTCAACAGATGAGTTAGTGGATGCCCATGGACAACTCCTGAAATTGTTGGAATCAAAACTGTATGAGGATGGATTAAAAATCTTGAGGGTTTCAATACTTGATACTGAATGCTTATCTTTGCTTAGTCAACTACTTGTTTGTTAGACGTGTTTTCTTCAAACTGAAGAGAAGAGATCTTTTTCAATATAAAACCTTGCAATTTACAGTGTAAGTCTTTATGTGAAGGTCTGAGGTTCCTTTGGGTTTTGGCTGAAGATGCTGTAGGGCCTTTTAGGTGGGATTTATTTATATGTGTCTCTCTTACCGCCAAAGTATTGTTAAGCAGGACTTCTAATGCAGATATTCCTGCTGTTTGTGGTTCAAATGTATGCAGCTTTCCCAGGGTTTTTGCTAATTTCTCCAGGTAGCCAAAAGAGGTCTTCCTAAAATATTTACTGGATTGCTAGGGTACAGAGTCCTTATGCATATGTTGGTCTTTGAAAGTTTATAAAGGGTCTATATGCAGATCTCTATTCAGTCGCAGACACGCAGGTGAATGACGAGTTGGAAGGCAAGCCAAATGTATCACTATTTTAGAGAAGGAAAGAAAACAGGAGTGTAGTTGTAGGGCTTTCCTGTATCTCTGATTTGTACTCAGGACAGCTGACAAATAGCTGTAAATAAGTAAGGCATGGAAAAAGTACTGAAAGGAATATACTGATGCTAGCTTTAAGATTTAGCTCCCTGAAACCAGAAAGATGCATTTGAATGAGAATAAGTGTACCTAGCATTTGAAGTGATTTTGACTGCTGCTTCTGCCAGATGACTGCCAGCTGTTGGGCTGTGGCCTGCTGATATGTAGTATGTGGGGTGCACATTAATAACTAGCTGAATTCAGTTTAGGAGGAGCGTCTAGTTATTTCATTGTTGTTGTTTAATGATTGTTGTGATCACACCCAGAGCAATAGTCAGAACTCATGCCAAGCAGTGTTCAGTGTAAAAACAGTCTTTGCCTTGCATTGTCTCTAGCCTACAATTCATGTCCTCTAACCTCCATCAAGCTGGGTTTTGAAAGTTCGTAAGCAATTTACAGCAGCCTTTGATTGTGAACATGGGTTGGCTCTTGTGCGCAAGTACATGTTTTCAAAAGTTTTATATGCTCGTGGGGCTTTGAATTCTAATCCTAAGGGGTTTTCGTACAATGTTAGCATGAAGATGACCAGAGCATATTATATTAATGAAAGGAAAGGAAAAATGTGAATTTAAAATATGCTCCACGCTCTTGTATGGGCCTTACTGGCACCGTCAACAGAAATGCACAGATTTAGACCATTCAGAAATCCGGCCTTCTATTTCATTGACTTCTTTTCAAGCCTTTCAACAGTGAGAGGCAAAATGAGCTTAAGTAGAAATTATCCCCAAGGGTTCTATGGCAAAATGACTTTGCGTAGTATTTGAGTGACACAAGTTTAATATCTGGCAAGAAAAAATACATGTCTATACAAGGAAAATTATCTCTTGCTGATATTAAATGTCAGCAGTATTGCAGCAGAATCACAGATGAATGTGGGTTTGCTGCCAGCATACACAAGGACAAAATCTGTTCAGAACCGTTTTGGGAACTGGCATTAATCTGGCACATTCTGCACTTAGCTTGCAGTTGCATCCTCTTCTGCACTCCAAACCTGCAATAAGTAATTTCTCTAGTGTAAACAAGGATAGAGAGACTGATCAGAAAATACCATGAAGAAGAAAATAATCTGAAGCCCAAGAAGTAAAGCAGGACAACTGTTGGTGCAGAGCAATTTCATAGTCCAGTTGCCTAACAGGAAACCAGTGAAGCAGCTGCTGAGGGGGAGTGATTGCCCTCACAGCAGCTTTCTGAAAGTCTGCAGATGCCATTACACATTCCGAAGAAACTCAGTGAATAAAAGATAACAAAATGTATTTTTTTAAGGTGTTAAAATAGTCATATTGGGACTTCCTATTTTGACAATTTGAATGCAAACCTCAGCACAACGTATTATATTTTATATAAATGCTGCATAGTATGAGAAATAAAGTGAAGATTTTTCTAGGGTACAGGATGCAGAGAGCTGACAGTGAATTGAATAACTGGTGTTTAAAGGAACATCACAGAATTACTGTTGATGGCTGTTGTGAACTTGACATTTTGAAGAAATTGATGGAAGAAAATTGAATGGGCAGAGGACTGACCTTTGGCATAGAAGTTTTAAAAATTGAATATGCTTTGAAATATGCTTTGTGAAATACACAGCACTAGAGAAAACTGCAAAGGACTTCCATGTACAAAGTGAAGTCACAGGCTCAGGCGCCATGATGACAGGTGGAACGATTATCAAATGCTCAGTAACATGCAGTGAAAGGAATAACTTTAGCTAGCCACACATAAATTGGCTGCAAAGCTCAGGAAAAAGATGAAATATCATTGTAAATGACTCAATGAATTTATCTGCTTAACATGAAGCAGCAATCAGAGAAGCAAGCAAGCTGTGCAGATGTTTACAGAAAGAGAAAGAAAGTAATACTGAGCTTATTACAGTGCTTTGAGAGTGAAGCGTGCTGCGGCCGCACCCCTGTATTACTAGGAAATGGAAGGGGAACAAAGCGACCTCAAGTCCCAGAAAGGCCCACGTGAGAGTAAAGTAGGACTGCTACCGTTGAGGAGATGAGAGAAGGCTTGGCTGGTGTGTTTGTAATGATCTGTGCTCTGAATAAGCCCACTTGTGTTTCTTTTCACCTTTTCCATAACACATGGACAAGAACATTCAAAAGATTGGAAAGCAGTGTTTTTACAGTCACTTTTTTTTTCTTCTTCTTTTTTGTGCATGAACAATAAAACAATGAACAATAAAACTTGTCACCATCAGATGTCAGTGAGGCCAAATGAACTGCTGAATTCTTGGGCTTTTCTCTGAAGCACTGTCATTAGTCACAGTAGGAGGAAAAACAATAGCAGATTTGACTGGACTACCAGCCTGATTTACAATAGCAATTCCTGTATTTCAAAATCCCATTTGAAGTGCAAGGCGATGGTATTTCTATTAGTGTTATATACAAACCTTAATTCCTAGTCAAACTCCCCTAAATTTAATGCACATAGCAAACATTTATTTAGGGGTTTTTACTAGCCCATTCAATATTTTACCGGTTCTTCCTGAAAGATCTTAATATCAAAATGTTTGTCTTTAAAAAGCAGGTATCTTCCTTTAAACAGTATTTCTTTAAACTCTATAAAGCAATTATTCTTTAAAATTCCAGGTCAGTATTCATCTTATTAACATAGGCTACAGCTTCACAATATATTAGGGCAGCAAGTTATAGACACTCAGTTTTTAAAAGCTTATAAATAAGGATTGCAACCTGGCTCTACTGTTTAGAAACTCACTAATTTCAGGGCACCAGGATTTAATTCACTGGTGCTATCCATATGGATCAATATGGGTGTTTTGTTGCAATTCATCGAGGTGCAATTGCTTTTTAATTCTTGCAAGGGTTCTATGAGAACAAAAATACATGATCATTCTTGCTAGAGTGAAATGGAAGCCAATGACTGTGTTTATTGAGACTTACAGAATATAATATCTGACTTTGACTTGCTTCAACACTGGACAGAGTTTGAGAACAGTTTTTCTCCCTGCTTGGTGTACATATTCACAGTTACAGTGAGACCATGTTATTGTCAGAAAGCTGTCATCTGATGGGTTGAATTACAAACAGTCAGGGTAACGATTCTTTGCTGTTTAGGTTCTTGCAAGGCTTGACATCATTAACATTCCTAGAATTGCATGTATCATAAACCATAGCACGGGAAGATTAGAGAGGAAAAAGGTAAGGGTATGTATTTGTCATTATTCACTCATGTATGTTAAGTTTCAATTGCAAAGTGTGCAGCTACGATGATGTACCTATGCTCTTCCCAGACAATTGGTTTTTGTGCTCCGATGGCCAGCACAAATTTCTCTGATATCCATGATTGCTCTGTCCTGCTCCTTACATTGGCCAGAATAAAAAAGGGTAGGAGGTAAGTGAAAGAAGACATATTTGCAACTCTTAGGTGTTTGAGCTGCTCCTCACAGACCCTGCAGTGCCATCATACAATGTGATTTTCTGACTTCTGCCAAAGGACCAGTACATGAGTAAGCCAAAAGAACATACTAGAAGTTATTCATGTCTCAGTTGCATAGAAGGAAAAGGGTCAGTGAGCCACTTCTGAAATTCTGGTGTGGTCAAGATCACTTATGTCATTCATACTTGGTCACTACTCGATACTTAGTGTAGAAACAGCTGTATCAAATATGCTAGGAAATAAACCAATACCTTGGAGCTCCCAGAAGGTCTAACTATTTTTCTTTCATCTTCCAATAGTGATATTTAGCTTTTTGAGAAAGCACTTCTATGACTAAGAGAATAAAAAGTCCCTCCTTAAATAATGCCTTCAGATACCTAGAAAACTACTACAAAACAGAAAGTATAATGCATTTTCAAGTTTTGATAGGAAAAGAAATAAAGGGCTTGAATTGCAAAAAGATAAATTCTGCTTAGTTTTAGCTGATGCTTAGTTAGGGATAAGGCACTACTCTTTCTTTGGGAGATGGTAAAATCTCTATCACTTGGTCTTTTAAGAACAGCTCTAACAGGCAACTGTCAGATAGATCTGATCCTGCTGTGGGGCAGAAGAGATGTCCCTAGAGTCCCTGCAATTAGCATTTTCTATGATTCTGTGATTACAAGATTCATAGCCTCTGTGGGTTTGGTTATTCAACCTATCTTTGAAGTAGAATTACTGGGCAATTTAATAACATAGACACAAATGAAGACACTAGAGAGACAAGGAGTCATAAATTTAAAGAGATTAAGAAAATTATAGCTATTTTGATTAAATATAAGAAATACAGTGAGGTTGCAAGGACGGTATAGAAATAGTTTAGTCTGCATTTAGGTGCCAGAATGTCTGCACGTAAGCTTTGGGGAGTTATTTCTTTTTGCTGTCCATAGCTGATACTTACTAACTCCAGCTGTGACAAAATTCTCTCCTTAGATTAATGACATCTAGATAAATTCCATGAAGGAGGTGAATTTGGATGTGAATTTAGTATCTGTTGAAGACAAGGAAAAGAGTCAGCCTAAAAGGTAGGGTAGTTTTACAGTCAAAATTAAAATGTTGCTTCTGTCCCTTGAGACTTAAAAAGTAAAATGGACTAACAATATGTAGTATAGGAGCAATTCAGGTGGGCAGAGGAATGGCCTACCTCCATCAGTGTTTTCTGTCAGTGACTTCCATTATGTGGCTGAGCATGCAGCATAATGCTGCACAATTTACAATGGTACTGAGAGGCTAACTTGATGACTTAAGCTCCTATAGCATACTGTTCTTTAGGGATATTGCAAAATATATATCAAATTTCTCAAGTCACATTTCAGGGTGTAGTTTATTATATAATAATCTTCAACTGATATTTAGGATTATTTTTGTACTACAGGGCTTGAGAAATAACTTTTGGCTTGAACATAAAGTCCATGCTATTTTTGATCAGCTTTATCTTCACACATTATAACTTTGTTAACAAGTCAGAGTACAGGAAAAATGGGTAAGATGCATACGTGGCCAGTGCTGAGCAGGGGTTTGCTTTTGAAAGCCTTATTAGAACTGTGTGACCTGACAACAAGCTCCACATCTCCTATTGCCTGGCAGTTGTGACGCGGGAATAAGTGATGCTATTTCTCCCTTGATTGCCAAACTTTTCTGTGACCCTTCATTAGGAGTGAATGAGCACAATATTGACTGGTAAAGCAGTGCCCTGGTATCAAAAACAATGTGTTGGAGTTAGGAACAAACCTGTTGAAATGTATGTACTGACAACAGCAGTGGGTTTCTTTTTTTGTTTGAAAACAAAACAAACAAAAAAAATCCCAACAATCCTGTAAAAGAACCAGAATTTAGCCTAATTTTCATGTTCATGGTCCTATGACAATGAGTACCACAGTCATGGAAGAAGAGGGAGGGTAAAGGAATGACTGTTGGAGTAAATACTGAGGAGGGAGTGTGAGTGAGATAGAGCTGGCACTCGGATCTGCGTTGTGGGCCAGCACTGGCAATGTGCCATGGTAGGTGAAACTGTTGCAGCAATTTATCATGTAAACAACAAATCAGGCCAGATTTATCTAATCAGCTTTTTGTGATCAAAATGTCCAGGCTCCTTTTTCCAAAACTAGAAGGGTTGCAGCGATGGCAAGATTAGGAATAGACTCTGTGACTCTGTGTGTGTGTGTGTATAAAAAAAAGTGTGTGTATGTATCTATTTTATTTTTCATTAAGCATTTGCCCTTATGAGAGAGGAGACGGTAAAAAAAAGGATAAAGAAAAAAAAGGTAAAAAAAAAGGTAAAAAAAAAAAGGATAAATAAGCATAGGAGTAAGAAATGGGGACTACTTCAACAAGAGTTAGCAGTTAATGTTGGCACCCTGGAAAGCTTTCAACAACTAGGAACCTTTTTTTTTTTCCTATTGCAAGCAGAGTGGTGGTTGTTGAAGATGAGCTGGCAGAAGCTTTCTAGACAGCATCAGACCTTGGGTGAAAATCTGTCCCAGGGAAATGAAGTAGGGGAGGAAGCTGATACCAATTTCTTCTGTCACTTACTTTTGATTGACTTGCTGTTTAATTCATCCTTCAGCACCTAGGGAACTGCAGTTCTCATCTGCTTCTTGGTGCTCTGGCTTCTTTCTCGAGGTGTGTGATTATCAGTGATACATATCTGGATCATGACTCACCTTGTTATGTTACAGCTGGGCTTTGTAAGTGCTCCTCTTTCCCATGACACACTGCTCTGTGCTAGGAGCCACGCAAAATGGTGTAGGTAGGTGTGAAAGTCTGTAATAGAATGGACACATTTGAAGCCTTCTATGTTTTAAAAGGGAATAGAAGAATCTTTGCCATGTTATTTAGTTTAGGGAAGACTTTTTACTTCTCACGCCATCTCCTGTCACTTTCAGCCCTTCTATCTTCCTCAACAGAAAAAAAGTGCTCTGTTATTCCTAGCCTTGGCATCCTGTCATGAAGAGAAGCGTGAGAATACTGAGTGTCAACATGTCATTCTCACAACCCTGTGCATTGCCATAAGGGTTCGAAAAGTTGGATGTTGTTGTGTTTATAAAAGTTACTGATCGTGTCTCAAATGTAACAGGTCTTAGTGCTACTCTTCAGAAGTCCATGGAAAAGTTCTCTTGCTTTCCTTCGAGCTAAGAGGCCTTTCATAACGATTCTGATGGCTCTACAGGCCGGGCCCCTAGGAGAAGCAAAACAGAAGAAAGAAGATCTAGAACGCTTTTGGATTCCCTGGAGGGAAATATTCCCAAGGGAGAGTAAAAAAACAAACAAACAAAAAATCTGAAGAAGTAAATCTGATTAAGTGATATGCTGAGTCTCTATTTTGTGTTGATTTTGTGTCATGGGCCATGAGGTCCTCCAGTCTCACAGGAGCCTTGAAAGTGCAGAATTATGATAGCCTGGGTTGATGTGTATCTCATTTTCTAGACTTCATTCATAACTGAGGCACCCCTGGACAGCCAGCCTGAGCAGTTTAAGGCTGGCTTAAGGTTTGGGATCACTTTAAGATAGGGCTCTAGGAAGAGACAGTTCTTCCACCTCGTCAAAAAATCCACTGATGTGTGAGATCCTTTGATTTCTGTGGTGGTTACAAAGGTGTTCATAGATGTACTACAGGTTTTGATGTTTGTTATATATTCCTCTATCTCCTGCAGTGAAATAGTATTATTTCCTGAGACATACTTAGCAGTTAGTCTTAAGGCTTGATTCTTTTTTATAGGTTTTTCTTATCAGTTCTTCCCATCAAAGATTATTATTGGCTTTCAAAGTTTATGAGCATCTTCAAACAATAGCCATTCTCCTTGTAAAAAGAGACACAGATATATTTTCCTTTTTATATTGTAAAGGTGTTTGCTTCTAAATAATGCATATTCCAAATCCTGTCTGATAAACATGGGTCAGTAAATATGTCAAGATTTGGTATTTTGTAAGCTATTCTAGGTTACATGGAGAAGGTGTATGCTGTTGAAGGGTCTGTTATAGCAGGTTGAGTTCCACATTGTATTTCTTATCTAGTCAACTAAGCAATATCTCAGGAAGATGTCTGCACATGACCATAATCTTACTCTGCCCTGTGGAAGGATGGGCAGATGGTCTTTGCTGGGTTATCCTGTAACTTCATGGTGAAGCAAGTGAGGAGGTAGTAGCTTTCTTCGTAAATTAAGAGCGCTGAACCCTTCAAAAGGTGTGCTTTAGGATCTGTACAAGTGGTTTCTGCACCATATATGCACTATTACTTGTAGTATGTGGTTTCTGATTTATTGCGCTTCTTGAGCAATGACCTTTCTCCCAGGTGGTGTTGCTACAATTGCAACTAGCGAGGTACAAAATCACTGAGGCGTTGTTCTGATTCATGTTGTTACCCATAGCTGTATGATTCAAAGAGTCGTTTTTCTGGACAGGAACTTGGTGCAGGAGGAGGGCAGGCAGGGTCTTTGAGAACCTGCCCTCCACAGGCAGGCTGGGTGTCCTGTGGAACCTGATGAAGAAAAACGGAGTTTGCTTGTACAGTTGCTTTCTGACTAGGTACTACCCACTTCTGAACAGTGTGTATACGGAACACACTCGAGACAAATGCCTTTGAAATACTAGGCTGTTGTACTTCCTGGCTAAAAAGATGCTCTCAACAGAACAATCATGACTGAGATAAAGGATTTAATTTCATTTGAACCAATTTTGAACAATGCAAAGGACACTAATGTGTTTGCAACCTAACACACCTTTTATTACCTAGATATAGCCCTTAATTTTATGTCTTCATCTCTCAACAGTAGAAGAAGTTGTATAGAACTTCATTTACCACCAGGTAAAAAAGACCTCATCTTAGCATATTTGGAAAAATTGTGTCCACTGAAACACCTAATTTTGCAAGATACCGGGAAATTTTCTGTTGGAAGATATTGAACCTTTTTAGCAATTGAAGTTCAATATTCTCACTTTTTGACAGTAGTGATTCTAGCACTTCTTACAATTGAGCTTTCTGGAGTAACTTCTGATGTTGCTGTCCAAGCCCAAAGTAATATGAATCAGAATTAGTCTGATTAAAGGAACCTAAAAGTAGTAGTACCTACTATGAAACTGCCTGCATCTGACTTCATTTATTTGCCCCACTTTTTATTTCTCACTTCTTTTTTACACAAAAGACTGCAGAAGTAATTTTTCAGCTTCTTTTAGGCACTAAATGGTGTCAGTCAGTGTCTTTGGCATGGGTCTAAAAGGCCATGTAGAGCATTCTGGTAGACCTCCCTCCTCCCGCCCAAAAAACCCCTATGTCTTTTAAAAACAATTTTGTCACAAACCCTGTTTAATTCTTTTGTTTCAAGTTTTATAATTCTGGAACATTGTACTCCCATTGCTTTTTCATTGCTTGAAGTTCTAATCCCTTATGACATTATAGTATTTTCTGCATCAGTCTACTGTGATTATAAAGCAGAAGTGTTTCTAAATCATGTGTGTTTAGGTTTTGTTTGCTTTTGTTGTTTTTTCTTTTTTCCCCAAATACTTCCATCTGGTGTCAGCAAAGTTCAAAAGGCCTCATTATTTTTTAGCTTATCAAAAGTTTATGATAAGTTTTCTTCTGCCTGCTGCTAAAGAAGTTCTTTTGGAGCTTGGTTTTACCTTGTACTAACAGTAATCTTGGAATTCCAAAAACTCTGTCATTATTTGCATTTCATGACTTTGATGGGTTGTACTTTACAGTTTGAATCTTGACACTCTTCTAGGTTACATTTGGGTTATCTTAGCAATTAGAAAAAGGCTGTTTTCACACTTACACGTTTTCTTACTAATCTCCATCTTTTCTCCTATTAAGAAACAGTTTTTATTGAATATATGAAAACTACTGGGGGGGAGGATCACTTTCATTATCTCTTCCTTCCCTAACCTCCTTTCCCCAACTCCTTTCTTTCTAGAGAAAATTGTAGGAAAAAAGTGAGAAAACCAGGAAAGTATAGAAAAAAACAAATAGGAAACTTATAATTTTTCACTGTAACTTAAACTGCTTTGGAAAACCCATCATCTCAAAACTATCAACTTCCCCTAGGGATTAAAAAAACCAGCTTTTCTATCCAGCTCCAGTCAGAGATTGTGAGGGAATAAAGTTTATCTTCCTACTGAATGGGCCCAGGGCTGGATCTCTGGCCAACTAATTATTTCATAATCTGTCAGGAAATTCTCTACATCTCAAAGTATGCAGAGGATTGTCCCATCCAAACCAGAATGCCCCAGCTGAGCAGCTTTGTATTCTTCATTGCACATACCAGGGAACTGTGAGTTTGTGCAGGTAGAAAACCAAACATGGTAGTTGACTCAGAGTTACTTCTGCAGAGCATTTCTGTGGATGTGTCAAAAACCTCAGCGTGCAGAGCCAGGCTTCTCTGGCTGCGCTCCCACTGCAGCCAGCTACACCCCACTGTAACCCGGGGTCCCCAAATGTACGGCACCCTGGGAACATGGGCAGCAGAGCATCGTGCTGGCTGTGATTGAAGATCTCTCTCAACCTCTGACAGATTTCTGGACATTGTAATGCATTTTCTATTCCTCTCATCTAGTCCACACCTTAAAGTGGAGGTTATGATTTGGCTCTAGGTATTCGTGTTGACAAGCTGTGCTTAGGCTCTGACTTACTGTGCAGAGGGTATGTATAATATATAGAGAGATGTAGGTTTCTCTCCAGCTTTCTTGAAGTTGAAATTACATCATAATTTTAATAGAAAATGCTAAACTTTCAAAAGGAAGGCTGTTGAAGAAAAATAAATGGAACTATCCTGTTTTTATAGATGAACACTGAACCCTGGAAAAACATGACATAAGGTAGGCAAGACGTACAGATGCTTCAGTGGCGCAGTATGGAATTTAGGGAGTTGGTCCAGTTGTCTCTGGCTCTGAGGTGCAGTGGTTGCTAAAGGAATAGTGGAAGTAAATTACATAATAATATGGAAAGTAATAACCAAGTGACTTGGAACAATTTTAATAGCTCATAAAAAAGTCTGTTTTGCTGCAACCTACTTGGTAGTTATGTAAGTACCAAAAATACTGTGTATTATCTGAGATGCTAGACTGGAGAACTGTTACCTTGTAGAAACAGATTGTTAGCAGAGGCAGATTCTCTTACTGGTTGTTGTGTCATTTTAGAACATGGTAGTGTCCTGCTGGATCAAGGGAATCGCAGCATCTTATCACAGAATGATTTATCAAAAACAATCTTCAAAATTTAAATAAAATCTCTGTCTTCTCAATGACATGAAAAATCTATTTTGACTTCAGGTAAAAGTATCTAAAAATCTGTTATGCAAAGAGCTACTTTTATGTTACCATAATTTTTTTTCTGTTCTTTTACACACTGTCTGCCTTTTAAACTGCACAGCTGACGCGTGCACCAATGCTATTTCAGTGAAGATGTTTTACTCTGTTCTGTGTTTACCACAGCACAGTGATGGGCCATGAATGTAGATGTGGAACTCTTGCCACCCATGGATGCAGCTCAAACTTGACAAATGAGACCAGAACAGGCAGAATTCATTGTAGCTCTTTGCATCTGTCTGTTGAAGGTTCATGTATGGAGAACTAGGCAGATTCTTCGTTCTCAGCCAGACGTAAGTGTGCCTTCTCTATTGGTATGATTCTCTTAACTCAGTGGTGAAGTTGGCCTAAAATGTTCAGTTCATCTCAGAGCTCTCAAAGTCCCGAGGCAAGGATTTTGGTGTGACTGAAGAAATTTCAGTCAGAGCTTATAATCAGTGCCATTCTGTATCTTCTATGTTGCAAGTTCTACCTGAGAAGAGTAAAATGCCAGGTTCCACCAGAAGGAGGAACATTTAGTTATCAAAATGAATGACTAAGACAGGTGGAGATACCATAACTAGGAAACAAACTGCTCTTTAGAGCCCTGAGGAATATGAGCTCTTAAGCAATCATGGGCCCATCTTTTTGTATAAAAGGATTACTTCAGTGTTGAACGTAAGCTGTTTTTTGCTTGCAGTGTAAGGGTCTGACCCAGCTGGCTGCAATCCACATGGTATTTCTTCATTGATTTAATTCCATTTTGGATCATCTCATGTATTGAAAGATCCTATACATACATAGAGGGTAAATATAATCTAGATTGATTTCTTTGATTGTATTGATTGTTCTCACATCAGTATGTGACTGGTACATATGACTTACAAAGGCTACTTCTTAATTCCTATAAAATCTCAGAGTAGAAGTTTCTAAAACATTATCTGTCTACAATGTAAGGACTGAAGATTTTTGGGCTTTCACATTAATTAAATGTCATGTGAACTGTCTTACTTTTTCCTCTCATTTGTGAAAAGTATGCTGAAACCACATATGTGTGCATGCATACATACACACAAAATTCAAGAAAAAAAACAGCTACCAAAACTGGAATGCAAAGAGTGATTGCTCTGGTCGAAGTGCAGGCTTTCCACAGATGTTTGATTGTACACATGGGGCAGGCTTCATTCGAGATGAATAGACAGTACATAAAATGCACACTTTCCCTCCCCCGTTCCTCTTATTTATCTGATTTTGTAGAAAGATTTTAATTAACTCCACAGAACTGCAATAAACAACAGGAACTGTAAAGTTAACATCCAGAAACACTACAAATAGAAAAATTGCTACATAGCTGTAAGGTTATGTTTTTCTTCTTTTGTGCCTGTAAACACATCTGTTCAAAGCTACGTGTAAACTTCTTTTCTTCTTTGTGCAGCTGAAATGCATAAGGAAGTATTTTTCCTGAAAAAAATTAGCTTACTTGAAGGAATGTGGGAATTAGAGATATTTAGATAGTGAGGAGTATTGCACTCACTCTCTAAACATCTCAAAGTTGTTCTTTCAACATGAGAAAAGTGCATTCAACAATAGTATTACTATTTACTGCTTTATAGAATGTGAGAAACTATCTAATCTGAGGCTCTTTGTGTGTGTGTGTACATATATATGTCTATAAAATATACTTACGTGTATAGTTGTCCTGCTGAGCAGATGTTGATATCATGTAGATTAGGTTTTATGGGAAGGTAGATCAGCAAAGCAGAGTTCGGGTGTTTTGTTATGTGGTATGTAGTGCATAATAGCCCTAAGAATATGCCTACACTGAGATGTTCCAAGAACCCTGGTCCTCCGCATCCGCTTGTGCTTGCCTGTGCTCGTCACTCGTTTCAAGTGCTTGGAGTCTATAGACCAACTACTTGAAGTGAACTGAGTTCTGTTTACATTATGCACAAAGAAAGATAACATATGAAGTCTAGTTTACTAAATAATCCTCATGTTAGTCTTTAAATGGAATAGAATATTTTCCCCCTCCTCCCCACCCCCTTTGTTTATCCTTTTATTTCACTGTAGCAGATAAATTAAATTTGATTCAAATTTTAGAAGCAACAGCTTTTTTGAGAGGCCATATTGTGCGTTACTTTAGAGGGCAGACAGAGAACAGGCAGCTAACGAGCTGCTGCACAAGCGCTTGCTGGGAGGGATTATCGTCGGTGCTCAGCCTTTGGCTGTGTGCAGTCCTGCTCTGTTTGGGTCAAGCTTCGTGTTGACAGCTCATCCTTGTGCTACGCCTGGCCAGGGAGCAAGCTGGAGATAGACGGGGCTCTGCACGCCTCGGTGGAAGAAGCAGTAAGGCTGGAGGGGCTGTGCCACCTGAGATTCTTACGCAGCTCAACTATGCTGCATATCTCAGGATTCTTCCTGCTGTGAAATACCTGTTGTTTGTGTGAGGTGTTTGGAGGAAGGCAGGAAGACGACTATACTGACAACCTATTTTACACCTCTATGTACGGATAAATAAAGAGAAAAAAAAGGCAGGATTTTAACAGTCCACTACAGCCTAATGATTCTTAAAACCCTAAACTGAAATAAAAGGAAGAGTCCGTGTTTTGTACAATAAGCACTTGTGGTCAATCAATTAGACTCAATTAAACTGTTGAATATTAGGCAGTTAAAAATTGTGCATCCTGTAGTTTCTAGATTATATATTGCTAAGTTTATGGTCTGAATCTGTAGCATAGAAAATAAATTCAAGTGTGTTAGGACTTCTTCTAGTTACTCTGCTGGTAAACTTTCCAAGAATAAACCCTAGGGTGGGCTTATTAGATGAGGGAGTTTTTGTTCATGAGTTATGTGGAACATGTCTTGGTTTCTTGCCCCAAAATGACTCCCTCTTTCTACAGAGGACAGGGTAAAATCTTGTTCACATTGTGCTCGTAGGGATTTGGCTGTAAAGATGACTTTTCACAGTGTAGAAAGTGTGTTACAAAGCAGCTGGATAGTCTTGGCCATGACCATTTAGGTAAAAGGATAACTCATACATACCCGCCCTGAACTGCTGTGTGCATATGCCTCATCCTAAAAAAACCCCTTCTTTTCAGAAAGGGAAACTGAGCACACGTCCATTTTCCACTGTCCTGTCTTTTTCTCTCTTTAATAACCTAATAATTCAGTCAGTACAGAGTGTTCAATTGCACTTTTATTCTGCTCAGTGTAGAATGGAAAGCTTGACTGTATGAGGGCTAACACCCTCCAGCGAGAGTAAAAGATGATGCAGACCTATTAATGCTCAGGAGGTACAGGGGAGGGGGCAACCAGCGTGTTTTCTTTCATGCTGTTCCTCATGCATTGGAAATGTTTTGAGGATAGACCAATGTTTTGACATAAGATTTGCCTGCCGATCAGTATGCAGGTTGCCTGTGGTCCAACTGTTTTCATGAATCAGGGGAAAAATATCTAGGCATGTCCACTGTACGGGGAGGCAAGCCCCATAGCTCAGTACTTACATCATCCATAAGCCTTTTATTTATTTTTGGTAAACAACTCTTTTCTGCTTCAAATTAATATCCTGATTGGGTCGCTGGTACAAATGTTAAACTATTTAGCATCAAGTTGCCAGCAGACAGCACAACAAGAAATGATGATAGCAGTGTTCCTGCCAATGACTTGCATTCAAGTGTCTGATCAGAGCCACATCACGGAGGCTGGATCTCTGGACGTTGTTCTCCAGGTTAGACATTCAGCGAGTGCTTGAGTATGGATACTAAGGTTTTTCTCAATGGCAATGGTTTTCAAATAATTTTAAGTTCAGGCAGGAATCAGTAAATCAGGAAAGTGGGTAATGTTGCAGAGAAAAACTTTCTGAAAACAGCCTCTATTCCAAACTAGGTATGTGAGTTTGGTCTTGGGGGGGGTGTGTGTGTCTGATGTAGGTGCAGTGATATGTACTGAAGTGCAGGGACAAAAAATAATGAGTACAAATTAAAAATTAATATGTGACTCTTGCATTCCTGGAAATATTGCTGGAGTCTACCAAGCTACCTTTGCCATTGCCAAGGGAGAGCATAGCTGAGAGCCTTATGTCATATTTAATCTTCTGTCTTCTCAGATGTAGTTATTGTCTGCTCTCATTCTTCTCTTGGTTCTTCTCTCAACCTGTTCTGTTGAGAATAAAAGACTAGAAATTTAGGCCCAATTCAGCAAAACACATAAGCACGTTCAACACTGAAGTGCTTTTCTAGGGGGAGAAGTGTCCGATTTTCCCTTCAAACCAGGGAAACAGCCAGTTCATCAGTGTACTTGTCTTCACTGTCACCTCCTGACACTTTTGCACTGAATCAGGGCTTTCCTGTGCATAACACTGGGAGAATCGCGTGCTGGTGTTGATTGGGTGACAGTTCTTGTGACTGCCAACTAGTATAGTAGTGCACTAAGGCAATTACAATCATGTCACAGAGTGAAAAATAATACTTTTCTAAAGTATATTAGACCTAATTCTAATGTACTGCATAGGAATAATTTCACTGAAGTAATCATGTTGCTTTCATTTTCTTACTGCTGCAAATGAGAAAAGAATGAAGCCCAGCATGTGGCTAGTTGTAGCTTAGAAGATTTCTTGAAGAAAAAAGATTAATGGGTAAAATCACAATGATTCTATAGAGGGGGGAAAAAAAAGAAAACTGATAAGTGTAAAATTCAAAGACGACTTTAAAACAGTATTTCAGCCCATAATCAATAGTGCTCTGACATGTGTTGGCAGGAATAGCACTGAGGTGACAAAGAATCCAGAGTAAATCAAACAAACAGCATGAACTCCAGCTATCAGTCAAACTCCAGCCTTTTTTCATTTCATGACCAAGCAATTGCATCACTATTCAAAGGGCTTATTCTTGTGTCATGTATGTTGCCTTAAGCAAATTAGCTCTGGGAACCCACTTGGGAGGAAAAGGAAAAAAAAAAAAACCACCAACAGAATTTTGTCAGAAGATTTATCCAAAGTCAATATTTATGAAGTCGTAACAGCCCGGGAGGAATCCATGCTGTTTCAGTACCACAAGCAGTGCCATTGCTTCCACAGTCTTTTTTAGAGTTTCACACCTCTGAATCAGCAAATAACTTCACAAAGGCAGCTAATGTGCCAGGGACTTGTCCAGACCATGTGTCTCATATTCACTGCCCGGAAGGGTCAAAGCTCCCACTCAAGAACAATTTCCTCAGTATCATCCTGTTATTCTCACACTTCTTAGAAGACACAATTGTAGAGCTCCAGCGTGGGGAGAAAAGCACAAATTTGTGACGACTGAGGAGGTGCAGAGCAAGGAGAACCAGTGTATGGATTCTCCCCCTGCTATCTTTGTGGTGCTTAACAGAGGTGGTTATCTTGGCTGCAGAGCTTCTCTACTGGAAGCTTCTAGCCACATGCTGCCTGTTGTGGCAAGCAGTACTATGTTTGCACTACAAGCGCTGCTCTTTATGCTTTCCTAAAAAAAAAAAACTGATTTAGGAGCATCTTGAGGGAGTTGGGTGCTTATAACTACTCTTCTACTCAGCATCCTTTGTCTCATAGCTGCTTTTCAGCTAGAATACAGGACATTTTGAGTCTTGTTCTTAGGTCTACGTAACTATCTTTGCATCCAGAAAAAATAAAGATGTCTTAGGCAAAGATTGTTGGTGACTGGGCATCCGCAGTTTCTAACCTGTGAAAGATGATGAAGTCCATGATTATTTCTAAGGTCCAAGAGTTGAGTTTTTACCTCTTTTCCATGGCAGTATTAAGCATTAGCAGGCTTGCTGCCTAGCGCAGTGGCTTCCTTCCTGGCTTCTTGTTTCTGAACAGCTTGGGCACCCTTTGCTTCCACTTACCACAGGATATCTAGTTGGACACTAGAAGATTTCTAACCCTGCTCTAATGTTTTGGTCTACATCTCCAGTCATTTAACAGTTGTCAATAGACCTACAGCTGAGCATGGCTATTTTCAAAGGAAGTTAGCTTTTAAACAAACAGTTCAGATCTCCCAGCTCTTGAGGCAGGCAGGCCCAGTCGGAGAATGCCTCTCTGATGGCAGACAGACTGCACCCAATAGTGTGCCAAGTCACCTTCCATTTGTAAATATTAGAATGTGTTGTAGTTACAGATATAGTAAAAGAAAGAAGGTTTAAATTATACAGCTGAGAAACAACAAAGGAAAATAAATGTACAACAGCACATGCTATGTGTGCTGTAGGTCTTCAGTCTTGCTATTAGATAGTAAAGATAAGAAACACAAGCTAAAAAGGCCACTCAGATGAATGACACTCATGTTTTCCTAAATGCATATTTTTGCTTCGCCTAAATCTATGTAACCTTCTGCTTGTCTTTTATTCATATTTCCTGCTGTGAAGAAGGTGTTTTAAAAGGAAGGCTTAAGCAGAAAACATGTGTAGACAGGTTATTTGACACAGACTTTGTAATACTAGCCCTAAGGGACTAAAGATGGTGATTAGCAAAAGGCAATGGAAAAAAGCAGTGAGTATGTCCACATAAAGAAACTATTGAAGTATTTATATGTAGCACAGCAGCAAGAGCGAGGGATGTGGTGTATGTAGTTGTAGATGATCTGGCTGGTACTTATCCAGAACATGGAGAAGTCCTCCAGTGTGACCAAAGAGAAATATTTGGTATGGAGGAGGAAGGGGGAAATCCTTTTTTGTTTGGCTAGAAAGTCAGCTTGCCCTGCTGTGCTGTTGTGGAGTTTTCCTTAAGAGTGAGACAGTGGTACCACAGCCCAGAGTGGCTGCAGGTCGCAGGGAAGTGCCGTTCCTGGAACTCGCCCTCTCATGCAAAGTAGAATAAGCATAAAACAGGCATGTTCTCCCATTTCTGTAACATGACATATTAATTGAAAAACTTTACATCTTCTATGCATCTCTGCTGTTCTCAGGCAAATATCTGACAGGGACAATTGACGTCCTAGCACTGGGGAAAGGCGTATAGATAGGGGACATAAAATGGAGGCTTTTCTGAATGCAGTTTCTGGGTATGAACTACAAAACGCTGAGGGAGTTGGGTGCAGCTAAGCTGCAACTGAGCTAGCTACTATTCTTCTCCTTTGGTGTCATGTACTCTTTCTAGTACTCCTGCTTAAAGAGTAACAGGTCTAGGGGTGAAGAGAAAACTTGTAAAACTACACTGTCCTTCTTCCAGGCCAGCAAGCCAACTCATGTCTCCATTTTAAATTTTTTTTCCCTGTTTGTTTTTGTTTTTTGCAATAGTGGTTTTTTACCCCCCAGATCTCGAAATCTAACACTTGTATAAAAGGCACTTTCCAAGGCTTAACTGTGCCACTGACCTGTGCTGGACATGTTGCAAGTCTGACATTGTCTTCCGTATACTAGGCAGCAGATTTCTAACTCTTTGCAATGTTGACGCCTGCTCTCACAAAGCGAAGGAAATGAAGCAGAAAGATCCCACTGCGACAATTAGTAGCTCACAGAGAAGTATTGAAACAAATAATAAGTGGCTGAAACAATTCAAGGGAGGGAAACTCTAGATTCCTGCTGTACCACAATCTGATCTTCTTTCTCAGATTCTCTCCTTCCATATCCCAATGGGGGATTTTCACACACTTTAATTCCCACTGTTAGTGCAAGATGATTCTTTGTGACTAGTGAGCAAGCAGTTCTGTCCTGCAGGGCAGACCCCTGTTGACCATGTTATCTGTTTGCCAGTCTTACCATTTTATGCTGTAATCTAATCTGAATTTTCAAAGTAGCACTGATGTCTTGTTCCCAGACTGCTGTAACTCAAAGAATTTTAATAAAACTAACTGAAATAGATTCCTATTCTTTCACTGAGGCAGCTGGCCAAAGAACTGGTTCATGGGCAGGGAAGTCTTTCAGCTTTGGAAGTAAAAATACCGAGATACCTCTTGTATCTCAAACCTGAATCTTTGCAACTTGCCGGGTGAGTGGTGCTGGTGGCTATCCTTGCGCTCACACGAGGAGACCAGATATGGCTGGATCACCATGTGCTGAACAACCCAGATCTTTCTTTGCTTGGTGAGTTAATACGTCCCCCATGCATTACTTTCTACTGCATCTTCTGCTAGCAAATTAAAACTTTAAACAAGCATTTCCTTTGTGGATTATTGTGAATGATGTTTTCTTTCAAGCATTTATGTTTTGCTCTCTATTTAAAAGAATGATGCCATTTCACAATCCCCTTCATGTCCATCTCTTAGAAAAGAGCAGCCGATAGCCTGAGTATCTTGGGGTTTTTTCTTAGATAGCCACATTTGTTATGTGAGATCATGAAAGGCTTCAGATAACATTGCGATATAATGAGGAGACTCGTAGCTCTGCAATTGTTCAGAACAAATTGAGTGTCAGCTGCTGTGATGCACAGATAAGGTGTGGGAAGGACTGCTCTCCCCCTCAGCAGCATGACAACAACTTCCTTTTGCACTGCTGGGAAAACACGTGCACATGCGTGCTGTTCTGAACAGTTCATCGGCAAGGGGAGGAGGAGATGGAGGGATGAGAGATAGGACTCTGCAATAGCCCTCGGGAGGGAGCAATCGTTCCAAAAGTTAAATAGAAAACAAGAGAGAGATTAGGAAAATTAGATTAAAGGCAGGAAAAGAGACAGGAAGGGAAAACAGTGACAAGTGTACGTTCCTTGGCTTTTCAAAAGGCTTCCTTGTGGCCTCTGCTTTAATGCCCAAGGCTCCAACTCTTCTGATGCTATTAGCGCCCAGCTGAACCAGCCTTTGGGACCTCCAGGGTGGAGGCTAATGCTGTTGAGCTTCCCTTAATGTAGAGGCAAGTCCTCCTCCCCCTGAGCTGATAAGAGTTAGGTAGCTAATTTTCAGACTGGTACAGGTTAAGTAACCTTTCCCCAACATCAGGAGGTAGGAACTGCCTCAAGCACAGCAATCCCACCATGTTGGCTAAATACATTAATTAATTTGTTAATACGTAAGTACTTAGGTCTTTCCTCTTGAAAAGAAACTCTTGTCTCTAGTCCATCTGGCCGCAGTTGTGTCTCCCACAGAAGGAAACAGTAGTCACATAACTGGCAGAGTAGATGAAGTAGAACATCTACTCTGTAGTAGAGATTAGAACTAAAATACTGTAATCTGCCAAAGCTATTCTTGCCCACATGCCACCTGGCTTAGCAATCAGTCACTTATTTATGTACTTCATTAGATCATAGCCAGAGTAGTGCAGCATTAGCTTCCTGCTAGATTGTCTACCACTGCCAAACAGGCTTCAGGCTAGCTTCTGAAGCACAGATACAGGTTTACCTGATACCAAACCACAGCATAACTCAGGAGGGACTGGAGGAATTATCTCTAGATTAAATCTGTGGTTTCCAAACCCATTTACTTACTACAAGTGCGGCCTCGATCTCTTGGAGGTAGCATAGCTACCCTTCTCTTAGCGTTATAATGCAGCCTTTCTTTGCCTGCAAGAAATCTTTAACACACAGCTGTATACAGCTGTCTTTTTACAACCAAGATCTGCTGTGGTGCCCACATGGCATCTGAAACTGCTTGGGAGTGCTGTGCTGTGGCAATTGCCTGGTGAACATACAGGAGAAAGCAAGTTTTCTGCAGTAGATCTTTTGCTTAGAGCCAGTTGCTATACATGGGCTTGGGAACGGAGTAGTTTTTTTGGTGCAATGAATAGCACAGTCAACACATCATCTTTTACTGGTTCGGCTGGGTTCCTGTGTAATCGAGCCCAAAAAGTTGCCAAGAAAAAACAACCTGTTTTGCTGTGCTTTAAAGCAAATGGGTTCACCTGGTTGGGTCAGTTCCAACACAAGAATAATAGTTTGTTTTTTTTTTTTTAAGCATAAAACTACATGTTGCAATGAGCTGTTGCCAGTGACTATCTGGTTCTAAGGTTTAGAGCTCATGCTGGACACTTTATTGCACTGTGCAATGAAATGCCCTTAGGGATCTTAGGTCTAGTACACTTAATATAAAGCAGGAACAGACAGACAAATCCAATTTTTTCCTCAGATGCTGACTCAAAAGTTATCAAGAAAAGATCCTCCTTATAGATGCTTGCCTGTGGTTTGCTTTTCACAGTGCCAGTGTATTGCTGTTACTGGCTTGGTTTCAAATCTCAGACTTTTGGGCAAATACTGGCAGGAATCACACATTATCTTCTAGCTGTGAGTGTTTTTGCTAGAAGCAGATGGTCTTTCATCCAGCCAGTGAGTAGGAAGATGGCAGTTGTCTCTCTCATGGTTTGTGTAGTGTCTGAGGGTAGCAGTGTGGGCTGTGCTAGTGCCCTCGTCGTAGTGTAAGGCTATAGGAACTGAAAAATTATAGAGTAAAATATATGTATTATACTATATCTATACGATAAGCATGCAGAATGGCTCTATCGGTGGAGACCGTTCTCTGCCGCCCGGGGGAAGCCCCGGGGCCTGTGCAGCCCCGGCGGNCCAGGTGGCAGCAGGCGCGGGCCGCGCGCCGCCGTTCCCGTTGCGCGGGAGGCAGGCGCGAGCGAGGGGAGAGGCTGTCCCTCAGCCCCGGAGCCGCCGGGAACCTGCCTCGGGTCCTGCGGGGCGCCCTGCAGCCGCGCTCCGGCATTCGCGGCCGAGGGGGCGCCGCCTCCCATGCGCCGGAGGCCGTGCGGGTCTCAGCCCTCTCGCCCCCGCCGCACGGAGAGCCGCCTCGTCGTGGGGCGACCGGACGGGACGTGCGCCGCGAGGGACGCCGGCACGGAGCGGCGCGGCGCGGTGAGGCAAGGCCCGGCCGCCCCCGCGGCGGCAGCGCCCTGAGGAGGGAGCCCCGCTCCAGGTNAAAGATCCTCCTTATAGATGCTTGCCTGTGGTTTGCTTTTCACAGTGCCAGTGTATTGCTGTTACTGGCTTGGTTTCAAATCTCAGACTTTTGGGCAAATACTGGCAGGAATCACACATTATCTTCTAGCTGTGAGTATTTTTGCTAGAAGCAGATGGTCTTTCATCCAGCCAGTGAGTAGGAAGATGGCAGTTGTCTCTCTCATGGTTTGTGTAGTGTCTGAGGGTAGCAGTGTGGGCTGTGCTAGTGCCCTCGTCGTAGTGTAAGGCTATAGGAACTGAAAAATTATAGAGTAAAATATATGTATTATACTATATCTATACGATAAGCATGCAGAATGGCTCTATCGGTGGAGACCGTTCTCTGCCGCCCGGGGGAAGCCCCGGGGCCTGTGCAGCCCCGGCGGCCAGCACCAGCCCCGGGCGCTCGCTGCAGAGGCGTTACTCTGCGCCCGTGGGTGCGCCGGCCCGCCCAGCGATACCGGCCGAGGGCTGCTGGCTTTGCTTCCGTGACATCTTCTAAATGCCCCATTACCGCGTGTGGATGAACACGGGTGGGCGCGGGCGGCCGCAGGCGCCGTCGGACCGAACGTCCGCGCACCGGCGCCGCTGGAAGGCGCGGCTCCCCTCCGCCTCCCCCCGACTCCTGCAGGCGGCGGCCCANCGCGGCGCGGTGAGGCAAGGCCCGGCCGCCCCCGCGGCGGCAGCGCCCTGAGGAGGGAGCCCCGCGCCAGGTGGGCGGCGAGCGGTCGGGCGGGCTCGGCGCCTTGCCGGGGGGGAGCGGGGAGAGGGCGTCCGGGCGGCCGTGGAGGTGCGGCTGGGGCGTGCGGGCAGTGCCGCGGGGCGGCTCGGGACCGGCCTGTGGGGATGGCCGGAGCTGCGAGGCCGCGGTGAGGGCTGGGTTTGCGTTCAAAGCCGTGGCCCGAGGAGCTTTCACTCTCTCCGGGCTGTGAGAGAGCTTTCTGGTCTGCCCTGCGAGATTCGTGCGCCTCGTGTTTTTGCCTGGTTTTGGCTGCGTAAGTAGCCATTTCAAAGCTGCTTTCCTTGCACGCTCGCCTTCCAGGGGCTGCATCCAGAGCGTGTGTAACGAGCGGCTTCGTTTTGCCTCGGTGTCCCACCAGAAGCAGTAACTGCACGTAGTCTGAGCTGAATCCAGCAGTTTGTATGAGAGACTGAAAGAAGTGAATAACTTTCCTCACGAAGAATGCGTGTCGCAATTGTTCTTGTTTTGGTCCAGATCTTTTGGTCTATCTAAGCACGGTGTGCAACGCTTGAACTGCGTTTGGTGTTTGGTATTTCTCTTCACGCTCTCCTGCTTCTGGCTTTGTTATGCTCTCTCCTGTGCTTAAATTCTACCAACACCTGAGTTATTTGTGTTCAGTTGTCAGGCTACAGGGGTATACGCCGCAGCAGAGGGGAATCTCAGAACACCTTTTCTCCTCTAGCAATAGCCTTACATTTTTTTTCAACTGTCAGTGTGTCCACACTTGTGTGTTTAATAGCCCTTGACACACTTGCCATTAATTCGTCCAAATGTTTTTTTCGTGCTAGGAGCATGAACAGTTTAGGAAACCTGGCAGCAGTGAGTTCCATAGGTTAATATGTTGTGTGGGAAAACTACTTCCTTTTGCTTCTTTTAAATCTACTGCCTGATACTGTTCAGTCCTCATAAAATGAATTATACTTGTTCTCTACTTGCTATCTTTGTGCTATTTCAGGACTGTATTCTTTTGTTATCTGTCTTCCTCAGATATCCCTTATTTCAAGGTAAAGAATTCGTGGCTTTTTAGTCACTTCTTGTATGGAAGTTCTGTATCTCTTGCCAGTGTCATCACCTTTTTCTGTATTTTTTCATTCTTTTATATTTTTTTAATCAAAGGATCAGCAAAACTAAGAGTTATATTCACGATTTCAGTACAACATGGGTTACATAGTGGCATGATGATGTCTGCTAGCAGAGATGACAGATTTAAGTTGGTGCATCAATGATGTGAAAGCCAACAAAAGTAATAGAAATATTTGTAACTCACTGTGTGGTCATCTGTTGATGAATCAGTGTGGTTTATTTTTTTAATCAGAAACCACTTTCCAAGTAACTAGTTGATAGTAGTTCAATGCAAGGGTATAATGCCATGGATGAAATAGTCACCTAATGGGCTCTTAATGTTCTGTCAGTCTGCTGTGCATGTTTCTCCTGTCTTCTGTGGCAAGAGCAGGAACTGAAAATAGCACAAATTCGTCTGAGTTTAGTGCTGTTTGTGGAACTGCTAATGCACTCTTGCCAACTTGATCTATCAAGCTGTAGCTTGCCCCTCTGCTCTGCTCTGGTGAGACCCCCCTGCAGTGCTGCCTCCAGCTCTGGAGCCCTCAGCACAGGACAGACATGGACCTGTTGGAGAGGGGCCAGAGGAGGCCACGAAAATGATCAGGGGGGTGGAACAGCTCTCCTGTGAGGAAAGGCTGAGAGAGCTGGGGTTATTCAGCCCCAACTGAGAAGAGAAGGCTTTGGGGAGACCTTATTGTGGCCTTCCAGTACTTAAAGGGGGCTTATAAGAAAGATGGGGACAGACTTTTTAGCAGGGCCTGTTGTGACAGGACAAGGGGGAATGGTTTTAAACTAAAAGAGGGTAGGTTTAGACTAGCTATAAGGAAGAAATTTTTTACCATGAGGGTGGTGAGACACTGGCACAGGTTGCCCAGAGAGGTGGTAGATGCCCCATCCCTGGGAGCATTCAAGGTCAGGTTGGACGGGGCTCTGAGCAACCTGATCTGGTTGAAGATGTCCCTGCCCATGGCAGGGGGTTGGACTAGATGACCTTTAAAGGTCCCTTCCAACCCAAAGTATTCTATGATTCTATGAACTCAGACTTTTTTCTGGTGTAAAATTAATAGTAATCTACTGGTTGATGTGATTTCCACCCATTCAGTATCATCAGGGGTTTAAAATGAAACTTGATACTGCTGAAATTCATTAGACAGATGTAATTCTTGATGCTTTTTTTCCATCACCTCTCTCCCAGGGAATCTAGTGGGACAATGGAGTTAAGTAGACTAGGATGAGACATTGCCATTCAAGGAGAAAAGTGCTGTAAAATGAGAATTTTTAGCAAAGTTAGAAATAAGAGGTCAGCTGGTTTGGGTTATCATATAGAGGCCTTAGGCCTTCAAAGTGAGTGTAGGTAGGAAACATGGATTATTTGTCATAATTGTGCCCTGAATGTAGCTTGTCAGGTTTTATTTAGGAGCAGGGCTAATCCCAGGTCTTGCTGATGATGACTCTAATCTGAAACAGCTCCAGGAGGAGCAACTTCTGATTCCTGACTCTTAACTCTCCGAAGCACTTGGAGCTGTTGCATGGTGCAAGATTTCTGTGTTTTCACACTTCATACAACAGGTTCATTCAGAACTCCAGCAGGTTTAATTGCAGAAAATTAATTAGGTTGTTGATAGGCAGTGATGAGTTTTATGATCGCAGTATAAAACCTTTGCTTTTGCTGTAGAACAAACTGAATAACTGTGCTAGTCAAACATGCATTAAATGAAGCCTGAAAGCAAACCAAAAATGAACAGAGTCATCTTGAAGTCTTAGATCGGCCTGAGTGTGTGATTCTGTGCAGGCAATGACAGCAGAAAAGCTGGTTTTCTACATAGTAGTCTCAATTCTCTGTGATGTGACATCAGATGTGTGATATTCAGACCATTCACAGTGGCAGTTGTAGTGAAAATGAAGGTGAAGAACTGTCAGTCAGACACTTAGTAGTGATACTTTGGATTTTTTTACTTTAAAATTCAGGTTTATCATCTACAGTTAAGTGCACTCAGTGTAGAGACTTCTATGGGCTTTGAGTTGTTCTGTTAGAGAAGATTAAGGTTTGATGGTTAAGCACTTAAAAACCCAGGAAACTCCAAAGTCAACCATGCATAAGCAATTTTAACTGTGTTCCCTGTAGTGTTGTATTATCTTAACAGGCTTCACTTTTAGAAGGTGGTTATTTTTTTGCAAGTGGGGAAAAAAAGTAAGACCAGAAAACTTACTGTATCAGACTAACTTCTTAAACAGGTTGGACCTTGATAGTATCACTTCTACCACTGTAGATAGGCAAAGCATTTTGTAGCTTTTAGTTGTGAAACGCTTCCGATGGTCATAGTGCTAGCTGGAGAACATGGTCTATGAGAAGTCTTGTTTCCTTAAGCAGGCACATATACAGTTCAGTTATTAGTTCTTTTGTTTTCAGAAAGCAGCTTAACCTGATATAAATGCATTTTGGAAGAAGAATCAAGTATTGTCAAGTATTATCAAAGCTAATTCAGTTATGAATATATGTGGTTTAAATATGTGATCAATGGACATGATTGCATTGTTAATCTATAGTAGGTTAATTAAGCGCGTATTATTGTGTGTTTTGCATTTAAATAACTCCTCTTGCATTCAGGATAGCACATTACACTAGAAAATTCTGTTTACATATATTAGATTTTTAGGGAGAATGCATGGTCTAGTACTTCATTTAGAAGATTCATTAGGGAGATGTTAAACAGATATAAATAAAAAAGACTGATTAACAGAGTGATCTGATAGGCACTGAATTTGGCCTCATATCTTACTCTGTATAAAGGGAGCATATGTGTGTGTGTGCCTCAGTGTTGCCTGATTTTTTTTGTTTGTTTTGTTTTGTTCTTTGTGCTAGTTGACGATAACAGATACAAGTTCTGGATTTAAAACAATTCTGTTATCTCCTCCTGGAATGTTCTGTCCCACCCATTTTTCTCCTAGGGACTTGTGAATGTCATGTCACACATCAAATTTGTGTAGCTTCTCCCTGCAGGGTTATGGCATTCCCAGAGATGGGTCAGTGTTCATAATTTTGGTTGCTGTTAAACAATCAGCACTTGTCAACACCATCTACAGACATCCGTTACATATTTTTTAAATGGTAGTACCAAGTGTTAAATGTGGGGCTTCTTGGCAGGAACTGTTCTTGCATTAGAAATATTCCAGTGTTGATACGATCTCAATATGATCCTTGTGTGAGAAAGTAGCCTTATCTGTTGGTTAGGTGATACATGTGTGAGTTGCTGGAATGTGGGCTTCTGTTTTCAATACTACCATTGACCTTCTGCGTGCTGCTGATCAAGTCTTATTGGCATCTTTCTCCATTTCCTTTATCTCTGAACAAGGTATGATAATTACAGGATATTGGCCAACTGTTAAATTTCCTGGAGATAATTTGCATGCAAAGTGCTTTATGCTTAAAAAAAAAAAAGGCACTGGAATAAAAATATCTATTGTTTATGAACAAAAACAAATTATGTATTATGTGCCTCATAGGTTTATTGCTGTGTTTCTTCACATCACAGCTGAAGGACTTGCTTGTTGGTTATTTCACATCAGTCCTGTGCTGTTGCTACTTGGCATCCCACTTCAGTATTTATTTTGGTCCTGGTTTTGGAATTTCCCTTCACAGGAAGATTCCATACTCCTTATATGGAAAAATTTATTTTAAAAAATGACTTTTTTTCCATCGGTTCTGTAGATTCTTTTCTCAGTAAGTGTAAGAGCCACTATCTCTTTTCCTTAAAGCTCTGATCTAAGGGCCAACAAAGTCAAGGAAAAGGTTATCAGTAACTTCAGTGGCTTTCGGATCAAGGCATTCCCATGTGATGTGCTCTTGTCATTGGAAAGAATAACCACTGGTTTCAGCCATGAAATCTTAGTGGCATTTTAAACCATCATTTCAGTATTTCTTTAAAGCCTATCTGTTGATATGCTTGCATTCACATGTAAGGAACTACTTCTGTGTATCTCCTGGTTTTACAAGCAGGCAGCGCTCTTTATCTCTCCAATGGGACTAGCGCTGTGTCTGAACTGTGGTAAAAGCTCATTCTCTGCTGGTAGTATGACTTGGCAGAACACATGAATGCAACTGTTCTCAGGCATTGGCTCATATTCCTCGTTTGCATTAGTCAGTTGGTGTTAAACATGAAAATTTTCAAGTGTTGGTATGACTGCAATCTTGGAGTTTAGCCCTGCGTGGAGCCCTCCTTTCTTCAAACTTTTTTTCCATATCATCACTTCAACACCACTGTCTGTGAAACAGAAATCAAAATGAAATTCTGTTTCACCAGGAACAGGGAATGCCCTACAACGTAAGAATTGTGAATTTTGATGAACACAGAATCAAATTGATAAGTTATAATGAATTTATAAAAGGAGCAGGGAGGGAGGCTTTGTCAGCACAGATATATTTAACATCATCTGATTTGTGGAAAGAAATAGCTAAGTTTCAGTGATCTGGAAATAAATTTTACTGATCAGGTGGTGACATTTAGCAGAGTCACAGATGTGGTCCAATGGCAGTTCATTAGTGTGCAGTACTATCTCATGGAGCCTTTAGCAATCAGGAGGTAGGTCTGCCCCAGAATCATTAGAATGGCTTACAAATCCTGAAATGCTAAAACGAGTATATCTGACTTCATGTTTTTGGAGCCCTTAGAGTTTGCAGTCTTTTCTTTGACAGTACAAGAGCTAGTAACTTGTTCTGTTAACTGGAGTTATGTTTGTCATAGAGTTGGTTCCTGGAACTGGAACCTTTGGGAGACTCTCTGGGTACCCAAAAAATTATGTTTGAATTACAGGACTTGGTAGATAAAATTCAACCCTTTGCAGAGGCTCTGCTTGTTCATAACTGTGATCCTGTATTCCCCTTCCTTTAAGACTGCTATAAACACACAAGTTATACATAACTATGTGTGATTAAGTGTAGAGAGAAATACAGTTCTTCAGAAAGTTACCTTTTTTTACTGCGTTTTTGTTGATTTCACTTTGCTTACTTAATTGTACTTTTTTCCTAAACCCAACTTCTTAACATGTTACAACAAACAAGAATACTCCCTTTTTGTTAAATTCAAGGGATGACTGTTGTGACAACGGAAGTTTCAACTTCTGAACTTTCTTTATCTGTGTCTTGAGGGTTGTATTGACCTCTTCTTGTATAGGAATGAAGTTTAGCAGAGAAACCTGGTAGTGAGCAGAGTCTTTCCAAATTTGTCTCTGTCAATGTAGGAGCAGGGCTGATGTGACACCTTGGACCTTGCTCGCCCAAGAAGTGGGGCAGGGTCTGTCCTTTGTGACTGCATGGCCTAGTGAGAGAAAAGAACAGGAGGAGAAGGCCCAAAGTTAAAAGTTTGTTGTGAGCCGAAGGATACTGTCCATAATGTTGTGTAGAAGTAGTGTGGTTTCCTGCTTGTTGCCTTCTATGTGAGTCAAGTGGAATGTGTTTTCTCTGCTTTTGTTTCTGGAAGAGGATGGATAAAGAACCCCTTTTTAAAAGCCCTTCTTCATGAAAGCTGCTTTTTGGTCAAAAACATTTGTTGTGCCTGGCCTTGCTGGATCAGCACTTGGATATGTGTGAGCATGGAATACTACTCCCCCAGGAGAAAAACATCACTTAAATACTCGAGTATCCTATGACTGAGATCTGTAGTCCTGAATCAAGAGGATTCCCCTGATACTCCATTTGGATTAGCTGGAGAGAAGTGCATGGAAGGACAAACCTCTCTCTAAATGGCAAATTCAGCGAAACTGTTGACAATAATCTGAAAGTAAATGTTGACTTGGAAAGTTTTCAGATGTCCTGGATTTTTTTCCATGGTAAAGTCCTGGCTTGGTAACATCAGGCTGCTATTAGTTGGTTGTATATTATACTTGTATTTTTGTTTGGTTATTTTTATCTAAAACATGTAGTTTCTACGAAAGTAGAAAGAAGAAATAATTTTGCTTATCAGATTGGCAAAGAGAAGCAAGAGCCTGTCCAATCCCACCCTGCATAATTACAATAAAATGACATCCCGTGACACACACTGCCCAAAAGGGTGATAAATTATATGGAGTGGATGCAATTACTTAATCTGTCAGCAATGAAAGCTCTGTCTCATTTTCCCGTAGTTCGTGGAGATACAGTCACTGGGGAAGTGAGTGTGGAACAGCGGGCAAACCTCCTTGCAGATCTTCAGAGTCTGTATGTGGAATTTAAGCACTTAACTAGAACAGCATAAGAATAAGGATTTAAAAGAATAGAGTGTGTTAACCATTAACTATTAGTATTGTTTAGATTTGATGGCCCAGGAAATACTGTTCTTGTGTTGAAACATGGGAGTTAAAGCAGGATGTCAGTTTTGATTTTTTTGTAGTGATAAGCAGCCATTAAAAATGTTATTTCCTATATTCTTTTACTTCTTCAGACATTGCTTGTACTTGTTAATACATATTGCACATCAAAAAGACTCTCTTTTTATTTCTCTTCCCCCCCCCGCAGTTCAGGGGTTTGCTCACAATGCCATTAAGGAGTTTGGAGTACTTTTGTTGCTTCTCATAGGAATGTTTACATTTTTACAATCAGGTTCAGATATATTACTTAGGCACTGACAATGCTGCTGTGATTAATCAGGTGTCATAAAGCTGTCCCTTCTGCCTGCATTTGTTGCTGGCCAAATTCATCACACCAGGGCTGAATGCAGAGTGATAGTTTGTAAGCATGTTTAGAATTTAAATAATAATAATTAATAATTATTTTAAACAAGAAAAAAAATCCCTATGCAGTTTTGAATTATGAGGGCATGAAAGGACTAAAATGTCTTTGCTGCTTTCACACTATTAGAATTGGACAGAAACTGATCTGACTTCTTTGAATCATGCTGCTTGTGATTAAGTTGTGATTGTTTCTACTGCTTTGAAATGGAAGAGGGGGAGAACTGTTTCCACATGTATCTTGCTGGCAATTAAGGATTCAGAAAGGTAGGGTTTGTTTCTGCTTTTTGTTTTGCCATATTCCTAAAGTTATGTTAGAAGGGCTTTTCAAAACTCTGGGCTTTTCAAAGTTCCTGTTTACTCAGACCATACAGATTTTATGCTTAACCAGGAAACACGGTCTCAAGCGGTGCCCAAGGAGTGATTATGTTCGAGTTGCATTCCTTTAAGCAAGCCTTCACCTATCTCCAACCGTGAGTAACCAAGTAGAAGATTGCAAGTCACTGTATAACCCCCTACTTTTCTGGCTTTAAGCAGTATGCACAACAGCAGTAGACTCTGATTTAAAAAAACCCCAAACATACAAAACTTGGTCACGTTTTTTTAAAGATCACCACTGATCTTGCATTCTCTGCCTGTGGCATAGGGGCTATTTAAAGCAGCAACTGAAGTCCACAGTGTTGAAGGAGCTACTGAGTTTTCTTTGCCAGCACTTTGTAATTGGCTGTTCTTGTTGTCTTGCAAATTCAACAAGTCTCTCATTCACATTTTAATTCCCCATTTTTCAGTTTGTAAACACATGAATATTTTGCCTGAAGCAGTGAGTGATGTCAGGTGAAGGTCAGTGCACTGTAATAACCTGCCTTCAAGCACAAATAAGTTCAGGCCCTACTGCCAAGAGATGACCTTTGATTTCTTTTTACCTGACGAAATAAGGGCCCATTCACAATTCTTCACTCTCACTTTACTTAGGCAAAGTCACAGCCACTTGAATAGGTTTGCTTGAGCAAGAATGGTTGCAAAAGTTCCCTAAGCATGGTATGATGATGGTAGAGATTTCTGCATTGTAGATGAGTTAAATAAACCAAATTAGATTCGGTTTTTATTGTGGTCAGAAAAGAGAAGTGAAAGGTGAGAGTGACTTATTGTGACTTGCACGGCTGCCAACTCTGAAATTACTACTACTAAGTACTGTTTCTAATCTACATCTGATCAACAGAGATAGTAAGCAAAAATGCTTATGCGTTAAAACATTTGTTATATATAGGCAGAAAATAATACTTTAATCTGAAGTCACCGCTGATTTTGGCTGCAGCCAGAAGGCTGTATATGCTGTCAGTGGGTAGACCTGTATTGTGGTAGTCACACTTTCCCGCTCTTGGTATCTTCCTAATCCAGGTATGCCGTTGAGCTATGAGGGGCAGGGTCCCTAAGTGTAATAATACCAGTAATTACTAAGTGTAATAATTTTGCCCAAACTGTTGTGTTGCAAGATGGGATTTGGAATAGGCTAGCTTATCCTGAATAAAGTAGGGTACAGCTAAATGGGGAGGCAGATGCAGTCACCTTTTCACTATGCTGTGACTAACTGTACTGCTGGTTTCCACTGTTTTGTTAAAAAGGGGATTTCCATTAATCTGCCTTTCTTTGCAAGCCCATGTGGGAGTTGTAGAGAAGTATGGTATTTCTTACTGGTTTTTCTCTTCAACCCTTCTGGCTTTTGGAGATATGAGAGTGGGTACTCATATGCATCAGCTCCAGTGAATGACTTTGCAAGTAGCAAAGTCAATTCGGTTCTTTCGAAGTCAGACTATACAATCAAGTCTTAGACCTACTGTCAGGCAAACCTCTCTTGAAAGCAGTAGCAGATTTACTCATCGGCCGAGAAAAACTCAGGACTAGGACCTGACCTGGAAAGGGTGACTGGATGTCAAAAAGGAATACAGTCTTCCTGACTCATTAGTTTAGTTTTTTGCATAACACTATTAGCAATGGTGACAAGGGTTGTTGGTGACTCTGTGAAGTTAGTATCTTTTATCCGTCAACCATAAACTCATTCTTCACAGACCACTGGACAGCATCTGCCAAAGTATGTATTTCCTAATAGGGAGATTTTAATCTGCAGCAATTCGCTGCTCAGTGATTGATAGCCTGAGATTCCTTGAATGTATGATTATCTTCATGTTTTTGTGTCAAGGACTGATGTCTCTTGTAGGAGTGTAACAGTTCATGCAGTTTACGTTAAATGGACTGAAATAGTAACTATCATCTAGACCACCAGAGCACATGAGGCTTAGCAGCAAGACAAGATTTGTAGGATATCTAAAATCCTTCTCAAACTGACAGGATAAGAATAACCAGCTCCCACTCCCCACCCTTAAAGGATCTTGCAGTTCAGTTTCAAAATGCAGGAGGCAGAAGGGTTCACCATGTGGAGGTATGATTGATACAAGTGTTAGGATATTTCTGGAAGTCTGAAGCAAACCTGAACTGAATAAGGACTTCAGGAAAATTATATTCAGCGGCTTCAGTCTCAAGGGGTACAATTGAGAACATAAATTGTTTCTGGGTTTCTGAATATATGAATTTTACATTTCTTCTGCTGTTACTAATCATACAGAGTCTTTGTTTCTCTTTCTTAAAAAGACACAATGATACTGCTGTTTGTCATCCTTACTAATTAAAGCTGGGTAACTTAGCGTTTTCCTTTTTATCCCCATTAACATCTTTTTCCCATAAAGAAGAGATGCACCTCTGCAAATGTACCCCTTTAAATGGTGAAGGCTTAACAGCACAATTGGCATCTGATGCTACTTTCTTGGTTGCCTATCCAGTTTTGTAACTGAACTTTTTGTAAGATTCTGTATATAAGTACAGAGGATAAGGATATTCAATGTCTATGTTGTTGTGCTGGAGCCCTTATTCTAATTTCATTGTGGATGAAAGCTAAATAGAACTCTACAGTTCTTCAGTGTGTTCTCTGAGTTATACCTGTATTTATTTGCATGCAGAATTTAATATTTACAAAAGATTTACAAGGTTACTTATTGTCATTTTTCCAGTTGGCTGTCAGAGATCCACTGATAGTTTATTGTTTCATGGTATTCTGGTATTCTGTTTCAAAGTTATGAAATAAATACTTTTTTTCACAGTGCTCTTGTAAGACCTCTCATTAGACCTATTATTCATCATTATGTAGGAACATAGAAGAAAACAATAAATCTTCAAATTCTGTTGTTGCATTTCGATACCAGTATGTGGGGAGCCTCACATCAGAGCAGAATTTAATGAGAAATAAGTTAGAATCTTATAATTCTTACAGTATTATTTAATAATAAAGTAATTTAAACAATCTTTTATAACTAGTTCATTTCAAGATATTTCAGGAGCCTAGACTCTGAAATCCACAATGCAAGATGCGTAAGCTACGTGGTGAGCTGTGTTTCTGTCCATGATCAAGCAGTTATTACCTATGCTACCTCTTAAAAATAAAGCATCCAAATCTTGCTATTAGGTGTATGAAATTTCCTTCAGAACAGACCTGAGCAGTTGACTTGTTATGTTTTATTCGGCCAAAGCATGTTTAGGATTTATCTGAATGCCATAGCATCACAGCACTATTTGTTTTGGACATATGCCACTTATTTTTCAGTGGTCCCTAAAACATATCCCCATGTGGGTTCCTGAGAGGCTTCTACATCCTCGCATCTGGCCACTAGCCAGTTGAAACCCTATGTTACTCTCATATACTGCACCTATTTAGAAGGTGGTTAGTGCCCAAATTCTCCCAAATGTTAGAGGACACAGTATTGTTTGAATCTTTTGTGCTTTTAAGAAGATGGTACACCTCTGCCCCCTCCATGCCCCAGTGCAGTACAGTGGCTTAAAGTCATTACCCAGTTCTTTCGTGACAACTGGGTTGCAGCAATGCTGTTACCTAAGCAGTGCCAGTCACTTTGATTTAAGTGGAGCTCAATTCAGGTGGGAATTGCATGAAGGAAAAAAGAAATCTCTTCTTTTTGCCAAAATAAAGCAGTTGGGTTTGCTGACTGCAGGAGAGGACCAAAGGGAAGAGGACTTTCATCATGTTTAATGTTTATTACGAAAGCCCTGGTCACTCTTTTTGGACATCGGTTAGTACAAAACGTACGTCAGTAGATAGTCGCTCTTGTTTTTCCCTCCAGTTATGGCAGTATTGAAATGTATGTTAAAACACTGGTCCTTGAAAACTTTTGTAGAAAAGGATTTGATGCGTTATTTTGGGATGCATGTCCACGTTAATCTCTACTAGAGAGAGTACAGAAAGCCAGTGGTCTGCAGTGCAGCACGGCATTGAATCACAGTGAATCATAGTCATTGGACTATGAAGACCACTGTCCTTTGCTGCTGGAATCCATGGGGGAGAGATACTTGTTTGGCTGTGGCCTAGCATATCCATTTATAAATGTATTTTCTTCTTAAGAGGATGGGCTAATAAACTGACATTGAATTGCCTTGCTTTTACCTGTACTAACAAATAGGTTTGGGGTTTTGTGTTTGTTTGGGGTTTTTTTTTGATTGTTCTTCTGTGTCAATGTCCCATTCAAGTCTTGAGGCAATGCCAGCCTTTCTTTAGAATGCTTAACCCAAACCAGAGAACTACATAACAGGCAGAGAAATCTCTTAAGTTCCCTGGGAATGGTTTTTATCCCATTTATAGTTTTGTACACAGAGAATAATGCTACAGAAGCCCTTGGAGTCACTGTAGCCGAAGTTTGGAATTGAGCCCTAAGGATCTTAATGGTAATTTCAATGGATGCCTGTGTTATATTTATAGATACATGTTCCAGTTAGTATCTGTTCCGCTGCATAGGGTTTTACTTTAGAAAATTAAGCATCTCTGACAATAGTGGATATGAATAGCTACCTAGAAGAGAAATATTTAGTCAATCTTGACAAGACTGTGTTCACTCTGGTAACTTGGATGATCTATAGTGATCTCTTCCAAGGACTAGGAAGGCTTCCATTAGAGGTTGGCTAACAAGTTTGAAAAGTGGTTTGGTTTGACTTTTGGAGTGTCCCTGTACAGATACAGCTTTATCACTTGTCTGCTCTGGAACAATGTATGAGTATTCCCAGAAAGATTGTTATTTGGAGGTATTACTTATGCAGGGAGATGTTTCCTCCACTGATACTCAAAAGAAAATATTTTGTTTCTGAATAAGCAAGCAAAGATTTCAAGTCCCCATCGCATACTCTCCTCCCTGTTGTGTTCTAACACTGGTACCCCAAGCACCTCAGAAACCTAGCAAGCAGAACAGAAGGAACTTTATGAAAACTAATACTTTGAAATTGCACGTGTTCAGGTAGTACCTTGACAGGGACACCTCTTTTTTTTTTTTTATGAGGATGGTGGTAGATTTAAGCATTCATCTACTATTTAATTTCTTCCTTAGAACAGCCGAGCTATGAAGTTCAGGATTTTTTTATTAACATTATATTAGAAATGTTTCTGTGTGTTCACAGAGCATTACTGGCTCTTTATACTATTCTGTTAGTGTGAATCAGCCCTAATTTAGAGAATGAGCAGTTTCCCTTCAGGTTTTCTATTTGTGTTGGAGCCATGCAGAGAGTTAGCTGTGGCAGGCTAATGATACACACATCTATTTACCAGTAAATGAAATACTTCTTTCTAAGGGTACCTTGTCACCAGGAACACTTGATCTTCACTTATGTATGCTGTTGAATGTTGCCGAATATTTAGGCCAAAAAAATCTATTCTCTGAAGCACAGACTCTTATATTTTGTTTATTTTTTTCTACTTGGAGGATATTGATGCTTGGGCATGTATTTACAATGTTTATTGAACAGCGTGAAAGTTAATTCTCATGGTAACAGTTTAAAAAAATGAAAAAAAGACTTGTGTTCTGCCAGACAGACGTTCTTATTAAACAAGCGGCTGAAAAACAATGTTTCCTCTTTGCAAAAGGAAGGTGTCTTCTAACTGCACAACAATTATGTAATATATGTGATTTTCCTTGATGAGAGGGGTGTCTCCCAGCTGTGTTACTAAGAAATTGCTGATTATACTGCTGAAATATGTTGTGTGTAACTTTCCTTGTACATGTGCCTTCAATTAGCTTTGTTGAAATATTTGTTTTCTATGACCTTTTCAAACAGAATGTGTTCTAACTCTGTGAGTGAGGCTTGTGGGTCCTTGGTTTTCATGCAAAGGATGGTAGGTCCTCAGGACCATCATCTGCCTCTTGATGTAAACTCCAATTAAACGCTGTTGCAAGCCTGTGTTCTGAAGAAACTCAGACTAACATAGGTTGAAAAGCTTTTCTTTGATTTCAGAGAGACGCCTTGTGTTCTGAAAACAGCTTTCATTAAGCAAGTCAAGAAAGGAGCGTAAGAAAAGCTCATTTTCTTTGACGTATTTACAGGTAAAGAAATTAGTATGGCTAAAAGAGGTTCTAAGAAATTTCTGATATTCCTAGTTGCTCTGCAATGTAGTTATATGCTTTGCAACATCAGTATTGTTAAGACTTTTACTAAATAAATAGGCTTGGAGGCTGACACTTCGTACATACTACTTCTCTCAATTAAGTATTTCTAGCCAGGGCATTCTAACTACCAGTCACAGCAGACAATTTTACCTGAGTCTCCACAGCATGAAGGGGGTCTCAAAGCAGTATATGAACTGAATCTAAATCACCACTCGAGCTACTTATGCTTGGTAGAAAAGTATCTAGAACAGTAACTTGCTGGAAATAAATTTGTGCTCTTACTGCTCATTTTGTAGGCAAGACTGTAGTTGTTTAATCATAGCAGAGTTCACACAAGTCTGTTTCTTTGCTTGTCATAACAATGAAGGATTCGCCTATATCTTGAATCAGTGCTTATAGAGATATCAGGTATTTCCACCTGACTTTTTAGGCTGTTAACTATTCCTTTTTCTGTATCTTTCAATATCAATAATCAGATTAATGTTGATCAGGATTATGGAAAGGTTAAGAAAGATTGTTTTATGAAAAGGGCCTTTAACATGTCATCTCCCCCTCCCTCTTACATGTGCAGTCCCTTCTACATGCTTGGTTTGGAATACTCAGGTTGTAGCAAAAAAAGTTCTCTAAAAGGAGAGCAAAATTTATTGAAATGTATGGAATGTGTCTTGTTAGAAGAGGTGATGGTTTCTAACATGTAGAGCTGTGATAAGTAGCACCTTTCATAGTTTTCAAATGCTGAAACTGCTAGAACTTCTTTCAGTTCTCTGGGCTGATTAAGTGTGGAACAGGCTGCTCTTAATGGTTGTGTGTGCAATGATTATTAGTGGATCTGTGAGCAAAGGGAATTTGCAGCCACATTTACATGACACAAGCAGAATATACTAGTGGAACATCAAGTAAGTACTTTCACATGGGAACAGAATTGCTCAGGTCCTTACACACTCGTCTTATATGAGGTCTATCCAGTTTGTTCTGCACTAGTGATACAGAACAGCTATGGCAAGAGTTGGAATTCCTTAAATCAGTGAATGGTGACAAGCTGGTATCAAGACTCCTATAGTAGCCCCTTTAGAGAAAGAAGGGAAGGTAAAAAAAACCAACCACCATGTGGCTTGGCTACCTTATCATTAATTGTGTGCTGGGCTTCTTTCTATATACTTACAGATACATGAGTGCATATTTTGTATCCATCCCCCAAGCAGTAATACCAATTAACTTGTATAAAATAGAATTCTAAATAAATGCTGCAACCCTTTAGTCTATCCTCTGTTTATTGGAGGTGTTTTCTAGTTTCTTTTTATTCTGCCTACAAAGGCTTTTGAAGAGTTGAGGGACCTTTTCAGTAAAATATAGTATCTAGCTTTACTGCTTCATAGAAAATTGTGGAAAACATTACCCTGACTTTAGACTGTCCTTAGAAAATAACACAATGAAGTCAGGGAAAGGTCAATGACCTGATGAAGCTCTGTAGGTCCCTAATTTGGAGCTTAATAATGTTTTCTAAATTGGCTGCTGTAGAAGACAACATAGATTCAAGAACTGAAATATGCACTTTGAGTTGTGATTTCTTGACAAAACATTGTTCAGTTAGAAATGAGGTTGTCCATCTACAGTGTCATCGTAAGAAATCATTCTTCTAAAAATTGTAGTTACTAAGCAAATTTGGCCAAAATTGCACAGCCTGTCAATTTGAAATCTTGAAATGAATTTATGATAGGTTTGCAATAGTTTCCACACAGTTACATCCCAAGAATTTCTCTGTCGATTTGGAGAGATATATGATCTAATTTTTGTGATTTGTTTTACCTTTTACATAATTGTCCTCTGCCTGGAAACCACACATGAGAACTTTAAATGCAGTAAGCGTTTGTGAGGATTAACTAATACTTTCAAAAGGTGAAAGAGGGGGCAAAATTAGACTTAAAATAGCAATTTTGGTGCAGCCTGAATTTTGAGAAAAAGTCATCTTCCTGGGTTATTATTTCAAAGAAGTAAAAAAGAACAATTAATTCAATTTTTCTGACACTCAGTTTGATTTTGTGTTTTCTGGTCTTTTTTTTTTTTTTTTTTTTTTTTTAAAGTTGGATAAATCTGATCTCCTCATCTACCTTTTCAGGATTTGAGAGTTATAAATCATATCAGAATTACTAATCAATTTAGCACTGCTACTCCAGCATTCTTCCCTTGCAATTGATATCAATTAACTAACTATATGTCATAATTTGTGCATAAAAATATACTTTATTTGATTATCAAACCTATTACGATGGTGTTAAATCCATATTTAAGCTTCTTATTGAGTTTAAGAGGTCTTTAATGAATTTTAGATCAGGTTCATATTACCATATTTTCACTTTTATGATATTTTTATTACTAGTGCACATTCAGCAAATACATAACCAGTGTTGTAAACAAAGATGAAGAAAAATGAAATCTAGAGGAAAAATTAAAGAAACAAATCCTACCACAATCCTGTAGCTCACAACCTATAAACAAGCCCTTTCTTGCTTCTCCCCTTTACTTACAAGATTAATGTCACAAACCTTGTTAGATCTTCAGTTAAATTGTATGTACTTCAGAAAGACTGAAGCAAAATTGTTTGAATTGTGGCACCCTCCAGTATAACAATATTTTTACAAGCCAAAATTTGCATCTTGTGAATGGATATTTTGGGAAATCACATGTATGGTCACTGTTGGGTTTCACCAACTTTGAGTTTGTCTTCTAAATTTTCAACATTTAATTGTTATAGAATTGCATGCCAAATAATCAGGTTACACATTTTTCCACTGAATTGCAAAGAAATGAGCTGAGATTGTTCTTTCAGAAGTGGAACATTTGCTGAATTAAGAAAAAAGTATAGAAATGGGACCAAAATTTCAGACCACTCCAGGATGGCCCTCAACCTCACAATTATTGCTTTATTTAGGGTCTTTGGAGCTTCTGTGTAGAAGCATAACTTTATAGAAATGTAGGCACCTTCACCTAGATTAGTCCATACGGCAGCGGATAAGGTACAGCCCGGAGGCACCAGGGAGTGCCTCCACTTGGTGCAGAGGCTGTTGAGTCAGGGCTGCCTATCGCAGGGGCATGAGTCACCAAGCTGTTATGCAAAAGCAGATGATTCCAGAGGCTATGTTTAGAAGACTATTAGTAGTTGCACCTGTGACTGTAAGAGGCTTGATTGTGTCTCTGTGTATGTTGTTGTTTGTGGAGTATACTTACTGGACTGTGGGTTTTCTTTGTGAGATTTTAGGCAAAGAAATGAAAACTTCGGGATCTTGATCAAGCTTAGATTGGAGTCAGGCACTCAGCTTTCTTAGACTGCAGCAGTTCTGGACACACCCAGAAAGAGAACTTTAAAGTTTTCAAAGCATTTAAAGTAAAACAGAAAGGCACCTTCAGGGTTAGGTGGAGTAACTTGCAATTTTTGTTTTAATGAAAATGTTTGCTCCATGTAAGCATCAGAACTCTTCATCAGATCTAATGCTAGATTTCTCTGTTATGCAGCTTTCAGAGACAAGTGTATGTTTTAATGTAGTTAATGAATATTTGAAGAGATTACAACTCTGGTGGTAGGTGTCAACAGCTGCAGTCCAAGCTGTTGGATGTATGCACAAATTATGTAGTTAGATAAACCCGGTGCACTGTGAGGTGCTTTATCAAAGTCTTGTGAATGTAGTGAATTTTGGATGTAATCCAAAGGACTTGCATTGAACATTGTTTAATAGGTGTGAACAACTAAACTAATAGATACACTATACTTTGCCAATGTGCCACGCAACAGATTCAAAGGCAATCTTAAAGGGTATAATATTTTTTTCTTTAAGTATTTCTAAATATTTTTTTTTCCCTAAATAACACAAAAAGAGAGCTTTGAATATCAGTGGAAACATGACTTTGGAATGATGCTCAAGTTTCATAGCTACTTCAAGCTGCCATTGTCAGTAGCTGGCAAGATACATAATCTAACCAGAAAGATAAATATTGAAGGAAATTTAAGTTGGCCTGCTATATATTTAAGTCAACAACATAAAGTAGGCTAAAGGCTCAGAGCAATTCTGAACTTAGTTAAGTTAGCATATGTTTCTACATGATGTATCTCACATCCTTGTTGTGAGTTAAAATAGAGGGTCTTGGATTGTTTCAGTAGCTATTGTACATATGCACATGTTAAGAAATTTCTGTTACAGTTAGTACATGGATGCATATCGATATATGTGAGTCGAAAGGACTGATAAGAAGTATAGGCTGATGCTAAAATGACATTGGAATTTGTGAGTGGATGGTTTTCACTTTCATGAAGGGTATAGTCACATGAAAAATTGCATGTGAGTGGTCCTGTGATATTTAAGAGGTTAGGATAACTAATTCACTGGCTTTCTGCAAATTTTCAAACCACTTTGTAGGAAGATGTTTTTTTAAGTTAATTAGCCGAGGGGGAAATCTCCCTATTGACTTCCCAGTAGACTTTATTTCTCTTTTCTTAACTTTCTGTACAGTGTCTGTGGTGTCTGTCCTGATAATTCTGTGTATTGTATCATTTAACTCTTTGAGAAATCTTGTTGTGTCCATTTCAGCAAATTTCTGGGATTGCCTATGAGCCTACTGGGTTATTTTTTCTGACTTACTGCCATTATCCATCTCTGCCCCTTTTTGAAATCTCCATCACAATTAGGTTTTTTGTTTTCTGATTTCACTTAGACACTCATCTGAGCCCTGCTGACAAAGGGCTGCAATGTCTAACTGTAAGTGGGCTGCTAGGCGGAGATGATTAAGGAGACTCTGACGATAATATTGAGAGTAAGTGTCCCAGTAAATTTCAGTAAATATCAAGACAAAGGATGGTTATGATTAGCTCATAACTTGGTAGTGTAACTGCTGAGACTGGCAGCAGCAGTTTGAAGGTGTTAGGATCACTCACCTGCAGTGTGAAAGGGGAGGAGACTTTAATCAGGGTCTTTTTATCCAGTCTCATTTTTTGTGGCCTGATGCACGTTTTGTTATATGCAATGAAACGCCTCTCCCTTTGATTGTCATGTCATGGTTGTTCTGGAGAGGAGGTTTGAATTCTGCTCCATCCTGTGTGGTGGATTGGTTGCTTGGTTGGTTTGTTTGGTATGGGGTTTTTTTGGGGGGTGGGGTGTGATTTTTGTTTTTTTTTCCTCAACCCGGTTTCACAGATTTTGTTTTCATCCCACTTGGAGGTGAAATGGGGAAGATTGCTGACATGTCAAATATTTTAATGCAGTGGAGAAAGTCTTGCTAACTCTGCTGAAGTACAGGAGTGTGGGTTGTTCCAGTTGAGATATTAATATCTATTCTGCTGTAAATAAGGTTACTAGAAAGTCTTTTGCTAGATAGGTCTATAGTGCTTTTAAGCCCCTTGTGGGAAGGAAATTTTACTTTTCCATTTGCAATACTTAGTGCAGTGACTAGCACATAGTACACCTCATCAGGCTTTTGAAAGTTTCCATGCCAAAATTCATGTTATTTAATCCTAGTGTTAACTGTCTAGCCATTTCAGGTATTCATTTTGCCCTGGATCTTCTGGAGGGAAAATGATTGTCACATTTGCACATTTTCGTATTAAAAACACCACTGCTAAAATGACATTTCTTTCAATAGACTATCAGCACCTAAGCACTTAAATAATTTTGAAAACAAGCTCTTAAGTCACTTAGAGACTTAGCAGTTTTTACACGATGTGCTAAAAATGGTATTTCAAAAGAAATGCATCTATGAGTAAGAAGTGTTTTGAAAAAGGCCTTGAAATACTGTTGAAAGTTGAGTTTGTAATGCAACCTGCCATTGACAACGAAGATACAGATGAACTGAAAAAATTGGAAACATATGCATAGACTTAAAGCACTCTTTTTAAGAACAATCTCCAGAAACACCAGAGGTCCCTCCCCCGCTTCTTCGCAAAGCTAGATCTATAATAGTCTCTTTTCTGCTTTTCAAATGAGGCACAATTTACAAAATGGATTAGGGGAGTGCACATTTCTTTTTCTGTGAGTTTGTATCCCGTAACGATGTTCTGCTGAGATTGTGTCCCTCCATACAAGGATGTTGGATAAAAAGATTATTGAGGAGTGAAAAAAAACAAGATAGAATACATCTGGAAAAAAACAGAATGATAAGAACTTGAAACCATATTGGTTATAATCCATGTTACACGCATATCCTCCCTTTTCAGTAAGCGGTACAAAAGACTATTGCCTCAGTATGTCTGGTAATTAAGAGTCAGGTTGCAGGAAGTGAGATGTTTGTTTCCTTCATGATTCAAAATGTCTGTTAGTAAACAGTATCTTATGGGATCGGTCTAAATGCTTTGTGTTAGTGCTGTATATGTGGACTTGCCTAACATTTAAAGGAAGGTAGCTTTTTATGAAACCATGTGCTAAAAGCTCAAATGGTGTAAAGTGTTGCAGGAGATCTAGACTGAAAAACTGTTTTCAGAAGTGCTGCCCATCTTTTAAAAAACAATTGTACAACAGTAAGCAGTGAAATTGGTGAATAAGTTTGAGAAAGCCTCTTGGATCTACTGAAAACCATGGAACTACAGAAAGAAAGGATGAAGTTTGGCTGAGCCCTAATTCTTTCTCCCTCATGACTAACTCAAACCTGTTATGTGCAGAACTTTTATCATGATACTTTCCCAAGTACTCAACTTTTAATGCCTTTCATTTGAAAAACTAAACAATCGAACAATAAAAAAAAGGAGGAATTTTCTTTTAAAGTCTTTAGAAGTATTTTGTGATTTACTAAAACAAATTTGTTGTTCTTTGATTTTTATTTTGGGGGGGTAGGGAGGGAATATTTAGCTTGTCCAGTTACCTGCAAACAATCCACATTTTCTAGCAGCAGGATCTGTACTTTATCTAACTGCACATTTCTTAAGTTCTTGTAAGTCTTGTCTCTTTCTAGGCAGATTTTAATTATCTGGCTGCCTGACAGAAATTGAGAGCTCTTTATCTATGAACAGCAGTGTTCTCTTGTTTCTGTTCACTCCACTGCATTTCAACATGTAACCACTTGTAAATAGCAAGATATAGACAGCGGTTGACCAAATTCTGAAATGTATGGATTTAGGTTCAGTCCTAATAGTGTTTTATTTCCTCTTATACTCCCTTCTTCCCCCCCCCCCGATTTATATTGTATTTCCCTACTGCAAGGATCTCTTTCCTGCCTGAAAATTCTGGTGCAGCATTTTAGGTGTCCAATATATGATTACAAATTTACTAAATTAAGAACTCCCCTGATGTCTGAACATTTGAGAGTATTTCCAAACAAATAAGAGTGTACCTAGGTAATGACCCTCTCAAGGGCTGCTAGGGCTTCTCTGCATTTGCAGTAGTCATGATGCAATGACGGTACTTAGAAATAAGGATCAGTTGAATTTGTATTCAGAATGCTGTTTAACCCCAGATTTCCTCCATGACTGTGGGGCAAGGCATTTAACTTTGTTGTGGCTGGGTTTGCCATCTGTAATAGAGAGGAAACAATACTGCTCTTCTCTGTTTTTTTCTGCAGACTGTATGAGCACTCGCAACAGAATCATCCTTGCAGTGCTCACAAAATGAGGAGTGTATTAATAATATTACTCTGCAATAGAAATTGGTACCCCAGTTTCACTTCTATGAGTTCTATTAACACAAGACTTTAAATAAAGCTGTTTGCTTTATTGTCATACAAGTGACATACCAGGAATGTGAGATAAAAAGGCAAGTAAGTTTAACATCAGATTTGCATCCTTGGGAATCAAATCAAGATTTTTCATCCCATAGCCTTTCAGCAAAGTGCTTTGGCACTGTTGAAATCCTGTTGCAAAAAATGGGGTGTGTTCAGTGTATTTATGTAACATACACTGGATTTCGGGTTTGAATTGCTGTAAAGTGCCAAGAATTGAGGTGGAGATGACTAATGTAGGTCTGTATCCAGTTTCATAGACATCCTGGAAAATTCTGAATAAGCAGTGTTAAATGTTTTTATCTTTTCTTTCTGTAGGATTTGTGTGCGATCGGCATTGCGCTGTACCACAGTGAAAGAGGTATTTTTCACTTCAAGACACCTAGTATTAAAGGATCATGGTAGACAGTTTAATAGTTTCTTTGAGGTAAGTGATGCAATAAAACACTTAACCTTATTTAATATGCTCTTAACACACTGGAGTAAATATCAATTTGGTTGTCTCTTGCTTTGGTGTTAAAAGTATTTGTATCATAGGAGGATAAATAAAAATCTCGTCCAAAGACCAAATAATCAAGTACATGCATACCAGACATAGCATTCTATGGTGATAGTAAAAAAAAGAAAGTTCTCAGTGTTTGCATATGCTTAGAGCATCTGTTAGTGTATGCCAATGTGGTGGCATATATTATTGGGAAGTTCCTCTTTTTTTTAATGATGAGGCTGTAGAACTACGGTCACTGGGCTTAAATTAGTGATTTACATGTTCGAGTATCTGTGCTGCAATTCATTCAGGGATTTATATTATGTATTCCTGAAATAGTTTGCCAGTGGGCAAACGTAGGAAAAACCTTTCAAACAGGAAACATTCAACTGTTTCTAAGCTGGTCTGTCCAGTTCTGTAGTTGGGCAAGCAGACTGAGAGAAAACAGGCAGCTCTGGTGCTACACGAACAAAAGTTGACTTCCTGCGAGGAATGACAGCTGCATGCTCTTTCATTTGTATGGAGATACTGTCAGTAACAGCTCTGATCTAACCTTCCTTCTTGTGAATTTTAGACATCAATATCTGAATTGCAATTCTGGCACCCTCCTAATATGCCAGGACAGATTTCACGTCAAAATGGATCTGTCAGGTATTATTGACACTGCCTGTATTATCTTTCCTGTTGAGACTTCTCCCTGCATAGCTCCTCCCAAGCTGTCCCAGACTTAGGCTGTTCTGCAGACTTTCATTTGGGAGGAAGTCAGGAATGTGAGACAAGAGCCATACTGCGTTAATCAGTACTAATCACTTGACTAAAATACTTTCATTCCTATCTGGACAATCCATAGTTGGCCATGATAGCCCTTCATAAAATACAACCACTAAGGGACAGCAACCATGCAAGAAACCTGTTTTGGTACCCTCCAGCTTCATTCATGGAGGGCTAATACTCACTGCAATACTCACTAATACTCACTTCCTCTCACAGAGGAAGAACTCTGAGAGGTGTTCCTGAATGAGGTGTTAAATAGCAAACTTTTTCTTGCTACTCCTACAATAGAGCTAATACCACTTCGCTTTGCTCTGCAGCCCCCCCCCCCAGTTAAACAGAAATTGGTATTGTCAGTAAAAGAAAGTGAGCATGTTTGCTCTTTGCAACTTGGATAGACTGACAGTTTAAAGCCTGATTTTGCTTTAAACTAGGTACTTTGCTCCAAATAGTGCCATAACTGTGAGAGCATGGGCTGTACCAGCAAGGTTTTTACACAGAGGCCTGAGTTAAACAGCCATCAATCAGCTGTAATCGGTACCTGACGTGTTCATGTATACTTGAAAAGTTTTGCCTTATTTTGAGGAGCACTTGTTCTTTTTGGCTTTTCTGCACAGTAAGAATACCTGAAACAAACCCACTGAAATTGGAGAAGGCTATTTTTGTAGCTTGGGAGGCCTAATGTTAGTCAAGCATGACAAATAAAAAAGCCTAGTCCAGAGAAGTTAGCCAAAGCAAGCTACTGAGGGAAATAACATTACAAAAATTTAAATTGCCGCACACTGATTTGAAGCTAGAGGCTTACCTCAGGATAGTTTAAGTATTCCCGGCAGATTTCCTGTGTGTTTGAAATAGTAGGTTGATACTGTTGTTTCTGAGAGATCCAATTACAGATACAGAGGCAAACTTAAAAACTAGCTTCATTGTCCTTGAGCATGTACATAAAGATGGTGATTACAGTGCAACCTCATTAAAGAATGGTTAGGAAAAGCTTGGCACGGAGTAATCACACATATACTAAAAGTTTGCATTTTAGAACTGAAAACTTTAATCTGGTAAGTAATTTGCTTTGAAGATTACAATTCTCACTCAGTTCAGAACTCCCTACCTTGTGCATGATTTCAGAAGAATTTACCCATGGAAATCTGTAGTCTTTCAGACTGATCAGAAAAATCCTGTACTGTTGAGGATGAAAGCATTAATTTCCTTATGCAAAATTTGAACTTTCTTTCACATGCTCTGAGGGATTATAGGGAACAGAAGCCATAAGGGAGCAGGGAGTGGGTAGGAAGATTCTGAAAAGGAAGTTAAATGTAATTTGCAGAGGATGTAGGCTGGGTCTGTCAGAGACTGTGCTCTGCCTACTTAGAAGCTTGTCATGTTTTCATTGAGAATAGTTAGGAGATCACTGGAGCACTTGAAAAAGGGATATGCAGGTCAACTAAAGACAGACTTGATGCTGTCATTTTGCAATTCAGAGGTCTGAGTTCTGTTTCTATTTGTGCTTTTGATTTCAGGTGTGATTGGCAGATCAGTTTCTTCATTCATGCTTTTGGCTTCCATTCACCACTGTGTTATTGGGCCTTGCTCTGAACTGCGCATTTTGACTCTTACTGTGGTTTCTTTATAGTGCCTCACTCTGGGTCTGATTTCAGCCACCTCCTCTGTATTTTGCTTTATCACAAATGATAACTTTTTGAAATATAATACTTCCTTCTAATGGGCTTTTAAAGTGTTTTAATTGGTTTTTTCCTAAATTGATGTGGCAGTAAGGAAGTAATGACTTTTTCTTGACTTTGGTTTATTGCTTTGAGAGAGAGGGGCGTAGACTATGGTGATGAAGTGATGATAGGCCATGTGCAATAAAATACTTACCTAATGGTTCCTTTTGCAGTACGTTAGCAGGAAAAAACACAGAAAACTCAAGAAAAACATTCTCCCTAGTAGAAGAATATTTGCATTGGTGGTAATGAAATGCTTAGTATAAAAAAAACCCTCTTTCTGTTTAGGAGGTCTGTCTCTGAAAATACCTGAAACAATGAGAAATATTTAAAGGATTACTGTGGAGGGAGCAAAGGAAGGAGCTGTGAGTAGGAAGCACAGCTGGATTTTGTCTGGTCCCTTAGTTTGCAGATGGATTTTGTGTCCCAATCCATCAGATTTACTTTTGCATTGAAATTCAGCAAATCATTAGCAGCTTTCCCCTTTACAGAGCGTCCAAAGCATACTCTTTGTAGACTGAAAAGTCAAACTCCTGATAGAAATAAAGATATCTTGATCCTACTTTTCGTACCTTTCTGTGTTTTCTGATGAAGGAGGTTGCTAGAAGGGGGCAAACCAGTCCTCAGTGCAAATTATAGCAAACAGAAGACTGAGCTAACTGAGCCTAACTTGTAATGGGCTCTCAGGAGTCATTATGGTGGTGAGGCTTGACAGAACAAAGTTTGTTTGGGCTTGGTTCCCATTATGACTCCTTTCAGATTGAAGATGTGGGGACTGGGGTGATGCTTGGCTGCTTATCCTGAGTCTCTGGTGAGCTGTGTCTGCTACTTTCCATCTTCTGTGCCCTATAGGTTATTCAATTTCCACAAGTGTTAGGCAGCTGGGGAAGAAGCTATTTTCTGCAAAATCATGGTGATTCTTTACATGTTTCCTGTGTGCTGGAGGTGGAGTGTTCATCTGTAAAATGAGGAGCCAGAGCTAGAAGCAGACTTAGTCAACAGATAGGTGAATTCTTACTTAGCACTTTAGAAAACTTGCAAAGCATATGTCAATTTGACACCAAATGCTGAGGTGTTAAAATATGCACTGCCAAAAATATTTTAATTTAAACATAAAGTTGTGTGAAATACTATCAATGGATTCTACTTAGTGCACTTTTGCTTTGTAGATAGACAAATATATGTATGTACCTGGTACTGCCTGCTGTGAAGAGAATGTCATAAGAACGTTTCATACAGTTTGGTGAATCTGCTTTCGTTAGTAATGGTATTCAAGTGTCTAAATAAGTTCTTGCAGTATGAAGCCCTGTAATAGATTGTAGATGTGTGGTTTGTATAAGTGGTAGTTATATCTTGTTTCACTATTTGCTTTTTCAGACTTCTCAGTTCCCTAGCAGTGCTGGGATTCCAGTTTGTCATCCCACAGCCTTCAATTGAACACAGAAAGGTAAGCATTAGAAATATTCAGATTTTGTACACTTAAAGGTAAATGTAGAAAACATTAGAGTAAGATGCACAAAGCAATGCAATCTAAAAAAAGTTCTGGGAATAATGTAGCTTCTGTTTTGTGTGTGTGGTTTTATATATAAATATATACTTGGTTAAAAGAAGCTCATCATGGTTAATTTGCTGAGTAATTATATGGAGTGTAGTAGGTCACAAATAGGTCTATGCCAGCTTACTCAAGCTTTGGAGCATTTTCATCATGTAAGACAAAGGGGAAGAAGAATTCGTGTCAGTGAGAGCAGTGCTCAAACACGGAGTGATTAGCAGAAGCATCCAGTTGCTTATAGGTAGCTCTTTCCCTTACAGAGGTGGAGATGTCTGAAACAGAAGTTGGACCCAAACCACACTTTGTTGCTAGATTTAAATTGCTAGAGATCAGAGCTGGAAACTGCTCAACTTTCCTGTTGTGCTCTTGTGAATGGTTCACTCATCATAGACATTGGCATGTCTAAGAAGGCTTGCAGCCTGCACGCCTATCCTGCTCAGCATTAGTGAGATCTCAGCTGGAATACTTAGGTTAGGTTTTTGCACTGCTTTTCAGGAAAGTACTGGACAATTTGGAGGGAAACAGAGGGCAGCAGTGATTATCCTCAAGAGGTTTTAAAATCTTACCTCTGAGGGAAGTTTGAATGAATTCAGGTTGTTTAGTCTAAAGATTAGAAGACTGGTGGGGAGGCAGATATAATCTCCAAATACTTAAAAGTGCTAAAGAGAAGGCTATTCTTTCTGTCTGTGGTGGAGTAGATGAGAAGAAATGGATTTAAACTGGGGCAAGGGAAACTTGCTTTATGACGTTTGGTGTTAGAAAAAACTTCTCACAGTAAGGATATAAAGAAGAATAGATCATATTGTTTGGATAACATTTAGAATTTCCATGATGGAGGTCTCTGAGAATGTGTTGGAGACATGTTTGTCAGGAATGTTGTGTAGGTATTGCTGATTCTACCAGAGACCTGAGGGGAGACTCCTTGAATGCTCTTCTATCTCTTATGGGCTGTGACCTTGTATCCATGTTGTTCTCATCTCTGAATTGGTATTCAAACACAACCAATTAATTATTAAAAGTATAAAATAACCCGTTTTAAAAACAATTTGCTTTTTACTATAGATTTTTAAATAATAATGCAATATGCATATTTATTTTTTTTTATGTGACGTATGGTAAAAAATTATTTGGACGATAGCTCTGTAGGTATGGACTAGAAACCTGAAGCCGTCTGGTAGTCATAGTTCCTGAAGAACATAGCTGTCATGTTCAACTCTTTGTGCAGCCTAATTGTAAGACAAGTTAAATGAGGTTAGTAATGATGTAGTCTGAAACTGGCACGGTCCAGTCTGCAGCATTTCTCATGCTACCCAAGTGCTCTATTCTAAACCTGAGTACAACATAGTATTTTTCCCTATTTTAGATCTCTTCTATTTTGTTGTGCAGTTGAGATGGTCATGCTGCTGCTGCTGTGTTTTCCGTACTCTGTCTGATTAGACATTCTTTTGTAACATTGATAGTGGAGAGATGCTGCAATCCAGCTTCCAAATGGCCTTAGGGGAGAAAAATCTACTAACTAAAATAGAGTAAGTCAGAGAAACAATTGCTTCATTCTGTGAAGCTCCGGAATTAATTTTGATAAAATCAGATTCTTTGTTTTCAATTGAATGAGAAATGCCATGAGTCTGGAGTGTCTTCTGTACTAGTTAAAGGGACTGAAGGCATGGCACTAAGGGGGATGGTAACCACCTTGGAGCTGTTCTTTTTACTGAAAACAAGAGAGGCAGAAGTTTCCTAGTGACGATCTCATACAGGCTCCAAGGCTGTCTGTCATTCTCAGCTCTTACACTATGGGAGAGGATTCTATTCATGCCAAACTGTGTTTAGACTGGAAGTCTGTATTTATTAAACTTTTCAGAAATCTTCTGACCCACCTATCAGCTCCAGACAAGAGCGGCTGTCAGTAGCTCTGAGGGCCAAGTCAGACATGTTTCTGAGTGTGAGTTCTCAGCTTTGTAGCTCTGGAAGTTGTTCCCGTTCTTTCTGTGCAGTAACCTGGACGTGTGTTTGCTGGCATCCCTAGCCAGCATCTTCTGTGTATTTCTGCACAGATCTCTCTGCTGTTTGGCAGAGTTCTTTCTATGTGAGAGGAGGTCGATTTTGTGAGAAGAAAGGGAAAGGAGGAGGAGGAGGGAAGGATTTGATGAACAACATGTCCTTTTAACAATGTAGTGATTAACAGAAGTGGTGTTTGGTAACTTTCGTATACACACTCAGAGGGTACAGTATGTGGAAACTGAGTAACTAGAGCTGAATTCTAACAAAACATTAGCTTATACCCCAATCCTTATTGTGTGTTTATTTTGCAGCCTGAAGTTAAGCATGTGTGCACGATTGATGCTTGAAAGTGCAGTGTTGGAGAGTGTTTGGATTCTGTCTTATGCACCCTGCATGTAGTTATTTTTGCTCTGAAAGCTATGGACAGGGAAATAAAATCAGAGAATTGAACTTGGGTATTTGGCTGAGTAATTCATTAAAATATTTCCAAATAGTCTAGATTTTTTTTCTTACTCTAAAACTTTGGGGAAAATGAAATAAAATGCAGGACGATCCCCAAAGCAGCTGATGGAAACCCAGTTGTAACTGCCTCTGGACACCCACAGTTCAGCTGAGATGATGTTTTTTTAGGACTTGAGAACACATCAGGAAATACTATTTTCTGTTTGTTTTAAAATCTTGCTAGATTTTCATCTTTTGTTTCATCTTTTTTTGGAATCCATGTTTAAAGTCATACTAGTTTCAGAGAGGCTGACATAATGTAGATTTTTGAACAAAAAGAGGTTTTATTTAGCTTCAGTATATTAGAACTATTTAAAGTACCATTTAGCTACTCTTGACTTAGTGGCATATGTTTAGGAGTTTAACATGAAGAAAGAAGTTTATCTTACCAAGCAGCAATTTAAAAAAAATTTTTCTAAGGAAAATTTCATCAACAAAATCTGGAAGAGCAGAGCTCAGCAGGTTGCTTTCCTCAGACACACACAAGAAAATCCATTTCTGGCATGACAGCCTGGGGACTGTTAGCTAGAAGAATGAGCCAAATTACTTCCATAGCAGGGAAGTGCAGATAGTGGAATTAAGACTTGGGGGGATGACAGGACCAAATGGGAAATTTTTTTTTTTCTCATTTGCAGTTTATTCTGTAACTCTTCTGCTTTCAGGACCCGCTCCCCTCCCCCCCACCCCCAACTAAATGCAATACTATTCCATTTCAGTTGCCCTTCTTTTGTTACTCTGGGGAAACTTAAGTTTGGCTATTATAGTAAAAATGTTTTGAACACTAGCTAGTAAGAAGATACTTTTCTGGGGGAAAACATTTGACTGGGCAGTGTTTTCTGCTTTTAGATTTTATAATTTTGGAATTAAAGTCTTGGAAGCTTGTCTGTCATACAAAGTCAGAACTGACCAATACAGAATTTCTAGTTTCAGATACTTGGCTACCTGATTTTTATATAGAAGTAGCTTTTGTGCTTATTTACTTTAAACAATACTGTGTCTCCTGTCAGAAGTGCACAAAAACTGAAAACAGAGCATCTTTACATCTTCCTACATCTGAGCTTATGGTACTGCCCTGTTTGTTAATCTTACCTCTGTAAATAGCACAGGCTTGGACAGTAATACAAATATATTAAACATGTTATGTTCATTAGAGAGAAATAAAAATTCCTATGCAAAAGACTATTATGGTTTCTTGCTGAAGACAGGAGTTGTAGTGTTGGTCAGTAGCTTCTTGGAGATTGGGTTTTTTTCATGATCTAACTTACTTATTTCTCATTCATAGTGTATAATTTCTAAATATCAAGTGTACTCCTCCATAAGGCCAAAATACTCATCAATATTAGCAAAAAAGGAGGAAATGTTATGTGAAACCAAGTAATTGCCACTTGTGTTTAAAAATCAACCAAGCTACCTTAAACTGTTTAAACTGAAATCTTTCATAATATTTGAACAATTAACTTTCCCTGTCCATCAGTATTGGACATATGAACAACCCTCCTGCTGCTCATCATGCAGTCAAGCTCTCTGTTCTCCCTCCCTATGCTTATTTTATTGAATAAATATTATTTAACCTTATCTGATAAGTGTCATGCTGTGATGAACAGAAGGTTAAACTATGAAACATAACAGTCCTTCTCCCAGACAACCACTGAAGTCTGTATTCCCAATTTTTCAGAAGTCATTCCTGGGTGGATTTTTAGCTAATGATATGTTGCTCTGTTAAGAAGGTAAGCTGTAGTTATATTTATGCCTTGTTTATTTTAGTAAAATTGGTAATGTAAATACTAGTAAGGTTTGTCCAAATAAAATTTCTGACGTAAATACTGCTTTGCTTTAACATCTTGCTTCTGTTATAGCATTAAATAGTAGCATTGAAGCAATAGAGTTGCTTTGAATTTATGCATATCTTTTTGTCACTCAGTTGTAGATTAGTATTGACTTCAATGGAGGTACACTATCTTAACAAACTAATTTTTAATGTGTGGAAGAAGTGTCAGGATTAATTTTTACAAGCATTTCATTGTGGCACTACAATACTGTTGAAGAATTTTGAGCCTGTTTGGGCTTAGTGTTGTTTTTTTATGCTGGCTCTAAATTAAAGAAGAAATAAACAGTGTGTTATCTCTTGCTATCATACACACAATGTCTCTATGAAAGCAACTATGTATCAAGTGAATGTGACTATATGCCCTACAAAATTTGGAGATGAATATGCTTTAAGATGTGTGTTGTTGGGTTTTTTGTGTGGTTTTTTTCCCCCTCTCTTGTGTTGGATTCAAATATGCTTGCTGAAGGGTCATCACTGCTAAGTCAGGAGAAATAGGGAACAGGAAGAGGAGCAGAAGCTGAGGGAAAAGAGAGGAACAGGGGGAAGGGAAAGGTGGCCAAGATCCCTCATTTGGTCATGGTGCACTGTTAGAGCAGTTCAGTTACTTATGGAAATGTAGCCTGAGTAGCAGTGCAATGTACTCAAATAGCAGTTCTGTTCATAAAAGGGAATTTCTACAGTTAACATCTACTTCAGAGCAGCTTTCCTATCTGTAGTATACTGGTTTTCGGAGAGGGCAAGTTTTTCTGGTTTGGTTGGATGGGTGGGGGTTGGTATTTTTTTGTTTCTTTTCAGTAGACACAGAAGTTTTCCTTACCTCTAAAAGGAGTAATTTCTGAGTTACCTCTATTTTCCTTTTTCTCCTTAAATCTACCACATAATAGCACTGTGTTGACTGCATTGGCAGAATACATGAAATTGAATTAGGAGTTTATCAGAAGTTCTTTTAAATAAATTAATCCATCACTATGGATCGACCATGAGGATCTATGCACTTTCCCTTTGCTTCAGGACAGAATGATTAAAAATACTGCATCTCCCCTGCTTGCCTGTGCCCATGCCCTTATCTAGAGTTTTGAAATTGCTTAACATCTACATTTGTTTGCTGTAGGATAGACCTTTTTCTGGGCAGTCATGTACCTCCCTGAAGTTTGTCCAAGGAACTGAACATTTATATGTGACAAGTAAAATGAAATGCGAAGACTTAAAGCAATCCTGGCATATTCTTAGATTAATTGGACTACCTACTTTGAGAGGTAAAAGCAAGGAGATGAGTTTTGGTCTTACTCTCCTCTAGCTTTGAAAAAATCAAGAAGTAGGCCACTGATTTCTTTTCGTCTTTCTGTCTTTCCATCTTTGCTTTCCCACTGCACTACCTTTAAGCAAAGGGCTTAAAATGCTAGGAACGATTCCTTCTACTGGGCTGTAGAAAGAGGATGATGGAGATATAAGTGGGAAGGTAGAGGGAGAGTGTACAGAGAGGGTGATAACTCTGAGTGCTATTTCAAGTGATAAGAATTTGGTTACTAAATCTGGCTATGATATAATTTTTAGGATTCATATAGGAAATTCTGTGTATAAATGTGATGCTGCGCTTCACTTATATTGTAATAATGACAGTGAATGGCAGTGTTTCTGCATTTCCATTGTTCTTTTACCCTACCACACCCCATAAAAGTCACTGTTCTGTTAACTAAAAAGGATACATCCTTTTGATGCCTAATACATCTGAACACACTGTAATAGAGTAAAATGTGAAGCATGAAGTAAGTCTACTATATCCTTGAAACACTGGAAATTGGAATTAGACAAAGTAGTTAATATCTAAGCTTGGCTTTTGGCCAAGACACCAGGACTAATGCCTAATAGTTCTAAGGAGTACCATGGGTCCTCCACCACAGCTGGTCACCACCTTCCTCTTACATATCCCAAGAAGCAGAGGCATGTAACGGAAAGCTGTGTTCTTCCTTGCAATCCAGGTAGGGTGAAGCTCTGCCCTAAGGTCAACAGTGGCTGGAATGTATAACTTGTCAGGACTTGCTGAGCTGGAACTCAGCTCTTGCTCACAGGCCTACTACAAAGTTACTGTGGTTCTGTCCTGCTGGGCTGCGTACACTAAACTGAATATTACTAGAGCAGCTTAGTCACCACGTATCTGCGTACAGCTGCTGTGTATGTGTTCCTTGGAACAAATGGTTGCAGGTGTCACACTTTTTTTTCCCTTGTAATGTTTTTCTTGTTTATAAGATAACTGCTGTCCATTATTATTGTATTTTCATACACATCAGTTTCATAAAACACTACCAACTGAAATGTAGTCCATGTTCCTCTTGCAGTTTTCCATTGTCAGTATATCTGCCTGCCTTCAGCACAGTTGCTTGACTTTAACTTTATTGAAACTTTGGTAAAATAAAGCCTTTCTAGCTAACGATGTTGCTATTTTAATTACAGTGATCTTTAGGAAACAGGAGAGATGATTTAGTCCATGCCAAGACTTTTCCTTTAAAATTAGCCTTTTAGTGCAACAGAATGTTTAGAACAATGTCTGAAAGAATTTTCTTGCTATCTCTGCGTTGTTACTAATTCCCTGTCCTTGATGTTGTGGATTAAAATGGTTAGGAAATAAAATTCTTCTTTCTTTGGGGAAAGGAGAGAGGATAAGGATACATTATTTTATGCAAATATACTCTTTGAAAAATCAAGGCCAATGGTTTAGTTATTTTTAACTTGCTTTATCATGAACCTCTTTTTTTTTTTTTTAATTAAAAAATACTGACTTCTTTAAGCTCAGAGCGTGAAGGGCTTAAAGCTTGTTCTGTGTTTCTCTGGGAAAAATGAAAGGATCTTTGTTCCAATTGGATTCCAGAGCAGGTGAACTTACAAGGTCGTAGATAAGCTTCTCGTCTTCCTTCAGAGCAGTATTGCACGCTAGTTCTGTCCCAGGCTTTGGATCAGAGCGATGATAAAGATGAGAAGCTTTTTGGATTCACAGATGAGTTGTTCTGTTAGGGAATGTTGCTTTCTATTTAATGACAGCTTGTCCTCTCTGCTTCTGGAGTGATGGGTGGATGACTCACTGAGAGATCTTGAGAGGTGTTATGTCAATTACTGAATAAATAAAATCCATATTTCCACCACAGGTGGATCCCAAATAATTTTTCTAAGTGTAGAAATATGATAGAATGGCAATAGCTTTGTCACGGCTGAAGATGATTGACCTGGAAAAGGCCTAGGGTAGTAAAAGCTGAGTGACTTAGGTCACACATGATAGTCAATGATGAAGGAAATAGTTATTAAAATAAAGAAACCGAATTTGTGATATAGTGAGGGCCTGATGGTTATCGTCTTTATCTTACTGTAAATCAGAAGCAATCCTTCTGTAGATAAGGAGTGATTATATAGAACTGATAGAAGTGAGGTCAGGAGTGAGCTATCTGTTTACTTGAAAGTACTTGATGGTCTCACAGAAAAATGGAAAGTAACCTCTGCCTTAAAACCCTAGGCTCACAGAGCGCAATGGAGGTGGTCTTGGTGTGAAAAAAATTAGCCAAACTTGGAGGAAGCTTCAAGCTCTGTTGGCACAAAAACTGTTCTGAGCTTTTTTCAGAGCTGTTTACTTTCAAGGCTATTTAAATAATGTTAAAGTTTCTTCAGATGTGGTCAAAGTTGGTTGAAGGGACAGTTAAGCTTTCCAGGCATTGTAACTCCCTTCAGTGATTTGTGAATACAAAGGTCTTCTATTTCCAGGTTTTTTAGCCCTTTAATCTTCACAGGCACAGATGTTCAGACAGAGTTTTTATACAAAGAACGGAAACCCAAATCGTTTAAGCTGGTAATATTTACACTTACCACGTACTGTAAAATTCAAACGGTTTACTACATCTCTGATTAAAGGCTTCCAAAATGCACTGAAGGATTAAAATAGCTGAGCATACTAACTAGGCAGACATGTACACATTGTGTCATGATGTTTTGTTTGGCCTCTGCTTCATATTTCTGCTAGCCTTGAGAGATCTGAGAAGTTGTTATCTGCAAGTTTTAGGGGTTTTTTGGTGGATTGTCTTCTATCAAACCACCAATGTTCCACGTTTCTTGTAAGAGACATAAAAAATACAGGTGTTGCAAATGAACATCTATAAAATGGACTGTAAAGACTTTTTGCTGGGAAATTGTCTTGGCTATATAGGTATGGCCTTTATTGGATGTCAGCTGAGCTAATACTGGAAGAATATTCCTCTAAGATGCTTAAACTGGTGAAAGAATTAAACCAGTTCCATAGATGTGTTTACAACACTGACAGGGGAATACGATAATGTTACACTTGAACAGGTTCTCAAACTAAACTATGATTTCCCCAGCCCATTCAAAATTTGGCATGCTCTGCTCCGAACTGCAGTTCAGTTACAGTTTCTGAGTTTGCCTGCTTTTGTTTTTACACTCTTGAAATTTTAAGAGGGCAAAAACTAGCTCTTCCTTTGTGGGATTGATCATTGATCAATTATGTAATAAGATGGTGAATGTTCATGAAGAATACTGTGTTCATCTGATCCCAAATATGACATACACATTTTTGAAAATAACAGTATACTATTATACTGGCTTTTTGAATCCTCAGTCAGGCTGAGCCTGGCTGTGATAAAAGCTGCATGCACATCTTTTGTGACAGGCCGTGCTCTAGCGAAATCTTTAATCAGTCAGAACTATAAAATAAAGGAGGTGCGATTCTGGGGTAATGGAATAAATAAGAAGAGGTCATGTTTTCCAAGTGCCTTGACACTCCCTTAATAATGATGGTGACAGTTTGGTGTCATAGCATGGGTTATCATGTGTGGTGTAATGAGAAGAATGACCAAGGACCATGGAAGGGACAATGAAAGAATGCCTAAAGCTTGAAGGTTGTTGAGGAATATTAACAGAATTAGGGCTCTTTCCTCTGGGAAGCACAGGTCAAATACGATAGTAGTAGTTTAAAATAAAATGCTGGCTTCCGTTAATTCCACTTTGCATCCAGCACATGAACGTGAGTTTACTTAGTGAATACCATTGGTAGCATTTTTCTGAGGTGATAAAATGTTCTTCTGGATACAATTTGTTTGCCTTTGGGTGGAAGTAATACCATAAAGCTTTGCAAAACATACATTCATGCCTGTTGCATCCCTTTCAGAGATATAATTAGGAATATGATGTAGTTAATTTGTTCATGAATCCATTTCAATTCAGGGCATTTAACCAGGAAAAAGAATTACTGGATAACATGTTAGAAATTAAATCTATGAAACATAACATTATTGTATCTAAACTGAAATTGGAAAAAAACAGAAATGTCTGATTTGGTTTAGATATCTCCAGGTTTAAAGTTTGCCTTTGTCTTGTATCCCTTTCCAGTTCTGCATTTGGACTACTATAACATGCTCAGTATCTGCAAAATACTTAGTAACATTGGCTATGGCTATAGCAGCTTACTCAGTTATGTAGCTGGTTAAAAGGTATATACTGTCACAAAGTATTATGATCATTACTACTGTGAAAGTCCATCATAAATTCACATTTGGAGTACTGTTTGCAGCATTGCACACTCATGTGAAAATACAGGAGTGGAAAAGGTGCTGAGAATGAGGACAGTCCAAACTCTGGCCTGTTTTCCTTACAAAAAGAGACTGAACATATTAGGACTGCTGAATTTCAGAGACAGATCTTGGAGTTGGATTGTGTTAGTGATTTCAAATCAAACATCATGGTATGGTGAAGGAGAATACAGAATGATCATTCTTCATTTATCACAATGAAAAAATTTGGAAGACACAGTGAAATTGTCAGGCTGCATGTTTAACCAGAGGGAAAGCAAGCACTTTTCCAATGTGAAACATAAAATCTTTTCGAAGCCAAGATTAGAAATATGCTAAAAAAGGGATTAATTGTATTCATGGAGATTAAGTCTGGTAGTGGGTAAGAAAAACAGTTTGAATATGGTGTTTAGCTTAAGGAGGCCCTTAAATTACCGATTACCTGGAAGCAGAGGGTCCATGGATGTCTCTGAATGTGTCCTTGTTCTTACACTGTTCCCTAAACATTTGTTTCTTCCTTTTTTTCTTCTATCCACTTTTTTTTCTATTTTTCTGAACAGTTAATTTGAATGTAAGCTATAGTCTAATAGGATGAAGTATCCTACAGTATTTAAAAGCATTTGTCAGATCAGTACTGCATTGTCAGGCATTGTCTCAATGCAAAACTAGTTACATTGGAAATACTTGTGGCTTTCAGTTCTAGTGATATTTCCTCTTCAGGGACATTCTTGCATAGTATAGTTTCAACAACTGCTGATGTGGAGCCTATTTCTAAATTCTGACAGAGGCGGTACTAGACATTTACATTGTATTTCAATAGCTTCTGCACTCCTAGTTTTTGCTGAAATTTTTGATTCAGGATCAGAGTGATTGCTGAATTATATGAATTCAAGATAAACTATTTTTCTATTTAAAATGCAATCTATGTCAATTTACTGGTAGCATGTTTAAATCAATAAGATCTAAGGTAATATAGTAAAAGTGAGGAAAGACTCAATGCTTGTCGTAAGTCTAAAGCTACAGGAATGACAACTATTGCATTAGGCAGTGATTTAATGGAGAATTAGTCTGTCTAAAAGCTACTAAACATGTTAAAATTCTATAGGGTAACTTTAAATTTCTGAAATCCTTAAAATTTGGAAGTAAGCAAGTAAAGAATTTAAAGTTAGTTTTTTTTGTTTGTTTGGTGTTCCCCCCCTCCACCCCCCTCAACTGCATACAAACGCATATNNCCCCCGAACATAAAAAATAGTGTATGTAATTAAGGAAGCAAGAGACATAGTATTCTAAAGTGTTCTGCTTTCACTTTTTTTCAATTTGTTACCTATGATATACAGAGTTTTTGTAACTGTATAATCTACATACTCATGCCTGCTGCATTGAAGGTAAGTAAAATGTGTGTGTGAAATATATAAAAATCAAACTTAATTGCACTGTAGTTCCTCTATAATTCATGGTAATGTTGAATGCTAGTTGTGGATTTTTAGTTCCGCATTTAGGATTAAATTTCATGGACTTAAATGTTCCCTGTGCATTTATTTAGTTCTGCATGGAATCAGTATTGAAGGTTCAGATGCAGAACAAAACAAATGCCTGGTTAGCATTTAAGTCCACAGGAGTTGTACACAGTTCATTTGAGAGAAGATTTTGGTGATATGTTTTTAATTGTCTTTCTTAACTTGATTAGTTAACCCAAGGAAGCAAATATGATGCTTGTTGCATAGACCTAGGGAAAATGAAGGAAAACAGAGGAATTAGAATTTGTTTTCTTGCCTGCCATGTGGATAAACATCTCCCTCTTTTCTGTGTTGACTTCTGCTGTCTTAATAAGTTTATTAGCTTGCTCTGTTTGGTGTTCAAAAACAGTAACTTAAATTACAAGTATTATTTTTACAGATCTTTTACAACAAACCAATTTATAAACAAACAAAACCCAAACAGGGAGGAGGAAAAAAACAAACCTCCAAGAAACAGGGAGATTCTTAGTATCATTTAGAAAGCTAAAAAATAAAATTGAAATTACATTGTTCCATAGACTGCCTGCCCATAGTGGTATTTTCGTTAAGATTTTGGGGAATTCTCTTATCTGCTTCACTGTGCCTGAAACAGACCTTGGGCTGGTATTGATGTTTTCCTCTTACATTATTTCTAAATAAATGATCCCAATATTGTGAAGTTCTGAGTTTCTAATAGGTTCCTATTAAATCAGATCATTTGTGACCTCTTAAAATAAGGGTGTTTTTCTGGCTTTTTGCTTGTTTTCAGTTCAGCCAGTTCATTTAGGTAAATAAAGTACTTACTTTCTGAAGTTTTAGTCTTTATATGCTTTTACACACTGACCTCATATTTATTCTATGTATGAATGATGTTTTTGGAAAAAAAAAAACCCAACAAACTGTTTTAGAAACTCTGCCTAATTTGAAAAAGATGACTGTCAGAATAAAACCTGAATGTAATGCAGCTCCTGTTTACAAAAGTAGCAAACTAGCAAAATACAAGAAACCTGGGGAAAAAGAATAGAAAGGGATGCAGAGTGCTGATATCTAAAGGAAGAAGAGCGACCCTGCAACTACCCTTCTAAAAATCTAGCCTCAATTCAGTTTGCCACTCACCTCTGGAAAGGTGACAGATTGGAAGATATTTGGTGTGTAACAGTCATTATGAAGAAAATTTCTGATTTGAAGAATCTTTGATAGGAACTTGATAGGAGTTGGTGCAGATGTAGAAATTGCAAGCAGTTGCACACCTGAAAGCTTGTCTTACTTTTCTTTGCATTGTTTACTATACAGCTGTACCAAGTGGAATGTATTACTTCCACTTACAAACTTTGTCCTGCCAAATAACTGAAAAATGTGTAGGAAAGAAAGAAAGGGCTAGAATTATGGGGTGAAATTAAGGGGAAAAATAGACTGAGTTTGTAGAGCAAAATATTTTGTGGTTGATTAACTTGCAGTAGATAGAAATCTTTTTGATGGTGCATTTATAGTTAGAATGAATATTACTAGGTCACCTAGAGAAGGAATCAAATCATGAACTATGGGAAAGTAGGTTAAATGGGTTAGTTGATCTCTCCCTTTTGCAGGCTACATGATTGTATGAAAGAAATCACTTTCATGACTTAACTTGGCAAGGAAAATTCAGTATGCATTTCACTTATTCCCCAGTGTGGGCTCAAACTCTTCGCTTTAGAAAGTGTGCTGTTTAATGAGTAAATTTTAAAGGGAGAGGAGGAGGGACCTAGCATCAGGAATCTCCGAATACGTGGTTTCTGAGATGTTCTGGAATACTTCAGCTGTCTCCCATAGCTACCTGTAATTTCTTGGCTATATCCTAGGCTGTGGTAGAATTCATTACTGGCTACAACATAACTTGGAAGTCACAGGACCAAAGGACGGGAAGTGACCTGTGAGTCCTGTAGTTCAGCTCCTCTGCCCTGGGGAAGGATCAGTTATACCTTGGTTGTTCCTGGTAGAGGTTCGGGATCGGCCTCCGAGCTGCCAGGATCTCCTCAGGCAATCTGCTCCTGTGCTTTGTTTGCCTTTCCACTAAGTAGTCTTTCCTACTAGCTAATTTGGATCACCTCTGATTAAATTTAAATCCACTGTTACTTGTGTGTTAGCTATAGACATGGAGAACAATTTGCTGCAAAGAGAAAATGAACAGCTTTTTGTATTTATTTATGTAAACTGTTCGGAAGACTTACTATTGCTTGCTGTGTTTTCCATTCCTTAAGCTAAGCAGCTTCAATTTATTAAGTCTTTCGTGGGAGGTTTCACTGAGTAGATTATGCCATTAATCACATGTCGTCTTTCTCTAAAGATTTGTCTGTAGCCCTCGTCTTTCTCAAAGTAAGAAAACAGAGACCTTAATTAAAAATAGAAGTGCATAACCTGATTTGCTACTGAAAATTCCCATCTCAGAATTTTGTCATCTTGTAATTAACTAGTATTGATTAATTTGTACATCAGTATAAGACATTATGTTTTTACTCTTTTGTCAGTTTTATTATTATGTTCTTACTTAACTAGCTAGATTAAACCTTCTTGTGTTATGTTTAGAACTCTTTTACTGTGAAGATTAAGGGGTGTGAAATTACTTTATATTGCCTTCAGTCATTTAAAGTATCATTTTATCTGAAATAATTCTTGCTGCAATGAAGTTTGGCAGCCAGAAAGTTCTCTCTACAACAGGTCAACACTTGTCACTATTATATCAGTTTCTGTTTCTGCATAATGAAATACTTATATTAGTGGTGACTTGAGCTGCTTGCAGACTAATAGATTTTAGTTGTTGCCTGCATGAGTGTCTTTGGCTTTATTAAAAAAGGTGTACTGAACCACCATAGAAATGTGTAAGAAATAGTCCAGACAAATGAAACCTGACTTGTCTGATAACAAAGGACTATTAGTTTTATAAAAAGTAAAATTTACTGCAAACTGGGGTCAGACCAGAGGAGTGTCTCTGTGTGTAACTGTTACCATTTTATATCTGTGGTAGAGCTACGTTAATGTGTAGTATAAGTATGAACAGTGAATATTCACTGAAAAAATCACAAACTGAAGAATAGCTTGTTTAGTTGGTCAAATTGTGAGCTAGTGGTGTTCTGTTATTGGATATGAAAGCAAATGTAACAGCCAGAAACCAAGACCTCGTTGCATGTTATTCATAATTTTGACATTATGCGGTATTAGGTTGTACAGGCTATTGGATTTAAAAGGCTGATGCCAAATGGGGTACCCACAGAAAAAAGACCTATTAAATACAGAGACATCTGCTCCTGTTTTCAAATAACATTGGAGAAATGGGTAACATGTCATACTAATGCAGATGCTTTTTATTATTCACAAGTTATAATTAAATGCAGTTTTTTCTGTGGTTGGTGATGAAAGTATGAGAGCAACCTCAGAGGGGGGAAATGTTTCAGATTATGTAGACCACAACTGACTATTACACAGCAGCACCACAAACCCTGCTCTGGCTTGGCTTTTCATATTATAATGGTGTATTCAACCCATGTTTGCAAACCACATTCCACCAAAGCCTGCCATTTTTATAGCTAGCTGATCAGTAATGTATGCTCATTGGTATAGGTGGTTTGCAGTTCAGTTGGTGATTGTGCATGTTATCTGCAACTAGAGACAAAGTATGTAGATGCTAATCTTTTGCTATTATACAATAATGTTTGAGGCAAAATTATTAATGGAAGTTACGTGTTTAGGAGGTCATCCTTTGAAGGGGGGAGAAGTGACATACAGACAAACAAAGCTGTCTTTCCAAAGCTCATTTAGACGTAGATAAACCCTTGAATAGGGCTGGAGAGGTATGGCAAGCATTTGTGGACAGTGACTTTTTTTGCCTCCTAATTGAATTGATATGCGTGTGTGCTTGTTGGTACAAAGGTTGTTCAGAATATAAATAAACTATTAAAGGATGCTCATTTAAAAGAATGTTCTGCATATTAATAATTGTGAGGATCAGACATTGGAAGCCTGCTTTGAAAACTTGTGATTCAGCCAGTTGGACAAGGGGAGCACAGAAAAACTATGTGTTTAATGAAAATGGGTCTAATTTCTGTGCGACGAAATTAAGCACTCTGCCCAGAGCGAAATATTGAGAAATCCTGGCTATATCTAGCTCCAGGAATGGGTAAAGCATGGTCCACATCCCATCCACAGGTCCACAGGGAGATGGGAATGGGTGGTTGTAACTTCTAGGCTGTGCTGATACCTTGCCAACCACAAGGTCAGGGTATTTAAATATTTGGCCACAGCTTGAGGGGTTAACTCTCCTTACAATAACAGTTCCTGCCCTTCCTAAGCCTTCCTAGCTTCCTTCAAGAGAAAAAAATCCCCTCTCTTTGGGGTTCTTCTTTGTTTCACTTTCCCTGTGCTTCTGAATAGTGAGTATTGGCTAAGTGGCACTGAACACCCAAGGCCAACAATTTGTTCTGTTTTTATTGAATTTGATGAGGATTTCTGTGAATGTAGGATTGGGCAGGTCATCTTGAATAGCTTTTTTCCTTGAAGCATTAATATGGGAGGTGGGGGAAAAGTGGTAACATGAGAGTTAACTATTGCAGTATTTTTGGCTGGTTGGAAATCAGCCTGTCCTCTTAAGCAATTGCTTTCCTAAAAAGTTCCACATTAGATGGGAATTCCTGAAATATTATTGCAACCACTAGCATTCTCCATTGTTGAGGCAGCAGAGTGGAAGAGAGCAGTCAGTTTCTGTTGACCCAAGTTCATCACCAAAAATGACTGCCTGACTTTGCTAATATTGTAACAGTTTTCAATCTCCACGTTTCCAAGCTTTGCATTACGCAATGTTTTCCATTGCCGAGAACTGAAGAAAATCTATTCCTATCCAGATAGTCCGACAAATACTTTTGGTCTGAATAGTTGATGGCTGTAGGAGACCTCCTCCTGTACTGGCAGCACAGGCAGCTGCCTGACAGGGAATGAATAAGACAAGTTACTTCCTATGTCATTCAGTTTCACTTGTGACTGCAGAGTGAATGCCTTAAAAAGGATATTAGTGCTCTCCTTGTATTACAGTGTGAATTCTTGTTCCTAAGTCAATCTATTGTGTCTACAGGTTCCCCAGAGGATAGAAGAGCAAAGAGATGCATCTGAGGATAGCGGTGCAGGAATCCCAGGCATGTGGGGAAGTTGGGGCCCCTGGTCTGCCTGCTCCCGGAGCTGCAGCGGTGGAGTGATGGAGCAAACACGGCCCTGCCTCCCAGCCTATTACCGTGAAAGGGGCTACAGAAGGCCAGGGCGGCAGTACCCAGCCTCGGAGAGAACTCTTGCTCATCAGAATTCCCGCCACCGCGAGGACTCCCTGACTGCTTATCCTGGCCATGTCATTTCTGCCATCCGTACGTCTGTGCCACTTCACAGGAATGAAGAGCGGCTTTGGACTGGCCTTGGGGCCTCTGCGTCTTCTGGAGGCCGAAATAACAGCCATCTGAACAGAGGAGCATTGAGAGGCAGCAGGCATTCTCAGTCCCAGAGGCAGAACACCAAGCCAGAAAAGAGGTATGTGTCTATGCACACTTTTTCTTCTTGCTATGAATGATGTATCTTAAGAATGACATGTCAGATTAGAGTTGATATTTTTTAATACTTATGGAAACGTTATTGAACACTAAGACTGACTTTTACGATGTTTATCATCTTCTGTGGAAGGCCATCCTCCCTGTTGACTACTTATGCAATAATGTCCAAGGATAGATATAATTATTCTGCAGTTGTACTAGGCAGATTATCTTATTTCCCTTTAAAAATTGTTTTATGATTTATTGATATATTTTTCCTTTTCTGCTACACTCTCATTTGACATTTCCATCTTCACTATAATAAAAATCAGAACAAATATCAGTTCTATAATTGGATTCTTAACTTCAACAGCCATTCTGATTTTAATTGGTTAAAAAAAGATTAATTGAACTTTTTCTCATAAAGAATGGCCAACTGTCCATTCACTTTTTTCCTAGTCAAAACTCTAGGTTTGTTTTGTATTTTTTCAGGGAGTTTACGTTTATGGGCTTTTTGTTTTCTCTTTTCCCTTTTTTGTTTTCTACCATGTCTTTTAGCAAAATTTGCTCTTTGACGAAACCGAAAAAATGTAGTTGTTTAATACATAGAATATTTTAAACACCATATATGTTTATATTAATTTCATAATATTAGCTGTTCAGTCTTTAAGGCTGGGTGAAACTGTGCTGTTCCAATTAATTCCAATTAATTCCAATTAATTCCAATTAATTCCAATTAATTCCAATTAATTCTCCAATTTCTGGAGAAACACTTTTTTCTCATCTTAGATACCAATCAGATTTTTTTATATATGTATGAAAGGAAAATAGATGTATTTCCAGTTTGGAAACTGAGGAGAATGGGCATGGAGATCCCCTGGGAGAGAGTGCTCGGGGCGCCAGGCGAATC
>VZTQ01002221.1:72518-88213 GCA_013400755.1 Pelecanoides urinatrix | reverse complement strand
CTGGGTGTGCCGGGAGTCTCCGCTCCACCAAGACACACACCTCACGGCTCCCACCCTTCGGTTTATATCCCCCCATACTAATACATATTCATGGCTAGGCATGTCTTCTTCAGCACATGTTCTCTTCTCCTTCTAGGGTCTTCTAGAATCTTCCTCAGCTGGTTTCAAGGCTCCCCTCGAATCTTCTTCAACTAGGGGGCACTTTGAAACTGCTAGCCTTTGTTACATACCCAACAGACTGATAGGTGTGTCCTTGCCACACCACTTAACAAACAATAGGTGTCTTTGCTACACCACTTAACAGACAATAGGTGTCTTTTGTCAGAAACATGAACTATATACATTAACCACTCTGCTAGGCTTTAGGCTTTCGGTTATACAAGGATATGTATGATAAAAAGTCACATATCATCACACGAATCAGATGAACATACCTCACAGTAGTAAATGTGCTTTAATAAAGCCAGATACACACCTAGAGAGTAAAGTATATGAATCAAAATACCAAATTGTTATTGGATATATACAAGTCAGGAGCTCCCTATACTCAGCAATATGTCAAAACATAAAACACCACCTTTACCATGAAGGACCCATTTTTCAATTAGGCAAATAAGACAACAAAGGAATAAAACATATATTAATATTGGAAAGCTAACAAGGTCAGAACACCTAATCAATTAAATGCATTTGATGCTAGATAATGTCAAATACTGACAAAAGCAGGTACAAAAACTGAAGTAAAAACAACAGGAGTAATTCGTATCAAGAATATCCCATCCTTCTTCCTAGGCTAAACAGCAATGGTAAACCTTAAGACAGAATTAATTCAATCTGCCCATAGAGAGTCCTCTCCTTCACTGCTTTTGACTGTTCAAATGCTACTTGAGACTCCAACTAGTTTAGAATGTAAGTCTGATCATATAGCTAGTTCTCCATGCACAAGACTTGTCTCTTTTCTGCTTTAAGAGTGACGTTTAATAAGTCATTGTTCAAATATCATTGCAAGCATATGAAATCAACTACAGTGTTTCCACATCTTTTCTAATTGGGAAATCCTTGGAGCAGCCGCTGCATTTTCCCACACTTACACTGACACCCCAGTTTTCTGTCATTTTTTTTTTTTTTAAATTACTCACAGATTATACAGAGAATGCCAAGATTACAGTGTAAGGGAAAGACTATACAAGTCCTGCTCATTAGTCTAACCAGAATTGTGTCAGGTCTTTCAAGCAGACCTGCCAATAGATGTAATGCATTACCAATAAGGCTTTTTAGGTCAAAATGTTCCTCTTGATTTTAATTCCTGCCCTTTATTTTCCACCCAACTCTAAAATAAACTAATAGTGTTAACTAAGAACTAGTTAAATAAGTCAAAATAAGTCTCCCAGTCATATGCCTCTCCTTTTTTTATTTAATTAGCACAAAAACATCTTGTCAGGATGATTTATCTGTAAGAACTGTGAAAAACATCTTTCATGAACACTGTACTGCATTTCTCATATGCATCTTACTGAACAACATTATCTTGCAAGGCTATATACAACTTTTCATGGAAGACTGATCTCACAGATTCAGCTGCTTACTGAGTCAACAGGTCTTGGAAGTACAGCAATGGGCTAAAATCCTCAAAAAAACTTAGAGTTGACATAGGCTTGTAGGTCCATAAGATAGCTAGGTATCATTGTAAATGTCACTCATTTTTTCCTCATGGCAGTCTATTTTCTTATGTACTTTGTTTCCATATGCTATAATCTTACACTTCTCAGGCTAATGAGAAGAGTCTGAAATAGCTACAAGTCATGACATAATTTACACTGAATCCAAAAGACTGCAATAGCTACCAAGCATAGCACAGATGCTAACCTATCTCCCATCCAATAAATAAAAACAATAAACAGAATCTTGTGTTTGTATTAAAAAAAAAGAAAGAAAATGGACAAAAATTAACTATGAATTTGCCTGAGGTGTTCAAACACATCTAGTTTGAACACAGTGTAAAATCTGAGGCAGCATCTATGATTTGTAACACATACGGTGCATTCATTAAGCCTGAGCCAAGAAGAGCTACCTGTAAACCAGCTCTGACCTAATGGTGACATAAGTGGCCTTCACAGTAGTATCTTTAGTATTACAACAAAAATTTTATGCTGAAAAGAACTGCAGATATGTTATCTAATCTACCACAGATTTATTCAGTTTACAAGACAGAAAACTCTTCAGAGCTAGACTGAGTTCTAGGTTCATTTCACCAGTTTATTTTCATGAGATCATAAACTGGCCCTCTACATAACTACTTATTTAAACAATTCAGTGTATGTATGATTCATAACAAACTCCAGATAACTTACTCTTACCTGTGTTGTCTCTGAACTATAGTAAACAACGATGTATGAAAATGGTTCAACACTTCTCAACAAAAAACAGACAAAGCTTATTTGCTTGAGCAGGTGTGTATGTGTATGTACTGCCAGTCTGCATTGCATGTAGGGTTGAGATGTAACAATAAGGTTTCTGAGGGCACTTTTCCAGTGTAAGGTACATTTACTTCTGATTGCTATTGCTAAGAGAATTAAACAGATCCTTCTTGTGAGCCGGACTGGAAATTAAAAATGTTTAATTAATCTCTGTATACTTTCTACAATAACCAAATGGTTGAATTACAATGATCTAGAGAAATGGGAATACTGAACAGCTGCAGGTACTGTGGTGAGACTGTATTATAAACAAAATCATACGGGTTAGAAAAAAGTAAAGTATTTCTATAAATAGAAATAGCATTTCTATTATTTCTGCTTCCTTCAAGTAATTATACTGGCATGTAATTAAACACTGGGGCGTAACGGAAAAGATGTGAAAAATAAAGGCTGAGAGATTGAAATCCATCGAAGTACTTCTGGCACGAGGAGCAACACAATTTAGAGAAAAGTTTGAGATCTCCCTAATTCAGATTTTGAGGACTATACAAATATAGCTAGTAGCAAGCTCAAGCAATTTGCTTCAACACCTTAAAGTAAAATTTAGGTTACACTGGGTAACTGGAAGCTACTGATGTGACACTTTTAATATACCATAATGAATAAAACCTTAGTTGAACTTGCATTGTAGCCCTGCAAAATAAGACAGGTCAGACTGATTGATCTAGATAGTCTTTCCTATCCTTACTATCTGATTAAACATAAGATATTTATAATATCCACTTTACCTGAAAAAGACCCCTAAACCACATGAAATATTGAGATGCTTCTTTTCTCACTTCATAAATACTTTAGCACTTTCAAGTACGAAGACACATTATGCAATAAGCAACTTTGTACAGCAAACTGCTAAGAACAGGTAAAGCCATTGTATACCTCACTCAGTAAGTTGCTCTGTTCAGATATTGCAGAATGTTTCTATGGACAAAGACGATACAAGAATCTAGAAAAAGAGTTTCCTTCCTGCTACCCACACAGCCACTCAGAAAAACAATTTGGACCTACTGTCCAGAAGAGCACTAAACACTGAAGAGCTGTTCTGAACACTAACAGGTGACTATGAGAAGCTATTCAGCTCCAGGAAAGGTCTGCAGGGAATTGTGAGGCCTTCAAGGCTCACAGTGCTTTCTGTAGTGAAATAATAAATAGATGTGCAAATCTTAAGTTGAAAAATTACTAGTGTAGTTAGAGTTCTCTTGACATAAGAGTGTTCGTATTACCAGACATGATTTTTGTTGCTGAGTTGATTCAGACATATTTAACAGTTTAATCACACATGCTGTATTGGGAGCCTTGCAGAAGACATTGTATTCAAGGCGTTAGTGATCTTGAACAGGCCACGTCTGCTCTACTGGGCTTGAAAAGCCTGTATCTTATTAATGTAATCTATAACTTATAATGTCTTTGGGTGGGAAAGGTAAACTGTAGGTGGATCAAGGAGTGGAATGTACTGATCCTGACCAAGAGATCATTGCATGTTTAGGAGTTAATGATCCACATAACTCTTAACCTGAGTAGGCACAGGCCTGTGCTGAGCTGCACAAATTCCTTGGCTGCAGGATAAACTCAGCCAGCTCACTCACCCAGAGAAGCCTGCGGGCAGCTCACATGTGGTACCAGTGATTACACCACCTGCGTGGCCCTGCCTGTATTTCAAAATGCAGCAAGAAGTTCTCACGAGAGTACCTTTTAGGAACAGAGTTGTTTTCTTGTGAGGAAATTATATAATAGCTCAAAGGTCCCAAAAAGGCAGAGCTTCTCTCCGTAGACAGGATCTGCTCTGCACTGTGCACCCTGGGAAAATCCACCTGGGCTCCATTGGATGCTTCATGAATACGGGATGCCCAGCATCCTAAGGGGTGTAAGATTTACTGTCTAGATAGTAAATCTTCTTATTCTGTTCTATTAAACAGTTATCTTATTAGCCATTTTGTTGTCAAGCCTTTCTTACTGAGATCCAGAAAGAACCTGTGGGGGTTCTCTTTCTCCTCACCTCTCCCCATCTACCCCCCTGGTGCAGAACACATACCAAGGACAGCATTTGCCCTCATTTTCTGAGGTATATCTGACTAAAAGCTCATAAGCCACAAGGAAAGTTTCATCCAAGGAGGTTCTGGATGTATCAATCCATTTTATATATATATGTAGTGAATACCTATATATATATATGTGTCTGTCTGTGTGTGTTTATACACACACATAGAGTGAGCTTTATGTATCCAGGTTCTCATAATCTAAACTTGTCTAGCAAATGCTTGAACTGCACCATTTTTACGTGCAGTCAAAACAAGGCCTTGAAAAGCTGCAGCAAAAATAACTGCCAATTGTTCAGTAGGTTCCAAACAGTTTTTTTTACTTTCTCATCAACTTGGGAAACAACTTTTTCAAAGACAGTCCAGAAAACTGCAAACAATCTGAAGTAATACTCAGCACTTTGGGTGTGTTCACACCCTGAAAGTCACCTTCACTTCCAAATATTACAGAAAAAGACACAGCTAAATATTGAAGTTCTAAGGTACTTAGAAGTGGAATTCCACCTATTAAAAAAACACAGCAGCAAAAAAACTTACTTGTATGAGGTCTAAAATGCCAAGCTCACTTTCTGAAGAATCCACACAGAAGACAAAATACAAGGTGGCATAGTGTCGGTAAATAAGTTTGTTGTCAGATCCACCTATTAATCTAAACAGAAAGAAAACAGGAAAGCTTAATTAGCATGTCAGGATAAGCTGGGCAAAACCTCACAGTTATTCCGGTTAATAGAGGCCTATTGTTAATGGCTGGCTGGAGCTTTCCCAAATCCAACTGTATCACAACTTTTATTTTGTGATGTAATTACAATGGAAGAATACTAAGTACCAAGACAGCCCAAGTTACATTTACCACACAAGCACAGCTATCGTTATCCATATGGATAATAATTACATCAACATACGCACCTTTTTATTAAAATCAATTCAAACAGATCATGCAGTTTCATCAAAAAATGGGTATTAAATGTAATTCCATTACACACTGTACAGAGGGCACTGTACAGAGATTAATCTGCTTTACAGATTAACAGCGCGCATGCCTACAAATCCTTCCCTGCCCTTCTCAGAGAAGCCTCAACAGGAAAAGAAAACTACAATGCAGACTGGCATTTGGATTACAGAAAAAGCCTTAATCAGGTTTATAGTCCACTTAGTAACCAAGAACATGTAACACTCCTGTGCTACAAAATGTCTGATATCTTGAGAAATAAGACTGTACTACAACCAATAGTTTGTGATGCAATGTTAAAGTCACAGAAGCAACTGAATTTTTATGGACTCACTAATCATCAAGTTACTTAAAAAGAAGAGAAGAGGTCTAAACAGGTATTTCCTTCCACTCTTCCGCTATAGCTTTCCCAAAGAAGGTACATAAATCATAAGAGATGTTCTTCAGATCATTGACATTTGCTTTGAGCAGTAGGAGGCCCACTCAATAGAAATGAAAATACTTTGTAGCCTGAACCTACACCCCTTAATTCTGTACCAGAACTGAATCACCTGTTTGGTGTATCTTAACTCATGCCTTTAGTTTCTGCCCTTATGATAGGGAGAAAATATGTAAATAAATATAACAAGAAATCTTTTAGGTCACTCTTGCTTAAGCACATTACTTTGCATTAATGCTTGGGTGGGGGAAGGAGGAACTCTTTGTTCCTGAAGAGCAGGAACTACATTTAGGAAGTATCAGACAAAAATACTACAAACAAATGTGAAAGTAGAAAGAAATGGCAATTAAAGTTTCCTCTTTTGCATTTTATTTACCGAATTCTTTCAAATACTTCAGTACACAGATTTAGTATATATAAACTGTTGAGGCCTTTGGGTAAACTGTAAACTGTAAAGTGATCCCTGTCCTGGAAAAAAAAAAATACTGAAAAAATATTTTGAATGGTAACTCCAGAATTAAGCAGTAGGAAGAAAGACAGAATTAGGAAAGCCAGAATTGTGTCCTCTGTCTTAATTTCTCTTTGTTGCACAGCTGTGATTTTTTTTAAAATGCTCCAAATGGCTTCCGTCTTTCACTTACAGAATTCAAGCCAGCATGTTTTCAGCTTGAAATCATCTCCAAGAACCTAACGATAGAATCATCAGTTCAGTAGTTTGAAGACAACTATTATAGAAAAACCAGGAATCATCTTGATCAGGAAAAAGACATCATAGCTGACACGGTACAGCTAAGCATTTAACTGATTCTGCACACAGAAAATTTAGGCATTAACATACTAACTTTCAGTAATCAGAAATTTCCATAATTACAATATTTAACATGCTGTGGCAAACTCTATGTTTAGACTGGAGATCATGAGCTTACTCCATCAATTATGACCCCTTTTCCTAGAAGGTGGCCTTGTAACTATTTACATTTGATGACTAATATCTCAAAATAAAAAACTTTTGCATTTCAGAATTTCTTCTCTTCAACTAAAGCAAGACCACGTTACAAAAACAACCGAGATGATTCAAAAAAGAATATTTTGTGCGTGTCTTCTAGACACAGAAGACCTAAGTCTGGCTTTCCTCCTACCTTGCTCTACCTATATTAATAAAAAAATCTTGGTTGAAACTGCGTTAGTTAGCACATTTAAAACCTATTTTCTTATTCCTAGTAATATAGCAAGCCTGAACCCTGATAAAAAGGCTGAGGAATCCTATTATTAGAAGCTGTCCATTCAAATTTTAGGAGCTCAAGCCAAAGCACCAGCTACAAAATGTTTTCATTTTCTCAACGGATATGGCAAATGCCAATGCCTCTGCAAATGAGACCAGAAATCTTTAGCTTGATTACAGGGAAACTGAGGTATCATCTGCCTGTTTCTTCCCCATCTTGTGTCTGAAACAATTATAGCACTAGATATGGCACTATATCAGTCACAGCACTAGAAAAAAAATAGTTGTATTGCCTAACTCATTTTGATACATATATATATATGCTTCAGTTAGTAAAGAATATGTATACCTGGCGCAACATGCTATTATTCGTTGTGTATTAAAATATCTCCAGTGACATGGCATTTACATCACAACTGTAAAAACAGTTATATTACAATCAGCAGTAATAATATTTGCTAGCCTATAAGTATTGGACATTTATTTCAAATTTGATACTTACAATCCTCCTTCTAGGAAATTACAGACATTTTCATCACGTTTCGATACTAAATGGAAAGTTTCTCTGATAATCTGCTGCTGTGTATCTTCACTCTATAAAAGAAAACATATTTTGCTATCAAGCTAAAATGGATTAATCAACAATGCACAGCACACACAGCTAATAAATAGAACAAAGTCTACTTCCAAAGCCTTAAATCTGCCAATTAACAAATTGCATATTGTTTTTGTCATTTCAACATAAAAAGACATTTTTACAAGTTAAGTTGCAGAAGAATATATTACTGAGAAACAACTGTGAAAAAAGTGATTGTTTCTAAGAAACTTCTGAAAAAAACCCATCTAAAAATAAGTTTCTTCAAGTAAACAGGAAGGGAAGTTTTCTCAACTATTCTGAATTTTCTGTATCTCCACCATAGCCTGAACAGTTACAGATATGCTTTGAAACTACCTTCACCCATGAACGGGGGGAAAAACAAAGTCTCAAATGCTTGAAGCGGGTGGGGAAGCTAAAAATCCCACAATACATAACTCTTTCAGAAAGAGCTGAAAATACAACGGCATCACAAACAGCAGCTTCTCCTAAGCCATTAACTTTCCTTCTAGCAGATCAGAAACATCACTTCCGAGTTTGAATTCACTTGACACTGCTTGAGTCTGCACTGCAACTCCATCACTCCTGCACACTTGCTTTTGCTACCCTTCTGTAAGAGTGGACTCATTTTTAACCAGTCTCTACTTCCACAGTCAAAAAATTTAGATACAATTCCTAAAATCCTGCATTTGTTTTACAGCACAGAACCCTAAAGTTATCAAGCATAGATAGCCCCCGCTCCTGCCCAAGCATGTAAGTCAGCATTTTAAACCATTATATGAACAAACACTCTAAGCAAAACTAGTGCATGTATCTTAAAAGTGATTTCAGCTAGAACAGGGCAGTACGCTGCATGACTGCTAAGCAAACAAAGCCTGGCATCGGTGTGGTTTGCATTCATCACCTTAAATTCATGCGTTATTTTACAAACAACCTCTAGAATCCACAAAGACATCAGCAAAAAGCACCAGCAGAAATAAATGGCTCCATGAAACGCAGAACAAGAAAGTGCAGGTTCCTCTCCTTCAACAGTTTGTATTCCTTAAATTGTGCCTGCCTTAGTCTGCTGCAGTGATCTCAGTTGCTTTCCCCACATTTTCCATGGTAGCAGGAAAGAGACAATATGTCTTTTTTCCTTAAGAAACTAAGATACCGAGTATTTAAAATAACTTTTTTTTTTTCAGAATCTGCCCTTATTCACAAATTTGTTCAGAAACTTATTTTCAACGTTTAAATTATGACCACAGGTCTATATTCTGAAACATAAAACCACAGCACACCTGTCTTTAATTAATGTCAATTTAATTGCCATGAATTATTACTTTGCTATCTAATTGCAAAAGATTATTAACTTCACTTTATGCAGTAGAAACTCTTTCCATTCTCAGATGTATCAGGGTAAAAAGTTACACACGTTTTATAAGTTTTGGTATCATGAAGCAAACAAATACCTCTTTCACAGATCTGACCAAATTAATCTCTCTAGAAAGCAGGAGATGCTTCCACTTGTAGGAAAAAAACTGAAATTTGCCTCCAGTACTGGTTCAATTGATATTAAAGTACTCATAAATTTCAGAAAGTCCATAAATAAACCTGTCTTACTGAAGTCACGCACAAAGAGATAATCAAGACAATTGCGCCTGTTTCTGTGCACTGCAAAGCTTTAGGAAAATTGCCTAATCACACTTTAGTTTCATTTGCTATTCACTTTTTCAAAATTTCAGGGTGTTCTGTTATACAGACATATTACCCTACTTTAAGCATTGAGGATTTGTTCTAATTCCAGTTATGAAATAGTAGAGCAGAGCGGACTTGACAAGAAAAATCTGGCATCCTGCCATTCACTCCTCTCCTTCCCCTGTTTCTTCTCCCTCCCAGAACTTTGATTACAGAACAGTAACAAAGACACAAAAAGATAATTACATCTGAATGGAAAATGAGAATGGAAGTTAACTGTTTCACATTAATGCAAGTTTTGCATACCTTTCCAAAGTCTTTCATTTACGTATTTAATTGTTACCTCCATATTGACAGGAAAAAAAGAAAAGAAACAAAACCAACCGTCTTTTTAGTAAGTTACTGTAGCTCTGCAATGGAAGTTATCAAGAAAAGAGTGGGGATGCACACAAGGGGAATGCTTATCAATATGTGCAGATGAGAATATTCCATTTTAATTTTTAAATTAGAAATTGTAAACAAAAGATATCTGCTTGGCAACCCAGAATTGATGAGAAAGAAGAAAACAGGTTCACAAACATATATTAGAATTTCCCATTATTGCTTTTCTAAGGAGAAGGGATCAAATTCAGTCATCCATAGCAATGACCTGTACCAGTTACACTCTTTTAATTAAAAGCCTGACAGTGCAAACTGAAGTGTCACAGTCCTCATTTCTGCTCTGTGATGTAGAAGATACATCCCTTTCAATAAAGTTAAATATGACTTCTGTGTTAGCCAGAATTGCAAGTAAGTGACCACAAATCCAAGTAAGTAATAGCACTACTGAAAAAGAATATTTTGTTTACATAATACTGGGAAGCATCAGTTGTTTTCTTGCATTTTAATGTACAAGGTCAGTTCAAGCAGAGCTTAGCCTATTTGCCAGGAAATACAGCATATGAATAAAACATTACTTTAAAATCTCTTATCCTTGAATTAAATCAAGTGTTTCCACATTGCTTCTTAAATCCCTGTGGCTGCACTTTCTTTTCATTCAGATCAAGTGCTTGTGCTGCATCTTCAGAGCTGCTTTGCTACTTGCCTTCTCCCATGGAAACGAATATACTTTTCTATTTCATTGCATTCCTTTTTCATGGCAACGGTATTTTTATAGTACTCTGAAAATTTCCATAGGAAAAGGCTCTGCTTATTGAACCTATGAGTCCCATACAACTCATCTTCCCAATTCTAACACCTCTGCCACAGCATGGAGACACGCAGCACTGCATCGGAGACGCCAAAAGTCAGGCTAAAGAGCATGGCAGAGTTTAGAGTAGTGCTTCCACAAATAAGCTCAGAGAACCGAGTCTGCCGTCGAACGAGACCCCCTTCCTTCACCTCCAGTACTACTGAAGGACAATCTCCAGTGAAAAGAACACTGGCTGGGAGAACAGCGTTCTTCGAAATCTCGTCTTCCTTACTGACGGCTCGTAGAGGGTGTCAGCACCCGCCATTTTCCCAGGCCCTCGGCCCACGCCGCTGCCTTAAGCACGGGGCGGCAGGCGGCCCGGCCTGCGGAGGCGACGGGCAGGACCAGGCCGGCGGGTCCCGGTGTGCGAACCCCCACAGCCACACCCCGGAACCGCCGGTCCCGAAGAAAGGCGGGGGCTGCAGGGCGGAAACACCNGGCGGCGGCGGCAGTAGCAGCAGCGGATCGCGCGCACCACGTCACCGGCAATCCGCAGCCGTTAGCGGCGGAACTGCTCCTGCCGCACGTGACGCGCCCCTCCCCGTCACCTGACGGGAAGGCGACGTACCGCGAGGGACAAAACCCGTTGCGGAGCGACGTTTCGGGGCGTCACTTCCGCCGCCCGGGGAGCAGCATGGCGGAGGCGGAGGAGCAGCCGCCTGCCTCGCCTCAGAGCGAGGGCCGAAGCGACGGCGGGGAGGAAGCCCTGGAAGGCGGAGCTGCAGCGGGGGCTGCCGACCCGGCGCCCCCTGCGGCCGACTCGCCGGGCACCGAGGAGCCTGCCGGCGACACGAAAAAGAAAAGTAATGGGGCGAGAAGTCACCTCCGGGGCGGGCGGGCTTGCGCGGTGACGGGCAGGTGCGCCGGCCGATCGGCGGTGGGAGCGAGTGGTTCCGGCCAATGAGGGGGCGGGGGCGGGTCCGCGGCCGGCGGCCTTAGCGCGCGCCCCTCTCCCGCAGTTGACGTCCTGCTGAAGGCCGTGGGCGACACCCCCATCATGAAGACCAAGAAGTGGGCCGTGGAGAGGACCCGGACCATCCAGGGCCTCGTCGACTTCATCAAGAAGTTCCTCAAGCTGATGGCCTCCGAGCAGCTGGTAGGGGCAGGCGTACCTGGCGGCCCGGCCTGGCCCGGCGAGCCCTGCGCGTCGCGGCGGAGGGCGGGAGCCAGCCGCGGCCGGGAGCTCCGCTCACCCGGGGTCCAAGCTGCCACACCTTGCAGGGAGGCTGTTTGAATCGAGGCCGCAGCATTTAGTAGGAAGCTTGGCGTAGGGGCACCAGTGAAACTCTTCAAAGTACACAGTGCTCTGTAACATTGAGACGAACTGTGGCGCTGGGGCTTGGATGGGTTTGGGTGCTCAGCTCCAACCTTTGAGCTTTTTGCAGTGTCTTCTTTTTTTTTTGTCTGATGCTGACGTGCAGAGCTGCGTGCATGTTGTGCAGCGATGTATTTCAGTGAAAGGTTCATATGCACAGCTGTAGAACTGCACGTCAGGTATGCGGAAGGTGTATTTGGGAGAAAATCTAAAGTGTTTGGGGTTGACTTTCTGAATATTAGGGTCTGTTTCCTTCAGAACTTAGTTCTCAAACAGTTTAATTACTGTCACAGGACTGATTTCTCTTTTAAAATGGGTACCTTGGAAGTGTTCACAGTTTGGTAGCATGTTACCAGAACTGTTTATGTGTTCCTTCCTGTGAAGCCCAAGTAACCTTCTAATAACATTGGAAGAGCTGGAACAGATTCAGAAATATGATTGTACTAATTTTGCAATTAGCCATAAACTCTTAACATCCATGCACTTCAACGTTTTCATTTAAGATACAAAGTTAAAGCTAGACTCATTATAATAGTCAAATGTGTAGCTAAAGTATAGATGAAGTCACTCTGTTCTTGGTCTGGAGGCTCTTATTTAAGCATATTGGCATAAACTATTTCACTAGCCTTTTCTTTCACCTGGAAATCATGAAGAGTTTCTTTTTCCCAAGGCTTAGTATCTCGAAGAAGAGTAATAGTTCAGGTATTTACTGTTCATGGACGTTTTCAACAGTTTAATTCATTAACTGCCATCTCATTGTCTCAGGAAAAAAATACAGGAGCATGGAGTCTTCTGGTATGGTTTAAGCTTAAGGCTATGCTTCAGGAACAAAGCCCTAGGAATTTTAGGACTCTTCTTTGGAAACTGCACATGGTACCCTACTACACATTGCCATCTCGCACGGCAGATCCCAAGGCACTCTTTGACATTATGGACTAGCTACTGTGCATATATACATCTGGAGAAGGAATTGAGAGGGATGACTTCAAAAAAGAACAATATAATTGTAATTTCTGTGACTGCTGTTCTAATTGAGCCAATTTGGAACAGTGGGAATGGTTTGGATACTTGAAATAAGAGCAAGAACTAAACCAGTGAGTTCACTTTGTGCTACTGTACAGGAGACTAATGGGTCAACTTGCAGGAGAAGGCAGTCAGCACACTTGCTTTGGCTTGGTCTGGTTGGCCAGTCAGAGGTGACTCCTGGAAGTCATGATGCCCCTTCACACTGAAGTGAAAGTACTAATTCATGGTATTTTGGTGTGGACTGTAAAGACTACAAAATAAATGGTGAACAGAGGACAGATTTAGCCACCTCTGGCTGCAGAATGTTTCTTCTATGTGATCTATGATTTATGAGAGCTATGGGAGATATCCATCTTCTGCTTTCTTTTCTTGCAGTTCATATATGTAAACCAGTCTTTTGCTCCATCTCCAGACCAAGAAGTTGGGACCCTCTATGAGGTGACTTTCATCTTAAATATCCTTTCCAAATGTGCTTAGCAGAATTTGTCAGTACAGTTCTAGCACTTGAAATCTATTACTGCCCCTAGCTATGCTGGTAATATCTTGCACTTAAGGTAATGTAGCTGATATTCACAGATCTGTATGAATATGATTTAAAGAGATGTGACTTCATACAATCTCTGGAAATACATTCCTTAACATGCAGTATGTTGTCATGCCTCCCATTATGATGGGGAGCTTTGTTATCAGTAACAGTATTCCGTGACACAGTTATTATTGTTTTGCTTCATGTATATGCTAGCCCATGAATAATCTAACGGCTCTTGTTTTGTTTTGTTTTCCAGTGTTTTGGAAGTGATGGCAAGCTGGTACTGCATTATTGCAAAACTCAGGCATGGGGATGAATGAGAAGCAATACAGTTGTTGAGGTGTTGTCTTCAAAAATGGAAAAGGGACTAACTTTCTTAAACTCAACCTGTAAACACACAGAAAGAAGGATTTTTGCTTATGACTGTACATTTATAAAAAAGATGCAGATGAATAGCATAAAAGAAGAGCTACCTAGGCTATCTGATCATGTAGCTTTTTTCTGATATACATCTACGGTATAGAAAAAAATCTGCATCTGCCATCTATAGAGAGAGCCAGCTCTCTTGCGGCTGAGTTCTCAATTGCTGTACCTGAAGGGAAACTGTATCATGGTTGTCTGGAGGACTGGGCAGCTCTGTCACTCTATATGCTGTACTGAAGATAAAAGTAAAAGTTCCTTTTTATTAAAAGGGATGTTTATTGTACATGTAGCCTGGGATTCAGTTTACTTCTGACATGTTGTACATCTGTTATGTGTGTTCTGTTCTTTGTGAAGGCTTTATCTTGAACATGCATTATCTCATGTTGTTTCAAGACAGTATTTTGATTTTTTTTTTTCCTCATAATTAATATGTAGGTGTTGGTATATAATCTAATTTATTCATTCTGTGCCTTCATCATGTTGGCAGTGTAAGTATTTGCTGAAGGCTGAATGCTTCAGCAGTTGCCAGGGTGTTTCTTCTGGCACTGCTTAATGACTAGCCTCATTAGTTGAATGATGTAACTAGCTGTTGCATCTTTCAGTTAATGAAGAAATAGACATGAGGTGCTAAAAACCTACTCTATATATTCTCCTTTTGGCTGCTGTTATTTTCCTGTTTCACCAGCTGCATGTTTCATCAACAAAATAGAATGCACTTTATATCCTTTTGCGAAGTCATAACATAATGAAGTTTGTTTTTTTTTCCATCCTGGAGAAGACTTGGTACCTTGACTAGGGTACTGACTTTTGCTTTCATTTATTGGAGGATTTAGGTGTGGGGGGAGTGGGTTTTGTGGGTTTATTTTAAATGTCTGTTGTACAATCTTTTATGTTTGTTTAAGCTGTACTAAAATGTTAGCTGTTTGTTTGCAGTGTTCTTGCACTGGATGACAGTTTCAGTCCCTGACGTAATCCACTTCTTCAGCACATAGAGGCAAAACAGCCTGTTCTAGTTTAAAGCATGCTTGTATGGTAGTCTTGAGTTGTTCAGTGCTGTCTCATTGTATAAGTGGCTCTTACGTGGTCTCTGCAACCTGTAGAAACAGTCTGCTGTTTCTGCCCTTAGAGGACTTCTGGAGAACTGATACTCAGCTTAACTTACTGTTGTTGCTGCAGTTCGCGTGCAGCCTGCATATATGGCACATTAACGCAGGCACATGCCCTGAATGCATGCTATGTGAATAGCTTGATACATTTTACCACTTTTTTTAAGTGGAAAACCTGGATTCATTGCATTAAGCTAACATGGCAGAATTGGTTGTAAACGTAGCACTTCAAATAATCCGTACTTGTGCCTTCTCAGAACCCTGACCTCATGAATCTTTGTCTATTTAAGAGAATTATTGCAGAGGTAAGCATTCTGATCCTGTCTTCTTGAGAATATTGCCTGCTCAGTTACTGTGAGGCCAGCATAACCTTGCGCAGCCACTAGAGGGTACACAAGGACAAAGGTATCTGCATAGATTTGCCTAGATTTTTTTTTCCCAATCGTTTTTGTAATATGTCCACTTGCCGGCCTTACAAATATGAATAGTTTGTTCTCCTGTGTGGCAGTATGTTTACCTAAGATAAGCTACTAGTCTGGCTCTCTTCAAAGAATGTTCTATTGGTGCCTTTCACCTCATTTGATCCTAACAAATGAAATTACTGATGTACTGCAAATGTCCTCTTCAGAAGTGATGCAAGAAGGTTGGTTTGTATGTGTGTGGTTTTGGGGGG
>VZTQ01002221.1:0-72488 GCA_013400755.1 Pelecanoides urinatrix | reverse complement strand
TGGGGTTTTTTTGTGTGTTTGTTTTCTTTTTTTTAAAGGACAAATAAAAACCCACTAGGATCTTGAGATGAAGGAGGACTGTAGGTCATTGTATCTTGCCAGTTAATGGTAAAAGGTTGTCCTTCATGTTGAACCTATAGATAATTTTTATCCTCTGGAGTTAAAAAAAAAAATTGTTTGCCTCAATCCTTTGAAAGGTAATAGTCCAATAGCATAAAAACCACAGTAATGGTTTGGATTTCTTTTATTCACCACATGCGTTTTTAAATTTGGATAACTTACTCATGCAGATTTGAATTACTCATTTATTTAAGATTCAGCTTGTTTCTTGAACAATATTTATTTATTACTGTTCAGCATTTTTCTGCTCTTAATTTTTTTCTCAACTAATGATTTCGTGGCCCCTAGCTTACCAGTATACCGTGAGTACTCACCTGATCCAGCTCTTGCTTTCAGTTTCCTGAATGCTTTTAAGTGGCTGCCTTTACCCTATTCCTTTCCTTTTAACAACTGTCAGTTCCAATTCTACTAGTTCCCCCATGTAGCTTCTGTATCTTCTTTATGGAGAGACTTCTCCTTTTTGGCACTTTGCCCTGTAGTTTTCTACCTTCTTGCATCAGGGAGATAGTAAGTGCTTGTTTATCTCTGGTAACTCCTTAAGGACCATGGGCTCACTCTGTCTGGAATCAGCGTGTAACAGTTTGAAGTGGCAGAAACTTTTCCTTGTGCATATTCATAGAATAGTTTGAGTTGGAAGGGACCTTTAAAGGTCATCTAGTCCAACCTCCCTGCTGTGGGCAGGGACATCTTCAGCTAGATCAGGTTGCTCAGAGCCCCATCCAACCTGACTTTGAATGTTCCCAGGGATGGGGCATGTGCCACCTCTCTGGGCAACCTGTGCCAGTGTTTCACCACCCTCATTGTAAAAAATTGCTTCCTTATATCTAGTCTAAATCTACCCTCTTTTGGTTTAAAACCATTCCCCTTGTCCTGTCGCAACAGGCCCTGCTAAAAAGTTTATCTCCATCTTTCTTATAAGCCCCCTTTAAGTCCTGAGAGACCACAATAAGGTCTCCCCGAAGACTTCTCTTCTCCATGCTGAACACCCCCAACTCTCTCAGCCTTTTCTCATAGGAGAGGTGTTCCATCCCCCTGATCATTTTTGTGGCCCTCCTCTGGACCCACTCCAACAGGTCCATGTCTTTATTGTGCAGAGGACCCCAGAGCTGGACGCAGAACTCCAGGTGGGGTCTCACCAGAGCAGAGTAGAGGGACAGAATCACCTCCCTCGACCTGCTGGCCACGCTGCTTTGGATGCAGCGCAGGACACGGTTGGCTTTCTGGGCTGTGAGTGCACATTGCTGGCTCATGTCCAGCTTTTCATCCACCAGTCCCCCCAAGTCCTTCTCGGCAGGGCTGCTCTCAATCCCTTCATCCCCCAGCCTGTATTGATACCAGGGGTTGCCCCGACCCAGGTGCAGGACCCTGCACTTGGCCTTGTTGAACCTCATGAGGTTCACATGGGCCCACTTCTCGAGCTTGTCCAGGTCCCTCTGGATGGCATCCCGTCCCTCAGGTGTATTGACCGCACCACTCAGCTTAGTGTCATTGCAAACCTGCTGAGAATGCACTTGATCCCACTGTCTATGTCATTGTTGAAGATACTAAACAGTACTGGTTCCAGTGCGGACCCCTGCGGGACACCACTCATCACTGATCTCCATCTGGACATTGAGGCATTGACCACTACTCTCTGGATTATATTCCTAAATAACACTAGACTGCAAATATGTTAAGAAGATAATGTGTTGGGTGAATAAATAAATGATTAGCAGCACGTTGCCTGTAGAATTTGCAAAAGATTAAGCTTGCAAAAGACATGTTAAATCTCATATTTTAAAAAGTGACAGTTATCAAAGATCATAGATGATCCTGAAATGCTTTAAAATGTACTTATGTACTTATCTCTTCAAAAAGAATAATTCCAGTAAATTGGAAACATCAGAAGCTTAAGTAGAACATGAAATATGGTCTCTGTATTCACTATGCCTGGAGCAAAAGTGTTGACTCTGTAGTTCAAGTGATTTCAGTTGCTACAGTGGGAGGAAAAAGGATGTGAAAGTAAGGGCTGACCTTTTGGGCAAGTCTGTGAGAGTGGTACAAGACAAAAAAAAAAGTGTAGACATAGAGTGTTGTGTTCCACCCGAAGATGCTACAGTACTGAGCTACCAATATTTGTAATATATTTTAATTCACTTGATTCTATGTAATTGAATTAGCAGAATAGGCAAATGGAAAAATTCAGTAAATAAATTAATTTTTAAAGATTGAGAAATAAAGATAAGTATTGGAAAGGGAAATTACTGTACTGGTTTTATGAAAGGCTTTGTATCTCACAACATCCCGATGCTAAAAAACAGTGCTATGCAAAATTCAGTTACCCTATTTCCAAAGTAACAATCACCAAGTTCAAACCCTCTGAACTATGAATTATTATTCAGATAATGGTTTAGAGACTAGCATTAGTTATAAATTTCTAATTTGTAGCTTGAACTAGTCTTAAAAGCGCATGGAAAACATGAAGGAGCTAAGTGAAACTTGAGAGTGAAATGATAAAATGCACTGTCATGTTTCCTATGTGCATATTGAGGAAATGTCATCTTTACTTTTAAGTCTTGAAGAATTACTGCTAAGTTATTAACAGAAGATGTGTCTGTTTTAATTATCTGCACAACATAATCTTGAAGGTACTGATCTACAGTAAAATCAAGGTGGGAGGGTGGAAATTCACACATCCATTTTGCAAACTCCTTCTCAACTCTAAAGCAGCTTCTATTTATCCATTGCTGCTGTTCATGCTCATTTTGCAGATCAAATTCTGCTTGTAGTTGCACAAGCTTTTGGCATATGCTGTTCTTGACTATCCTGAAGTCTTAATTACTCTTCAGGGATGTTGTATAAAGGTTAATCAAGGCATTATCGTACTTCAACATCTGCATACTGGGAGATGAGACAAAAGGGAAAAAATGCCTTCAACTCTGGGTTTTTCATTATGGTTATGACTGTATTACAAGCTTGTATAAAATGCCATGTGCATTAAAAAAAAGTGTTTCCAGCCTTGTTTTGTATTGGGTTGTCAAGAGAACAAAAATATTTGACAAGAAAGCATGTTAAATGTGTTTGTTCTTATTTGCGGACACCACACTTCAGCTTTCCTAGCATCATGCTTAATACGCTCCCAAGGCTAAACATAAAATTCTACATGTCTTTCTTGTCCCTGCTTTGCACTTGCTTCAATAGCCATAATGCCATGAGATGTGAGGTGCATCTCATTGTATTTTAGTCAGAAAACTTTTGACTTGGTGCCAAAATATCTAGAGAGACAAAAAACTCATTTAGAAGTTATTTCATCCTAAAATAGGTGGTTAAGAAAGGTTGAATGAATCACATTACGGACTAAAGAGAGATCAAAGTAAGTATGTGAAAAGCTTAACATTAAGCCAGTCACACTACATCGATGTCTCTAGACTCAGTAGTGCCAGGGAATTTTCTGGGGCACTGTAGCTCAGTCATCTGTACAGTTAGTTGGTGGAACAGTTGCTGGCACAGATTTTGGCCTGTGCACAATTCAGGACTTGGCAGGGCACCATTTCTCGTGGGCACTTTGGACATGACCAGCCTGTTCTGGAGGTTAAAAGTTAAATAATGCGGATGCAAACTGTTCTTTGCTAGTTGGCCTCTGTGCCAGAGGGCAGTCCTTGGGATATTTGTTAGTGGATACACAGTTGCAATTTCAGGTGAGATTTGATCCCTTGTATGCATGTTGAGAAAAATTAAACTTTGGGGAGAAAAACATTGTCCCTCTTCGAACTTCAGGAGCAATTGCAGAGCTTGTTTTAAATGGTTCTCCAGCTTTTCCTCTATGTAATCATCACATATCTGCTTGCTCTAAATGCCTACCAATAGCTAGATTCTGCAACGTTTTTTGTTAAGGATGCAGATTATAGATGGTGAGGAGGTACGACTTGCACATCTCAATTTACTCATACCTTTCCTTATTAGAAGTAGATGACAAACATTAATTAATAAGATTTAGCAAAAAGTACAGGAGCCTCAGAGCCTTGCTCTGTATCTTCTCTTGGAATAACTCCACATGACTATAAATACATATATCAATTGGACTGAGTGAATATAGTATTAAAATATAATTGTTTAAGCATTGAAGGGCTTAAGCATAAAAAAAAAAAGAGGTTCAAGTTACATGTTTCAATTGCAAAAATCAGTATATGACGTTAAAGCAGAAAAAGTCTTTCCCTCAAACCCAGTTTGGTAATAGAACTAATAACCCTAGCAACTCTTGTGACTAAAATGCATTAAGAGCTCTTCAGCTCTGAAATAGGAAACCTCAAAGAAGAGAAGGGCTCTAAACAGAAAACTACACAGTAAGTGTTGTCAGTGCACAGAAGACTAGCCAGCACTTTAGCTTTCTCATATAAATACCACAAATTGAAAGAAACGGAAACTTATTTTGAAGTGTTTTTTTCACAGAGAGAAATGTCAATATTTTATGTTTTATTTATAACATGCACAGTGTACTAACCTCCTACCAAAAGTGGATCAGACTGATTTCTTCCAAGAGTCCTTTCTGTGCTATGTGGTTTAATGTCTCACAACTCTTCAGTGCAGTTTGTTTTTTCCCTTCAGCAATACACATGCTATTTAGTAGTTGTTGGCAGTTTCAATGTATGGTATGACTTGTGCTGCCCTCGTTTCACTCATTGATTACTGCATTTTGTAGTCTGATGATGTTTTACTGCATGATCTATGTTTGATACGATTTGTTCTCAGGCTGTTTTTGTGAATCACTGTGCAAGCAGCAGGTTCTCATGCAAAATCTGTTGTGTATTGTGGGATCAATCTCACTTTCCAGGTTATATGACTGAGGAACAGCGGCAGTGCTGTTCTGCAGCCCTAGAAGAAGTCATCCTACTTGTATGTAGAGCTCCATAATCGTTTAGCTTGGTCTTCCAGATCAGAGTTTGGGAACTGCTGCTTTAGATGATACATTGCTTCCAAACAGCAATCTTTGTGACGTCTGCAACAAACATTTACTTATGTTTCCTCCTGGTTATAACCTGAAAGGTCTCTTCTGTGCAGTTGGTATCCTTCCAAGAGTTCAAAGACCTTCATGTCAATAAACTCTAGGCGTCATAGACTGAGGCACTTCAGGTTTTCAGATGCAGGATGCAGTCCTTCTTAAATCATACAAAGCTTAAAGGAAAAGGCAGGAAAAGGCTTTGGGACTACACAACACAATGTTGTATTTCAGGAAGGTGAGTTTCCTTGGCACAGGTTACTAACCATTTATCTGTATTATGATCTGTGTGACAAAATGTTCTCTTATGCCTCGTCAGAGAGGTATTGTCATTGAGTCATGTAGCCCCAAAACTTGCACTACAGCTGCAGATCCAGATTTTCTCTTTAAAAAAGAGAAACACATGAAGAAACTTAGGGGAACAGAGACTTAATACCATTGGTAAAGGTGTGAAAGTCATAGTATCCAGAGGAGGAGATATAAATGCTCATTATTGGGTTGAAGTTCTATTATCTGTCCCGGCTAACAGACCAAAGAGACACAGTATAGTTGTTTGCTGCAACAGTCTGAGGATTCAGTAACCTTGGATCCTACTTTTGACTGGCATAATGTGAAATACAGGAAAAGACCTTAGACCTTTATGCTTCTTCCCTGAAACTACACGCTTGCTCTTTCTCTGTAGCCCAAGGAATATATATCCACTTTAGGGAGTGTGGTATTTGGACACATGAATATGAAGTACCCGTGTGTTAGCCCATGGATATCATAGCATCGTACAGATTCAGAAGAACCAAATGTGATTACGTATTTCCTGCAAGAAATACCAAGGCTTGCCATCATTAAGCAAAGCTCAATAGCTCATTTATCAGAGAAACAAGATATGAGACCCTGATTACAGGAACTAGCAAATGTAATTCTTGCAGAATCGTTTAATGGGAATATAGTACTAAGTACCTGCAAATCGTGAGAAGCCAAGGACTGAGAGAACTGGTGCTACCCAAAGACCGGGTAATTTGTGAGGCATGTTGGTACAGTAGAGTTCTGATCAAAATGATTGTTTCTGTAGTTTTTTAACCCTTATTGATGTGTGACCATTACTTATGTGCAGTCCAGCTCCTGAGGAACTGAACACCAGTGTTGCATCCTGCACTATAAGATACCTAAATGTGAATCACTATGCCATTTGCCTCAACTTTGGACTTATTTTTCAAATAAGCTTTAAATAATTGGTCTTGAAAGGGACTTAAGCTTTTTGCTATAAAATTGAAACTTACAGCATTCCTTACACTGTTGGAATAAAGCCTCCCACAGGCTTAGTATTATTCTATAATAATAGAACAGTTGAGAAATATGTGCAATAGTTAATTTCTACAGGGGTATGAATACATTATTTTCAGAAATAAAAAGAAATGGGTAAAATGCTGTACACTCCTTTATAAGAAACACAACTGAGAATGTGAAGACAATTCCCATGCTGTGTGGATTACAATGCTCTCTTTTCTTTTTCTATATTTTCAGTGACAGATACCCTCAGGGGCTGAGGCTAGAATCTGTTAGCTGCTGTATGTGCTGGGATCCTTGCACCATTTCTGTCAATGGGGTATTATCAAAAACACAAGCTGGAGAGCCATAAATATAGTTCCTAGTGATTTTCATGCAATCAAGTAATCAACTCATGTAGAAGTTTTCAGGATCAACAAGTAATGTTGAAAGAGTCAAAATGAAAAACTGTATAAACACTTTTGAATAGGACTATAAGATTTTCTATTACTACTGGAGAAATTTAAGTTTTTGGTAATCAAGGAAAAAAATGTGACAAATTGGTACAGCAATACAGGTGAGCTATATTAACAAGAACAGCAGTTTGAAACTGCAATAGATAGATCCAGCCTGATCCCTTAGTTGTAACAGAGGAAGGTATAAAGTGTCCTTTTGCTTTTACTAGCAGTATTTAAAGGCATCACTAATGATCCCATCAACATTGTGACAAAGGAATCAAAGTTCTGGGGTTTCTGGAATTAACAGCAGAAGCATAATTCTTTTTTTTTCTGGGTTTAAATATCAGAATATCACCAAACACATAAATGTGCAAATAAGCAGAGAGACATTATAACTGCTGGGAAACAATTTAAATCAGATCCTGGGAATATCAGAATAAAACAAAAAAAATGTTTGAAAGCTTATCTCACTGTTCATTTCACAACCCATTTTGATGATCTTTACAACAACTTGTTCTTCTTTATTCCTTTGGGCAGTGTTTCCCACAACCTCTAAAATTATGTGAATTCTGCCTTTGAAATAAATGGCATAGGGTGTTTTGCACTAATTCTAACTCTGCAACCTACAGCAGTTTTAACAGTGCCTGTAAGGGAACACTCAGTCAAGTACTGAAAAGAAGTGCTACTTGCCCATACAATCTTTTGACACCAACCAATAGCTAAAACGGACCTGAGGCAAATTTCATTAAGAAATAAGGCACTCATTCTTAACTGTGAGTTTGAACAAGTTGCAAAGGGAATGGTAACTAATGTGTGTGTTTGTTACCTGCGGTTCTCCCAGAAAGATTGGATGTTTTCTTCTTTAACCACACAATGGCTGTTGGTATCAGTGCCAGTGTATCCTGGTTGCGTTTTAGATATTCAGGATGGTCTTAGGTTCTTTCAGACCTTAAAAAGTCTGCCTGAAATCTTCACAGTTCTCTCTCACACACACACACACGCACAAACACAACTTGTTAAAAAAGTACCCGTAAGGTTGGGTCTGCTTTCTGTGTGCCAGGAAAGGTTCTGGATTGATGGCTGACAATGTACCTATTCAGTACATTCATTCTTATTTCACTCCAATGCACTAGAACCCAGCCCCATTTAAATCTATGGGCATGTATTCCCGACTGCAGTGGAGCCAGAAATTCACCCAGCCTCTCAAGTTGTAGCTACTGTATTAATGGTGTTTCTTTTTCTCACACCTACTTGATGCACAGGTCAGGAACAGGGAAGGGAAAGCAGGCACGCTAGAAATCCCTCTATGTAACTGTCTCTACGGGAAACCACAAGCTGCCAGTATTGTGAGCGTCTTTAAGCCTCAGAGCTACAGCAGACCACAACACCAATCTGCTTACTTCCAGCCACACAATCATCAGGCAGGCCTAAATAGCTGAACTCTTTCTTTTAGAAAGAAAAGATGGATTTTTTAAAACACAATTCTATGACATATAGTGAACTCCATTGCCAGAATTTGTGACTAATGAACATCCTATTAAGAGTTGAACTGGAAATGAAGACCGCTGGCATGGCAGTTTGCTCTGCAACCAGTGTATAGGTTTGACAGACTGAGAAGTGCGAGCATGGTCTGTCATCTTAGCCTGGCCTCCTTTGTCCCATTCATTATATTTCTGGGTGTCACGCTAAGTGCTGGTGTTCACAGCAGCCCTAAATAGGACTGCAGAGTGCATGGTTTTGAAGGAATAGCACTTTCAACAGGCGGGCTGTATTAATGTAACCTCCAGCAGCAATTTTCTGTGTGAATCAGATACCAGTGTGTTTTGTTTTGCATTTAAATAGAGCTTCTAGATGTATTTTTGTGAGGCCAGCCTCAAATTAACATTTCTTTGCGGCAGCTTATATGCCTGGAAGCTTCTTCCTCTGCGATATAAGTGAGGGAGGCACTGGCCGGCCAGGCTTTGTAAGCCGCAGACCTCGTCCCAGGGGGATGAAGATGCGCACACAAAGAGGCCTGGCAAGGAGAGCTGCCTGGAGGCTGCTGCCGGGAGAGATGCTTGCCGCCCGGCAGCGACAGCCACTTCTTCTCTTCGGATTGCCTCGACAGAACGGCTGCCTGCCTGCCTGAGGGGTTGAAGCGAGACCTGCCCCGCGCCGCCCCGGTTCGCTGGAGGGGCTGACGGCGGCCGGGGGGGAGGCAGGAGCGGGCGGTGCGAGGCGCGCCCGCGCAGCGGGCTCCGGNCGCCGGGGGGGTCTCGCCGGCGGGACCGGCCCGCAGGCCCGCAGCCTGGGGACCGCCGCTCCGGTCCACAAACCCGCTGAAGTAACCAAAAAAATTTTTTAAAAGTCGTGGGGGGGTAAGCCCAAGAGAAGCATGCAGCAGAAACCGCTGCAACCGCGGGGGTTGCGCGGCGTGCCGGAGTGGGGGAACGGAGCGCTCCGACGTGGGTGTTCGGTTACTGTAGAGGAGCCGACGGGTGTATTCCAGGCCCCACCGGTGGGCCGGGAGCCGTCTGCCCCCCATATTCAGTCCCTTCCTCCTCCGGGGTAGCGCAGGTCGAGGGGTTTTGCTGCTTGCCAAGAGGAAGGAAAATACCTGTTAGGGTTTTGAGTAGCTCCTACTTTGCTAACAATTTTTTCCTGCCGTTGGTGGCTTCCCTGTCTTAAATTTCAATGCAAATACATTTTATTTGAGCACTTCCTTTAAAAAAACAAACACCACCCTACCTAACCCCCCAAAACTTTTCCTTTTGACCTTGCTATCATGAAAGCATCACCCTGGCTTGACTTTTTTTAGCCTCCTTTCACCTCACGTTGACTATCCTCCATGGAGAACAAGATTTGTAACAGAACATAGGAAACTAAGAATCGGAAAAACAAAGTGTGCTAACAATAGAAGCATGCATGGCAGCTTTTTTTTTTTTTTTTTTTGGCCAGCCAGTCCTGCTGTACAAAAATAACAGCACTTGAATGTTCAGTCAAATGCCAGCATTGATTGCTTATATTCTGACATCGTAGGAAAAATATGTCTACCTAATATACACACAAATTGTGGATGCAGTGGGAGACAGCATATAGATATACATGTTATGCTTTGAAAGTAATTTGTTATGAGATCCTATCTTGATTAAAATAGAGTGGTCTTATGGGGAAACTAATTAAAAAATATTCAGTTGACATCAGTGCCCTTTCTGTGTGCCCCTGCTTGCATCTTTTAGGTGAGAGTGAGGCATCCTGTCATCAACATAAATATTTGCTTTACTTAACAAAGTGTGAATAGCCATGACTAAAGCTAAAATGAAACCAGAAAGGTCCCACTAGGTTACTTGCACCATAACAGCTAGAAGCCCCAGCCCTGGATCAGAAGAGCCGCACTATGGAAAGTGATGTATAGAGCAAAATCCTAGTCTCTTCTCTAGTGAACTTTTCAATAGGACACAACGAGCGGCAGCTTGGGGGATACTTGCAGGAGAGTACAAGGAAACAAACATAAGGTGTTGCTATTAAAGATGTTTTCAAGCCCCAAGAGCAAATCACAGTCTAGAACACACATATCGATAAAAAGCCTTTAGGAGCAAGCTTATTCTGTGCCACCTATAACGGCACCTAGCATATGAAAAATCTTTTTGAGAAATCTCGCTCTGGTAAACTTTGTTTAGAAGTAGATGCTGGCAGAAACTACCCCATAGGTGTTTTATTCACACATGAATGCTATAATACAAGATGTAGAACTTTCACGAACAGAGCAGGAGGACCACGTACGGAAAGCCTGACATGTTATTTCTTTGGGGTTTTGGCTTTGTACAAATGAGTGCTGCATAACAGAAGGAAAGCCAAGAATATCTGAAAAGGAGCTGCAGAGGAATGTAACCATGTATTTTTCTTGTTTCGTTGCAGTCCTCTGTTTCTAATTATAAGCCAGCTGCTGAAGTGACTTCATTCAGTAACTATTTTGATTTGATTCTGTCTACCACATTAGTCTCAGACTCTCAGTTCCCAAACTCCAATCATCTATGTAATTCAAAAGTAATATGAGTATAAAATATTAAATATGTCCATTTTTTTCTTCCCAGAAAAAGACCTCTTACCAAAAAAAAAGCTTAAAAATACAATTTTTTTTTCTAAGTAAAACATGAATTTCAAGAAAAAGAAGAAAAAGGATTTCTATATGTAACAACCTTCCTTCATAAACATGCTTGTATAATTTTGTCTTTTGTAGGCACATCAGAACAGTAAAAAGCAAACACTTTGTATTTCAGGTATACAAGAAATCTTGTGGACAGTGGAAATGGAAAATTGAACTTGATGATCTTATGCTGGGGTGAAGGGCATGGCAGGTTTGTATCCAAAGACTATGGTTTTAGCAAACAGATATAAAGCCACTGTATCTTTCACAAAAAGACACAAATAATCAGCCCTATGTGAGCTATCAGAAAGTGGACACTAAGCAATGCAGAGCTCCTATTGGTATAGCAGTCCTGAATATTTGATATATCTTTTGCAAGTTTGTACCTCATGGACATTTTTAGAGCATTCTTTTAAAAATGCTCTGTTTTTCTACCAAATCTAAGCTTCCCTTCTGTCAGAGGAAGTTTTCAGTCCCAGAGATGCAGCGGGTCCTGTGGGCAGACAGACCCATACCACAGACCCAGACAACACTTGGTTGCAGACAGGACTTTGTGCAGTTTGAATAGTCTTTGTTCTTTGACGGTGTTCAAATCCCTCTGGGACAAGGTGAGAAAAGTAGGTTTGGGTTAGGATTGTGGGCTGTGAGGAGGGGGCCCCTTTCCAGGAGTACTTGGCTTTCTTTAGGTTCACGCATCCCGTCTCTTCCCTCAAAACGGACCACACTGCTGATGTGGCCTCCGGAGTTGTGTACACAGACTGTACACTCCGTTGTGTAGTTCTACAAATGTGAGGGCAGGATCTTGGAGGGTCTTTCACAAAATGTTGGCTAAAATGAAATATGGAATAACAAAAGTTGCAGGTTTTGACTGATTATTCTCGCATATAAGTAGAAAACCTAAGGAGATGTCAGAGCTGGTTTTTTGTTTGTTTTAATTGAGCGTGCAATTGAACATTTACAGTATTCTGTAGGGGATGCCATGACATTATACTCAGAGGGATATAAGAACTAATCCCACCACCTCTACTCCTTCCAGGCTATTCCCACAAAGCCTGTAATTTATGTCAAACTGTGTTTGAGTTGGATGAGCATTTGCTAGAGCTAGACTAAGACCACAAGTTGTTTTTGCTTCGTACATGAGGAGGATCAGATTGTTCTCATGGCTTGTGGAATGAGCGTGACAACGTGGCATTTGTGAACTGTTCTGTGCCTGAAGCAAGCTCTGCTCTCTTGGCATCTCATTTGTTTACTGAAAACAGTAACGTACAAGTACCAAGTTTTTGATTGGAACTCATTAGCACTGTACATCTCGGAGGGTCAAATTCCCCCTTCTCCCTCGCCCCCGATGAGTGGAGAACTCTCTTTTTATCCTAATCCCATTGACTTCTGTAACAGTTAGTCCTCTATTTTAAAAAAATAAAACCAAAACTAAACTAAACGTATCAAGCTCATATGTCTCCAAATGTAGCAATTAAAACATACTACAGGGCAAAGAGACAGATCTAGCAAGCAAATAAATCATACCAGATCCTGCTGTTTTCTTCATGTTTTGTGAAACTAGTGAAATTAACAGCTTACTGTAGCTGGTTGTACTTAGTACTATCAGAGTGAGAGGTACAGCGTTTTTTTCTTCAACAAATGCCTGTGCACCCCAGCATTAAAGAGACCATAGAAATTAAGCAGAAGTAGCTAATTTGTACTTCTCTGTGGCGAAGTCATAGATTGATCAATCTGTGACTCTTCTCCAAGTCCTGTTGTGTGTGAGCTTATCCCAATAAATTTCTAAAATAGCAGTTTGAAGTAGACATACCTTAGTCACTGTGAATCTTTTTTTCCTAAGACTTTTGTGCAATGGCATTTCATTCTAGGGCTATGTCCAGATGAATATGTTATGCCATCTGTCTGAACTGTACTGAAATTAAATATGTATATCACACTGAGTTTGGTTATTCTTTTTACATATATAGCAGCATCCATGATCACACTGACTCACACTGCTTTATGAAGATCCTCCAGGGAAATCTAAAGGAAACTCTGTTTGAATGGCCTGAGAAAAAAGGGAATGGTGAAATGGCTAAGAAATCAGAACGAGTTTTGAGGGAAAATCAATGTGCCTACATTAATGGTAAGCTATTAAGTTTGTTTTGACAACTGCCCATCCATCAGTCTTATTCCTAACAGAAGAGTTCATCTGCTCTCTAGTCTCCTACCTTTAACAGTATAATACTAATGGCTTTATGCACAATTTAAGAACGTGGCTCTCTAGATTCTGCATAAACCTGTATTTAGATTCAATAAAACAAATAACAAGAAAATGTCCTTTTAACTCACTCTTAGGACATTGCAGCAATTGCTTCATACTTAAATATGCCGGGTATCTCCTCTAGACCGAGCAGTCTTCTGCATTGTGTCCCTAATGACTATCTGAAATTGCTTGTAAACATAGACCTTAAATAGTACTTTGTGAGAAATACGGGAAGCAAAGTTTAGATAGCTTAATCACCTTAATTTTTTTCAAAGAAATAATCCTTTCGGTCAGTCATAGAAATCCTAGGTCAAAAATGTAAAAGCCATCTATGGAATAAATTGACCAGCATGGAGCAAATGCCCCAGTCCTCAGTGCTACTTCTTGTCCAAATCAACAAAAGACTGTAGTGCTGAAGTGCAGCGTCAGCAGAATTTAAATGCTCAAGTCTATCCAATCTACAAAAACCAATTGCCTAACTGCACTTAGGTGCTGAGAGACAACTAAGTCTCCACCAGTAAGGCTCCCTAGGTACCTAAATCCATGCCATTACACGTATCTGTAACTATCACCATCTCGTGCTATGCTGGAGGCCATCCTGGAGTGGCCAGCTGGGTGTAACATATTCTGATGCTATAAAAGACATTGCACATCATGCTGAACAGCAATGAGTTCAGCAGAACAAAGGCAACGCTCCAGAGAAGAGGGCCATCTGCCTTTTATGTGATGAATTAAAAACTGGAGCACACACCTTGTAGGGCTGAGCTTGGGAACTCGCCAGCTGGAGGGAGCTTCGTGTTGGGTTATGGACTAAGCCAAGGTGGGAGCACTGGGGAAGAAAGACTAGTGCTCTGCAGCCCTCTGTTGAAGGTATGCCATGTTAAGTGAGAACACAAAATCCATACGACAGGAAATGCAAGCAGGAGCTTGACACATTTGCCAGGGATGTGGGTTCTCAGACTCAGTCAGGTTTTCCTACCTAGGCGGTTCTTTCCGATGAAAGCAATTGCACCCTGTGTGCATCTGATCCAAAGCTTCCTCGGTTGTTTTAAACAAATTTGGTATCCAATTCTCTGAGGTAATTTGGATCGCTGCCATGTTTCATAATAGATGCTTTGGTTTAAAACAAACAGGTAAAACAAGTAGAAGGAAAACACTGACAGTGTTTATTGCCGTAACTACTTCAATAGTGAGTGACCTTCATGTTTCTATTGATGCTTCTTGGTTGCTCTTGTACTGTATTTTTAAGGTTAGAACTCACTAAACAGAGTTTATTCGAGTATCCCGTAAGATGAGCACAGATTTAGGACTTTTTTCCCCTACGTCCTCTATTTAGATAAACTATGTTAACGACACTTAGGGCTTACACTTCAAATGTATCAGATTTGTACTCATGATTCTCAGGGTATTATGTCTATGTTGCATAATATGGGTCTAGGTATTATATAACATATTAATTCAAGTACAAAGGCCTCAGTTGTTTTTACAGCAAGGTCATAAATTTAAATTCAAGGTCTCTCTTAAGTAACTAAAAAACTCCACTTCAGTGTAGAATGGAAATGGTTTGTTTCGTGTATGTGATTCTTCATACCTTACATTTTTACGTAATAGCTTGATTTCTACTCCATCATCGCAGAAAGTGCCATCACTTCATTAGTAACCACACAACAGACAGTGCCTTGTTTTATTACATATTCAGTTATGCTTACTATTCAGTTAAAGTTTGAAGTATGCCAGTCACTACTAATTCGCCACCTTAGTCAAAAAGAGCAGACAAATGAAAATCCTGTTCTCCGAACTAATAAATTGGAAGGATTAATTAGGAAAGATGCCTGCAGCAGAAGACAACTGCATCTCTGTCCATAAATCCATGTCCCAAATACATGTAGCTGACCTTTAATGTGACTTATATCCTTGTTACCAGGCTGAGAACTAGCAATACAAAAACTTTTTCCCTGTGAAATGTCTTGCTAATTTTTAGAAACACAAACCTTCCTGCTCTGGAGCATCTATAACAACAGCATCCCTTAGGAAAGTAGATAAGCTTGAAGTCCTTTGGGAATGATAGAAAATTACCAACAGCATGGCCTTTCTTAAGTTTCGCTGGATTTCTATTGGCCTTTATCCTGTAGCAGATAATCCAGAAGTTACATGAAGTGTGGAAGGCAAAAATTGAATTGGTATTTTGAATTACCAGTGTATTTAGGAATCTGTGATACAGAACAGCAAATTCCCTGTACCGAGTCACTTGTTGCCCATAAAAGTGCAGGCATGCCTAACTGGCTTGCTCATGAGTTTCGGTTTAGAAAGCAGTCTTCCAGGCATCTGAGATCTTGTTAAACCTTCCCACTAACACAACCTCTCATTTCATGCCCTTGCTGGTGTAGACTCCATTGGCCTGCACCGTGTGGAGAACATAAGCCACACAGAGTCTGCCGTTAGCCTGCATTTGTACAGCCCACCCTTCGACAGCTGTAACACCTTTGATCAGAGGACTGGACACAAGCACAAAGTAAAGATGACCTTCTACAGCCAGTTTGGGGAAAGGACTCTCTGCGTAAGTACCAGATAACACGCTCCCTGCCCGGCCCCAGGCTCGGAGCCCTCGGCCCCTGCAGGGACCGGCGCGAGGGGCTGCTCTCCTGCCTGCGCGGGGCAGGGCGCCGGTGCCCCAGGACAGGCAGGAGGTCCAGCAGCCCTGCCTTTCCTGGGGCATCCCCATCTAGGACCAGCATAAAACCTGTTCCCAAACACTCCTTGATTTGTCCATTTGCACTTGCCTCGTGTGGAGTTCCCTGCTTCGTAGCTTGCCTGCCCTTCATCGGCAGGAGATCAGTTCTGAGCAGAGAGGAGGATTAATGAGAATTTTGCTACTAGCTAAGCGTCTTCAGGCAGCAAATGATGGTAAATGCAACCTAGTCAATGGAAAACCGTGAAGCAGCTACATTGTTTTGGCCAACTCTAAGTCATGTGTAACACTTCCTGCCTAAACTGTTCTGCCAAAAAGCATCACATTTGAAGTCAGTTGTTTTAAACCTTGTAGCTTACTTAAAGAATTCTTTAATATAGTTAATTTAATTCTTTAAAATCAAAACTTTGACACAGAAAGACTTGCTCTGAGAGTGAGAGTAGGCTGGTTGGCTCTCGTCTGCATTCTTGAGCAATGGCATGAGATTTTATTTGGATAGAAAAGAAATCTTAAGACCAGCTTTTGGGGGACCAAGTTAGGGAGAGTTTAATAGGGTTCCTTTTAGTGCTCCTCCATGCATTGGGAAACATAACTACTTATACGGGGAGAAAAGACAGATTCTTGATGTTCAGCCACAGAGGTTCAAAGACTGTTTGGTTTTGTTAGATGCAGAACACTTTCACCTTTCACTGAAGCCAGAAATTCAGTGCTCAGGAGTTTCCTGGAGTGAGCCCTTAGTACGATCCAGTTAAAGTTTTATATAATCGACAAGTACTATGTAAATTATTTCTTTGAACCTTGTCACATTACGTGATTACAAATTTATCAAACAGCTGAAACACAAACTTTGACCTTCCCAAGTTTGAAAGGTCCTTGAGAAAGTAAACTCGAATTTATAATTCAGATTTTAAAGGGAAATAAACATGGGAAAATGTTGAACAAAATTCATGCAAGAATTCAGTGTTTGCTTGCTTTCTTTTTGTTTTAAGTGTTTGTTGAATATGAAGTATGTAAGATAACAAGTGAGACTAGATGTTTTGACTTGGACTATTTTCCTACCCTTGGTCTGTAACCATCTGGCAGTGTTTGTACCTTTTGTGGGAAACTGGGTCTGGCTTACAGGAGAGAGGTAGATCTTAATCATTGGGTCTCTTTCATGAGTCCCTGTAAATGGAATTTCAGTAAGGAGGAAAGTGGTAGTGAGTTTGGGCCACCCAGCTGCCTGAAATGACTTCACGCTAAAAAACCTTCTGGTCTCAGTGAGGGTTTCTGGAAAGCTGACTGGAAAATCAAACTTTCTTCTGCTTACTAGATCTCAAAAGGATGTAGGAAGACAGGGAGCTGTCAGTTAAAAACACCAGGAGAATAATGTAAAGTATATTTGTGTATTGTTTATGAGTGAGAAGATCTGCCTAGCTAAAGCACATTCAGTGCTTCCTTTGTCTCACATTTTTCTGCATGTAAAACACACGGGTAAATCCCTAGTGGCTTCTGGCCATGGCGAAGTCTTAAATAACTAAATCGCCAGTAAATACATCATAAGTTATATAGGTCTACACAATTAAAATACTATGTAGTATGTCCAAGGACTTGCCTGTGGAAGTAACAGTTTACACAGTTCAGGTAAAGCCATGAGAATACCGATGCAAAAGTTCAGTGAGGGAAAACTGATTTTGTCTTGGGTGTCACAGCACATCATTCTCTGCTGCCAGGAATTTTGGTGGGGAAGGTGGTTTCTCTTTGCAGCCTGTCTTCCAAGCCGGACTTTCAAGCAGTTTCTGTCAAAACGAAGGAGAGCAGAGTATGGGGAAGAAAAGGCAGCCTGAAGGAGGAAGCACTCCTCAGCTGTCCCTTCTGCTGTGGGCTTGCTCGTGGTCACACAGAACCAATGGACAGGGTGATTTTGCCAGGTGCACAGTGCCCTCTGTAAAACTCTGGCAAGGAGTACTGAAAATAAATACACTAAGTACTTTAAGGTGCTGAGCTACTCTGGGAATAAAGGCCCATGCTGAGAACATGATGTAGGTGATGACTGTCTCTTTCCTTAAAACAGCAACCTCTCCTCTTTCTTTTTAGGCAACAGCAGTGCCACAGGAGAACAACTGAGAAGCACCAGCATGTGTTTGCATAAGACCTGCTGAATGTTTAACAGGGACAGAAGACTTGCCTGGCTAAGGCCGACAGCCAGCTATATTTCTATACCTTGTACATAGAAGTATACTAGGGCAGCTTCCAGGCCACCCACAGTTCCCCCAAGCGAATGTTGGTTATGGGACACTAAGCTAACTAGTGCCATAAACTACTTCAGAGGTTAGATGCCTTTTCTTAGGCTCCTCGCAGAATTAAGTAGTTTGTTTTCTGATTCTAGCCTCCTTTTAATTCCACTTCTGATACCACACTGAGAATATCAGAAATAGGGTTTTTAAACATCATCTGACACTACTTAATAGGCCTACGTGTGTGTATGCTCTCAATGTAATTAATAACTATAGAAACTTCTAGGCTTCCAGTCACCTGTACCTATGGGTAGTATACTAGATACAACTAACAGCAGCTTTTTTTCTTTTTTTTTTTTTTTTTTTAATTAAATCTTTTAGGTTTTAATGCTCTAGGTCATTTTGGTAGTTTTGTGCATTTTTTACTTTTTATTTTTTACAATTTCATTTGTCAGATCTTGTTTTAAATAGGAGCAGCGAAATGCTTCATGCACAATGATTTTCAAAACTAATTGGGCAGAGATTTGGGGTTTTAATAAGACTAATCATACTTAATTCAGCTAATGTCCAGTTTTCAAAGTATTTTGTGTAGCTACTGAAGAGGGTAACTGAAATAAAACTAGATTTGTGCACAGAGTTTAAAGCCTCTTTCTCCTGGTAACTAAAATATTCATCACACTTTATCAAAATCCACATTCCTCACGATCATCTAAGTCTTTTCCAAGCAATACACTATTAGAAAAGGCTTTAAAAAGTTGAAAGTAATGGAGTGACGTAATGGAGTGACTACATCAGTGACATGGGAAGGGCTACAGATGTCATCTGTCTGGACCTCTGAAAGGCCTTTGACACGGTCCCCCACAACATCCTTCTCTCTAAACTGGAGAGGTATGGATTTGATGGGTGGACTGTCTGGTGGGTGAGGAACTGGATCGTCAGATCCAGAGGGTAGTGGTCAATGGTTCAATGTCCAGATGGAGATCGGTGACAAGTGGTGTCCCGCAGGGGTCCGCACTGGGACCGGTACTGTTTAGTATCTTCATCAATGACATAGACAGTGTAATCGAGTGCACCCTCAGCAAGTTTGCAGATGACACTAAGCTGAGTGGTGCGGTCAACACACCTGAGGGACGGGATGCCATCCAGAGGGACCTGGACAAGCTCGAGAAGTGGGCCCATGTGAACCTCATGAGGTTCAACAAGGCCAAGTGCAGGGTCCTGCACCTGGGTCGGGGCAACCCCTGGTATCAATACAGGCTGGGGGATGAAGGGATTGAGAGCAGCCCTGCCGAGAAGGACTTGGGGGGACTGGTGGATGAAAAGCTGGACATGAGCCAGCAATGTGCACTCACAGCCCAGAAAGCCAACCGTGTCCTGCGCTGCATCCAAAGCAGCGTGGCCAGCAGGTTGAGGGAGCTGATTCTGTCCCTCTACTCTGCTCTGGTGAGACCCCACCTGGAGTTCTGCGTCCAGCTCTGGGGTCCTCTGCACAAGAAAGACATGGACCTGTTGGAGTGGGTCCAGAGGAGGGCCACAAAAATGATCAGGGGGATGGAACACCTCTCCTATGAGAAAAGGCTGAGAGAGTTGGGGGTGTTCAGCATGGAGAAGAGAAGTCTTCGGGGAGACCTTATTGTGGTCTCTCAGGACTTAAAGGGGGCTTATAAGAAAGATGGAGATAAACTTTTTAGCAGGGCCTGTTGCGACAGGACAAGGGGAATGGTTTTAAACTAAAAGAGGGTAGTTTTAGACTAGATATAAGGAAGCAATTTTTTACAGTGAAGGTGGTGAAACACTGGCACAGGTTGCCCAGAGAGGTGGCACATGCCCCATCCCTGGGAACATTCAAAGTCAGGTTGGATGGCGCTCTGAGCAACCTGATCTAGTTGAAGATGTCCCTGCCCACAGCAGGGAGGTTGGACTAGATGACCTTTAAAGGTCCTTTCCAACCCAAACTATTCTATGATTCTATGATTGAAAGCATTTCAAACATGCGAAGAATCTCGATCCCAATTAAGTTGGTGGGAGTTCTGCCACTGATGTTTTATCCCACAGATTTAGTTACAAGGAAAGAACCATCTTGAAAAAAGCTAGCTCTAATTAAACATATCAAAATCAGCAAAGTTGCCCACACTGAGGTTATCCCATTCATTTAATGCAGCTAGTACATAAGACAAGTAGAGAATGTGTAGCAAGTCTCCTAGTCTGTAGGTGACTGCTGGTTATTCAGGCAGCAGTTTAAGTTTTAACAGTATCCTTTTTAGATGAGTTATATATTTCCCTCCATATTGACAAGCCCAGAAAATACTTGCTTTATGAGACCCTGTTTCCCAGGAGGCTGTGTCAAATTTTCAAAAAATGTTTGAGCAGTGTAATAGTTTTTAAACAAACCTATCTATGCCCTTGGGCTGCAATTGCTCCTTGAGAACCAGTGGGAAAGCAGTAGCAAGAATATTACTTTGCAATATTCTTTTTTTGGGGGGAGGGTGAGTGGAGAGGAGGAAGAAAGGGGGCATGGGAGGAGAAGGAAAAAAAAGAAAAGATAAAGCAGACCTAAAGGCAAAAGAACAGGGATAAGCATCAGCAGTAAGTGGGGGCTGTCTGCATGAGGTGGACCTGGAGGCTGTGCCAAAGAGGGGTCAAGGGAATGTGCAGCCCAAAACTGGAAGAGGCATTAGGAGCAATGACACCACAGGCGTAAAGAACCCCCTGTGCTTTTCCTGGGCTCCAGCATATCCCAGAGTTTAGCATGTTTCTTTCTCATTCGCTATGAACCAATTCCTGAAAAATCTTGTCAAACCAGATGTTGGGCTTGAGCATCTTCATTTGGCATGGCTCAAGTTGTTGTGAGAGTGTCACAGCACCAGAGATGAGGTGAGGCTGGCAGTCCAGCCACCCTGCTCATGCAGGGTCACCTACAGCAGGTAGCTCAGGACTATGTCCAGTTGGGTTTTGAGTATCTCTAAGGATGGAGGCACCACAGCCTCTCTGGATAAACTCTTCCAGTGTTTGACCACCCTCACAGCAGAAAAGCCTTATGTTGACAAAAAGTCTTGTATTTCAGTTTGCACCCACTGCCTTTTGTCCACCTCCCCCTTCTCACACAGGACATGAGCAGTTTCACTTAACTAACTTAAAATATAGCATGTTTAACATGCTTTTGATTACTAGATAAAATTAAAGGACAAACCCAACAGCTTGTAGATCCAGGTCCAGTCAGGTCAGGGGAACTGGAAAGATCAGGCAGCCAAGAAGCACAGCAGTGATGACAACAGCTAGCTGTACCAACATGTCTAGCAAGTGAGGCAGAGGAAATATAAGCAGAAAAGATAACTATCTAAGTTGTCCCAAATGCTGTTTAGCCACAGTATGGTATCAAACATTGCATAGAATAATACAGGAATTTCAGTGTTTCAGAACAAGGTACTTACCAGGCACTTATGCTCACCATACAAGAAACATAGCGGGGTAGCCTATCCAACATAAAGGGCACTAATACAGGAAACATCAAGAGAAATTATTAATTGGGTCCAGAATCCTTAGAACACCTACCACAGCTGCCACCTTTGCTACTTTCTAAGCAATAGCTACGCATCTTGTGCTCTGTATGGCACAAGAATAAAGCTAATACCTACCGAAAGCAATATTTCATCAGCAAATATCAAGCGACATAATGAGAAACAGAGTCACCTTTTTACTTACACAAATATGTTGACATAACCTGTGCTGGCTTAGAACATAGAAAACAGTAACAACAAAATAGTATTTGCACATTATCATGGCTGAACAGCCAAGGTATTAAACCTTCTAGCATATGAAAGTACTGGCGCTTTGGAGTAGTGATAACTGGCCAGTTGATGAGGTAGCAATATGCTATAGGCTGACAATGAGCTTTCATTGGACAATGAACAGATGTTTAGCGTTTCATATGCTTTCATCTGAGAAGGTGCTATCAAGCAGTGTCACTGTAAATGGAAGAGAGTTTAACATTTACCTGGGTTACAGCTGAGATCCTTAAGAGGTAAGAGATACTGCCCTAAGCTATTAATACTACTAATTCATTCAGGCTGGCAACAGCAGGAGGAACTCAGTCTAACTATGGTTTAGTTCATTAACTAAAATTTCAGTGAAGGAGCTTCAACAGAAAGACATAGGGAGGCGAAGTAATGCCAGAAGTGGAGTGAAGTGCAACATTTACATGAATTCAGCAACTTGCAAGGCTTTGGTGGTTTTGTTATTGTTTTGGAGAGTCATTATTAGAAATTTTTCTGGAAGAGAAGTTGTTTATCAAACATGTTTTACATGGGAAGGCTCTGTAGCAAAGAGTGGCTGGGAAGGCGTATACCATATGCAAGGGAAGAGCTGGCAACAGGGACTCTTCCAGGAATGGGAGAGTTATCCCTGTCTGTGTAGCTGTGGCTGATGAGGACTAGATTCACAGGAGCTCAGGACATGTGTTCTGGAGGTTTCCACCTAAGTATAACCAGCAGGTGAGCAGCTCTTCTTCTTCCCATGCTGAGGTGTGGGAGCTCTGAAGCCTCTAACAGGAATTGCTGCTGGGAGAGGTTCCCTTGCTGTGTAAACACAGTTTCTTAATGTTCTTGTGGATAATTAAGCCTAGAGTTACTTTCTGTCTAACTCACTTCAAAATCTTAGCATACACAAATTAGATCAATTTGTTATTTAAACCTGGGGGACACTTAGTTAAGACTCTTGACGTTTGAGCATGATTCATCTTCTTCTGTTGTTCACGTATAGAGGAACACAGCAGAATCAAAATCCACCCTATATGTAACCCTGCTTCCATTACAAAGTTTTTTCCCTAAACCACAAAGATACAAGATGTGCTATTCACTAGATAATCCTTCTAGTTGTTTTTTTCACACTCCTCTCATGGCCAAGAGAAAGCTGTGTTGCAAGAATACAGCCTTCCCAGGGTTAAAAGAGGTGATCTGCCTACAGTGACTCTATTTGCAGAGACGAGGAGAACGATGTGAAGCTCAGTACTTTTCAACCATACTATATATTCTGCTTCTGCCAGTTTAGCTCACGAAAGACTTTGCTGTCCTTAAATGTCAGAAAGTCTTATGTTCCGGGCATGGACAGTAGCTCCAGCCTCTCTGGCTGGTAAAGGAAGCAAAACCACCATGGATTAATTGTGCAGGCCTTCAAGAGTAGTTCTGACCCTTGTAGCTCATATGAGGCTTTATTCAATAATTAGATCTCAAATCTTTGAATCCTGTGGGTATCTTACACTGCATTGTATTTTTTCAGGGATGAATGACTCCTAAAATCAGGGTAGACAAACTCTTCTAACCTAATTGATCATTCCTGCATGCTACACAAGAAATGTTTGGGGCTTTTTTAATAAATAATGATACATCTTATGTCTTTTCCCGACCTGCTTCCTCTTCGCTTTTACTCTCCAACTAACTAAAAACCTTTGGTACAGACAGATGAGCACATTATTTTCTTTTAAAGCCTAACTTCTTGACATCTGAGGTGTGCCTCCTTCCTGTCTCATTTTAGGTTCAGAGGAACACATAATGTCAAAACCAACTCTATTTGCACTTCATTTCCCGTTAGGAAAAAAAATCCTTTCCTGAACCACAAAGATAAAGTGTATATGCTGTTCACTGGCTCATGCTTTGGTTTATTTTTCATGCCCATCCTGCTCTTGGTTTTAGATTTATATTCTTTCAGGGTCCTGTGCTCTCCCAGGTTTAGTTTAGCTAGCTGGCTGACTTATGGCCAACAGTGGTGAAGAACATTTTAAAACATGATGATTAAATGTGAATTAATATATTTCCTAGAGGATGAAACTTCATTAGCCTGCTTCCCTAATTCATAATAATTAGAGAAACGACATAAGAGCATTGTGTGGAACATGCTACTCTGATCTGGCCAGCATCCCTGAGATCCACACGCATTACAAAGCTACCATGAGCATAACATGTTCCCTGACAAGAAAACAAAACTTCTGCTCCAAAAGGCAGCTACCACCTGTTCTCTGCTCCCCCTCAGTATTCATATTCAGACCCTCAGTATTTCTGTTTTTTCATTCTTGTTTGTTTATTAAATCACATTGTGACTGCAAAGTGTTTGATTTTCTTTGTAAGTCACTGTCTCAGGAACTCTGAGTGCAGCAGCCAGAAAAATGAACCTCCTCTTCTCTCCCTAGCTGAAAAAGATGTCCCTGCAACATATCACCTGTTTGCAATCAGCACTCTGATCAAATAAGCATGCTGAAAAATGTTTCTTCTGTTGTTTCTGTTTGCAGGCAGAAGAAGCTTTGCCATTAAGAGAACTGCAAAACAGCTGTGTGAGAGCTTGGCGCTAGGTGCAGAGACATCCTGTCCATCACTCACTCAGAGGATGGCCCTGAAAGTGCTTGTCCTAAACATATCAACAGGCAATCCTGAGGAGCAGCAATAGCTCTGGAGATTAGAGAACTAACTACTCTGTAAATTTTGAGGGTCTGCTGCTACTGCAAAGACCAAGTTCATTTGAGGTCTGGTTATAGAAGCCCTGGCTTGAACCTTACACTGAAATATTGAAAAACCTGCTGGGAGACACTTGGACCTGTGGCATATAGCTATTCCTTTGTCGTAACTAGGGCTCTGAATGGGCCTGGGATTGCTGATGCAAGCATATTTACCAAGCATGTTCATAGTGAAGAAAACAGCATTTGTAAAAGCTTGCTTCAAAATGAAATGTGCAAAATAGCCCTGTCTAAACTCAGAGGCTGGAGGAAGCCTTACCACCTTTTTGGGCTAGATCTTTATTTAATATAGGTTGGAATAGCAATGCTGTCATCAACCGATTTACAATGTTTTGCGTTGGTTGAAACAGTGGTTCTTATTTTAAGCCTTTACTGGGACTGAATGCTTAATTCTGGTTGTGTTTATTACCTGAGACTTCAAACTGTGGCCCTCTCTGAACATGATTACTTATGAGTGAAAAGGTACTCCCTCACTGCTCGAGAAAAGCTTTAACATCCAGTGTTTCATGTTGGCCAGGAGTATTCAGAATTAGTCTCCAGACAAAAGGCAGGTGTGAGAGGAAAAGCCTCTTCCCACATTGTTGCATCAGTTAAAACAAATAGCACACCTCTCTGCTTTTGCACTTCACTTCATTGCTTCATTGCAACATAAACTCAGATTAAGGAGGTCTTTTCATTTGTAGTACCTACTTTGGGGTTCTGATATCTTGGAAAAACAAAACCCTTGGGTTAAGGTTTATGGTCTGAATTTTGGCCCCTGCTCCATTGCCACAAAGCACTTGAAAAAATAGCTTAAGTCATCTGCACACTCCCCAGACTTAGAATTTTTGTTAACACAGTGGTTAGGGCATATTGCAGAGCAGTGCAATATTCCAATTTTAAACTTTTTCCAGGCAGGAAAAGTACTCAAGGTTCTCAATGAAAATGAAATGCATAAGGTACAGGAAGGTAAGTTATTGTTGCCTTCTCACATGCAATGTGATGTCACTAGTGGTATTCCTCCATGGATCATGGAAGTATGTTATAGGTGTTAGAGAATTAGACTCTGATAGACCAAATGAGCTAAATTATGCCTAAGTAACTTGTATAGCCTCAACTGCTGCAGCATCTAAAATTGTTTATTCCTACTGTATCAAGCCTGTGGCAGGTAAGTAATATTAGGGTCTTTAATAGTAAGGGAATTGAGGCACAGTGAAATTGGTGACCTTCTGTCAGACAGAGCAGATAGCTCTACAAAAGTGTTGCAAACCCCTAGTTTCCAATCCATTTAGCTAGTCCATTTAGTCAAAACTGACTTGCGGAAAGCAGACTCCACAATCTGTAAGATTGTGAAGTAGGTATGTTTATTCAGTGCTGGGCGGCACGGGGGGTAGTCGCACCAAAATCGTGCGCGCCCCAACGCGGCACTCATCATAAATATATACAGCAAAGTGTTGCATATACATAATACGCCTATACATATGCATGACCTGTCCCCGCTTATTAAAATGAGTTCCAAGAAGTCATTTCCATGAACCCCTCCCATCCGCACTTGTGCATTGCCTCATGGTGGTGGTCGTTGGGGGTCGTGGGGATGAAGGCCAGTGGTTCCTCTTCATCACCACTAGTAACCTTTTGTTCTTGCGCAGGCTCAGTTGTTCCTTGGCTCTTGCTCAAACAACAGTTTTGAGCAGAAGGTCGGTTTTAGCTGGTTTCTTAGGAGAAGTTCTTACTTCTTATCAGGGACTGTCCTTGTGAGGTGCCAATTAATTTACACAGTAGTTGTGCTGGCCTTGTGAGAAGCTACAGCTAATTTATACACAATNCTACGTATACACAACAGCTTGTGTTTAGCATTGTGCATACTCCTCCCTGAGAGGTTAACATCATGTCCAGAGCCATTCTATGCTGGAGGCTTATTTCTGCCAGTTCAGACACTTCTTCTTGCAAGGCCTTTATAGCATCAGAGGTTTCGTTCCCAATTTTCTCAATCATAGTAACGTGTGGTACCACTGCTCCCAAAGCACATGTCCCTGACCAATTTGGTGGCAAGACCTTATGGGCCTTGTTTCCACAAATCCAATACTAACCTTCTCCTTTCGGTACCGGCCATTCAAAAGATTCAACAAGTTTTAAGCCCCCAATATTTATAGTCTTATTACAATTAGAATAATTTCCAACAAAATCAGTCTTTGTTAGGCACCTGATTTTGTCCATTCCTCTGGGGGGGTTACACCGTTGTACACGTTGTACACGTTGTACATGTTCTGTTGCTGCCTAAAAAAACATCACCTTCCATAGAGAGCTAAAATATAAGGAGAGTAAATGTTCTTATAGAGCATCTGTAATTCAGTTACCTTGCACTTCTATTGTAAGACTAAAAAGTTGAACTAAGACCTAGAAATATCAAATGCTCCTTTACAGGGAAAGCCCACGCCTAAAGGAAATAACACTAGATATTTTGTCGTAGTCTTTGACTGTGAAGTTACAATCATAACATTCAATAAAAGCATGTTTCATAATCAAAAAGTCCCAAACACTTGTGCAGGTCTTTTCCACAGAACTGAAAATGATTCAAAACAAATGGAAAAATCTTTCCATAGACTCATACTAAAATAAAGGTGGGGTTTTGGAAACCAGTTAGTTCTAAACAAAACAAGACCCAAATATTGACTTACCTTTGGAATTCCCTTCCTTGCACCTTCGGAGCAGCTAGTAAGAAGATCCCAAGTAAAGGAGTGAGTCACGGAGTCACTGCAACATTAAATGCTTACCTTAATTATAAGCCATTTCTTTGAAAAGTTTGCTTCTCTCTATTATTTGAATAGCTGTGAGAGATATCTCACTGTCACTTGAGAAAAACAAAGTGATTGCAAATGACTGCACGTTTACAGCGCCACTAGCTTGGGCTTGCAATCCCTGATGAGAGCCAGCTATACCGTAAGAGAGATTCCAAAGCTCAGGTTTTGCTATGGGCTGCTGCTTCACACAAATGTGTGAAGACATTTGTACTGTTCAGTGAGGAACACTCAGGACTGAGACTCACCAGCGATTTAAAATGGACAGGCCAAGCAGTTGCTACCTCCAGCTATCTATCTGCCCTTCTATTTTCCAAAGACTGGAGTCTCATAGCAGGCTGAAGCTGCTTCTGAGCCACCACAGTCTGCAGCTTTGCATATTAAGACACACTGAAATTGGTGCCAGATTTGTCACATGCGGAGCAGTAAATTACCAGAGTTCAAGAGGAGTTACACATACTTTCGTCTGTCCTTGGTGCGAGGTAGAAAGGAAAGTGTGGCAGACAGGTCAGATTCAATAAACAGTGAAGGGGCAACCACTTCAACTGTCAGCCACCTCCTTCATATTTAGGATGGGAAGAACGAAAACATTTTGGTGTTGTATCAGGTCTACTCACTGACATGTCAACCTGGAACTACTAGTATTTGATTTAACCCTCTACACAGATGCTCTAACCTTGTTGTTAAAGAAATACAGTGGCCTGAAGCAGCTTCAGCTTGCTCTTTCTCATGGCACTAATGAAAAGCAGCAGCACATTAAGTTAGCACACAGATACACCTACATACTACCCCACACTCTGGGTTCATGGAAGTGATCCCATGTACAAATAAACAGAATTTAAATAGCCATGTATGAGGAACCATGCAGCAAAGAAGGAAAGATGATGACCTTGGACCAAAGAGTCGTACTGGTAGTAATCACAAGGTTCTAAGACCAGAGCTGCCTGCACAAACTAGATATTACATTAATTTTTTATAGAAGTCTTCAATCAACTTGCAGTCTTTGCTTCCTAAGATCACATAAGATCTCCCCATGTAAGACTCCCTTCAGGACTCTGGGGAAAACGTTCCCTTAGGAAAGATGTGGAATTATTGATTGGTGAAAGGGCAGTGACTTAGCAGTTAAAAGCAGTGCTGATTTTTCAGTGTTATCACTACCCATGTTATTGTGATGCAAATAGCTTATACCAACCATTAAGAGTGCTGAGAAGAGATTTATTTTTGTTTAGTAAGTACATGAAGTTCCTGTTAGGGGCCAAAGTACATGGCCTTGTCTACAACGATGGGAACATCATGAGTTATTGGAGCAAGTATCACCATCTCATTTGAATGAGTCATGGGTATATCTGGACTTGTTCTTTTTTGCTGATTGATAGAGATGTGCTGCAGCACACTCACTGGACCACTGTTCTGGGGTACACACTGGGCTCTTAAATGCTTTTGGGGTGCTGCAGCTCTGTTGGCATTTCTCCTAAGCACAGATTCTTTACTAGCTACCTGTGTGCAGACACAGACCAGCTGCCTTCTCAGGTGCCTTCTCAGGTTTCTTCTCAGGTAACTTGTCAGGTTACCACTGGCTCTTCCAGATTTGTGGCTAGTTTCCATGCACTCATCCTTTGGCATCACTTGTCTGGATGAGGCACAAGGAAGGTAATTGACTTACAGATGATCATGACAGGGGGTCTCTGCAGTAGGATGGGCCTTGTAACTCATTTTTATAATTCATAAATTAGTAAGAATAATGCCCCAGAGACCTATACAAAATAAAACATTACTTCTTTCCACAAGCGTCGTTAGACCAGCTAGTACAATTAGGAAAGATGGACAAGTTTCAGGCACATACAACCTTTTCCTCCATGGAGACAATGAGCACATATGATTTAATCTTATAAGAAATTTATGTCTAAGATGGCGATCTGCTGGTTTACAGGAGTGGGGATTCTTTTATAGAAGGCAAATATCAGCCCCCTCCCCCCCAAAAAAAATGTGATTTGCAAAATAAGACAATGGCTAAGTTCAGAAAAACTTTTCAGACAAGTGCTTTTGTAATAAATCTTGAGTTTTACCATTGACTCCCATGGAAGTAGAACTGGATTCAGCGGTGTTAATCTCTATCCTAATGATGTAATGGTGAGTTTTTGTAGTTGTGGGGTTGGAAAGGGCAGCACCAACGCAGTAATGTTCTTTATACCCATTAAGTCCCCTTCAGCAGAGACAGCTATCATTTATAAATTCCTGCGAACTCTCCTGGGTTGAACAGGAGACAGACTGTTCTTCCAAGATGAGCCTAGCACCAGAAGTGCCTGGGCTAGCTGGGATCTGAGACTCTGTGATGGTTTTTGTCATGTTCTGGCACCAAACCCCTTGTTTTCTTTCCGATTACTTTTCATTGCAGGGCACAATGTTCATCTCACAGGAATTTGTTTACTATTTTCCACTATTTTAAACCTCTTTCCTGGTTAGTTTTCAACTTAGAAATTACCTTTTTCCACCCGGACACATTTTTTTCCCCTACAGTTCCAATTAGATATTTTCTTTTTTCCACTTTTTACCTTACTCTGGTAAGTAGCATTACGACTGACTGAAGAACACTGGCTGGTCTGCAGCTGCATATTTCAGTATGGACGAAGGTTTTCTCAAGTTAAGAGGGTGTCTTTTTTGCTGGATGCTGACCAGTAATATCTCACCGGAATAAAAGCAGTGAAAATAAACCAGACATTTTAAAGCACAGTCTTGATGTGGTTTGTAACTTATTTTTCACTAGCTTGGGTCTGCAGGAATGTAGTATTGGCTTGCAATCTGTTTTTATTTCCCCCCTTTTTCCTCTTTCCATCTTGTTTTCTCTCCTGTTTCTTCCTGACTTTCTATCCTAGTTTCATCCTACCCCACCCCCTGCCATCATATTTTGTATGCATCATGGGCTACAGCCAGGATAGGGAATTTGATTATGTGGAGAAGCTCTGACAAAGCAGAGTGGACAGTTTAAACGGACAGGCAAAGCAACACATCTAGTGTGGAAGGTGTATAGATTTTTCTTCCACTCTTCTATCATATTCTTTTCAAACATCTTTATCTCTTATTTCAGGGTTTGAACCTGCTAAATAAATGTACCAAATTAACGGGATTCTCTGTCTTGCCTCTCTCCCATGTAGTCCATAGTGGTTATATCAAGGCTAACAGGCCTCTGCACATTAGAGGTATCTGTTTCCTCAGGGACCTTGTATTTGCTAGCATTAAGGCTTCCTGCTTTAAGTCAAATAGATAGGATGCTGCGGTTACAGTTGGGGCATTGCAGGAGGAGGATATTGAAATAACAAAGAAATTGTCATTTCAGAATGAAGAGTCACCATAATCTGCAAGACCTTTTCTTGGGAGTCCTTTCAATGCTTAAGACCAAACTCTCAAAGGTTGTATATGGCCAAAGGAAGCAAGAAGAGAGAATTGAAGAGCCAGATCTGCTGTCTGTGCAAACAAAATGCTTGGTACCTTCTGGGGGAGCCCTCGTAGATATCTTCATTTCTGTGCCATGTTGTCGATGTATCATCACACTAGCATGACCATGATGAAGTAAGGAAGTGGAACCACACCCCACATTAGCAGAACAGCTCAAGGTTAAATGTAACATAAACCCTAGCAGCCAACAGGAAAGGCTCTGCTGGGATGTTGCACAGTAGCAGCTGGAAGACAGTTTTATTACTTCTGGCTTTTACTCTAAGCCTGGCTTATTTAAGATCTGAGTGGTTCTCCTTTAGTAGTAAAATATTTTAAATCATAATACAGTTTAAAATAGAGCACATATTATGTCACACCATAATACACAATCTCCACTTTCACTCAGGAAGACTGAAACTTAAAAACCGTTTCATAATACGCAAACACTTCAGATTTATTTAACAATTTATACTTTCCTTAGCTGTATAATTTTCTAGTTTCTAAATAAAATCTACTTTCTAAATATCTAAACTCAGCTAAACTGCATATTCACAGAAAAACAATTTGGGAGGGTTCTGGAGGGTAATTTTTCCTGTTCTAAGAATGTAAATTGAATAGTGCATCCCAAATGAATGAGGAAAATTCTTTGCCAAAGGGTTTTTTAAATAAAAATAATTACAATGAGAGATGTGCCAGTTTAGGACAGGTTGTTACACGCAACCAACTGTAGCTATGTGTATAGAACCAACCAACTCTAAACAACTGTATCTATATGTATGGATTGTATGTATGCCTGTTTATAAACAAGGAAATAGGAATTATTTATTCAAGAACTAAATTTAAATAGCAATTCCTGCCTGGCTGCCTTCATAGGATGCACAGAAGTGTGACTAGTGCTAAAGCAGGTGTTCTGCATGGCTTCTGCTGGAATGAAGTTAGAACTGCCCTATACTTCAGACCCTGCATTGCTAAGAGCAGACAGCCCTGGGGGTTTAACTCATGATGTACGTCAGAGCCTGTGCTTCATACAGTCATCTTCCTAAGGGACAGCCAAGACAGAGAGTGGAATGAAAACTGTGATGTTCTGGAAGGACGATATTCATTGTAGTCTGATGCCATGGCAGGCACAGGTGAAACAGATGATACAAAGCTTGTTCAAGGCAGTAGGAGTCTCAAAAGGGAAAATACTCCTCTCTCCAGTGGCAGAAAGACTGGAGAACAGTTTGCGTACTTTTTCTTGGATCCAACTGGAAGTGTCCAGTTCTCATCAGCACTTAAGGATAAAGATTGCTTGCTGTACTTTAAACTCGTGCGCTGTAGTTGGGGTGACGTTTAACTTAAATCCACCCATCAGCTGCTTCTCTTTTTGCAGCTTTAACGTCTGGTTTCTTAGCACATCTTTTATTCCTTCAGATTTACTGTCTTGCACTCAGAACAGTTAAGCTACACTCTGATAAATGCCTGCGGTTTTTACATTTTGTGCAACAAGGCATTCATTTGGTTTACACTGACTTTCACTTCCTTGGACTGCCGTTTATTTAAAGTTCTGTATCTTTACTTAAACAGGAAATGCGTTAATCAGTGATATGATGGCTTTAGTACTACTTTATTACACTTAGGTGGAGCAGGTGAAATCACATAGTTATATTGATCTGAGCTCAAATCAGGGTTCAGTTCTGACCTTCGATATACTATATAGAGTTCCTGCTGATTACAATGAGAGCCAAGCATATGCTCCCAAGGCTCAGCATTTGGCCTTCGGTCAGAGTATGTATTAGTTTTTGCTTTTCTCTAGATGTAGAGGATATGTCAAAAACATTGTCCATTTAAAAATTGCTTTTCTTCTCTTTTACTTGTCTAAAGTGAGGTGTCTGTTCCCATCATCCAACTCCAAGTGCAAGTCACAAAGCTAACTTCTAATTTTGCCAACTGTAGTTCTCCAAACTTGCCAGTACTTTTGCATCAGTGATGAGGACAGGTCATATCGACCTGTTGACACAAAGATACGCCTTTGCAGCACAGCCCAGGGATGACCCTGCTGGTCTGTTTCACAAGCAGAAGTATTACATCAGTTCATATTGGAAATTCTCCCTAACCAGGCACCTTGTGAAAAACGGTGTTTTAGCTGTTTCGATGGTAACTAGTTATGTTTATACAGGAACTGTTAAACTAATTTAGCAATAACATATTTAAAACTACCATCTTGCACAATGAGAAAAAGCTGAAAACAGCCAAAAGTAATGTTAGATTGAATGGCCTCAACAGAACTGGCCAAACATTTTTAGCACTTACGTTAGTGTCATTCCAACAGAGTGCACAAAAAGTTGAAGGTGAGACAGAGTTTTCTCACCGTGGTTTCAGTCAAAGACACAGCAAGAAGTTTCTTCCACAAGGAGCTCACAGTGTCTGAAGATAAAAATAGCAAAAGTTTTGGGGGAAAGGAATTATTACTACATGGTTTCTGAGACAAAAACCTTAGGCAAAGAAAGAAGAATGATTTGCTCAAAGCTGTTAGAGGTTGTGGTATTCTGAGGAACTGGACTTACGGCTCCTGGATGACACACCGGAGTATTTTTCCACTCTGTTTTGCTGTTTGGGCTAACATTTAACATTGTGCATGGCAGACTATAAATACACATAATAACAAATCAAAGTAGTTCAGATCAGCTGGTGGTTTATGTCTACGCATAGTGTGTCTATGTCTCCAATCATGCAGGTGAAAAAGCTGTTCAGAAGGATAACGTGGATCAAACTTGTAGGTAGTTCTAGAAGCAGAACTGGGACAGACACGGGGAAGAGGGGAATCAATTTTACTGGCAAAAAAAGACTGTGAGGATTTAGATGAAGTTCTAAGACAGCTTTGCTCACCTGACCACAGTTACTGCTGGGGTGAAAGCACCACAGAATAAGTCTATTTAAAATACCCTAATGTTTGTGACAGACCCCATGTTATGCTGATAAAACAGATATGCATTTCAGAAGCCATTTTGTGCAGTTTACTATGAATTTTTAAAGCTCTTGTACTGAATTTGGCAGTATGCTTCTGATGTTAGAATAGTCCTTTCCTGCAGCAACCTGGGAGTCAAGTTTTGGAATAGGCTGAATTTCAAAAAACCTTAGGGAAAATTGAATTTGAAAGAATGTTGATGCCTATACACACATCTAAGTAATTAGATATGTATGTACAAGACTTAGTTGCATATCAAGTAGAAAGAAAGGATGGTAAGGCAATATTCCTTTAAGGAGGTAGGGCTGGAAGAGGCTTCCTTTGGTTTAAAAGGAAGTTTAAAAGTAGAAGACAAAATTGCTGTTTAAATCTATTCCTTCTACTCAAAGTTCTCTTCTTCTACCATCATGCTCCCAAAATCCTGTCCATAAGATATCCGCAAATGGTCATTGATTTTTTTTCAAGAGTTAAATTAATAATTGGAGAAATGTAGCCTTTAATGTCATGATAAAAGGCTGATAGAACAATATAAAATAGCAGTTTCAAATGAAAGCTTGATGGGAAGGTTGCAAAGAGATCCATAGACATGCTGACTGTTGAGAGGCTGATGACACAAGCAGCTTTACTAAAGTAATGGGAGAAAACTCCTCCTTTATTAGGATAGACTGTGTGAAAAGCTGATGTAAGGCTCCTCTGCCTGACTGCCACAGTCGTCTTCTGTCTAAAGTGTTTTGAAGTTTAAAAGTATGTGAAGAGCAAGAAAGCCTGTTCTGTGTCAAGTCATGGAGGAAGACCTGAAAAGGTGAAAACTCTTGAGACAAAACTCTTTCAGAATTTACACACTTAGGAGTGTGGCAAAATTATTGGGCACCCAGAGAACAAAGTCTCACACAAAATTTTATCAAAACTCTGGATAGGAAATGTGCATTTATGAATAACTGGCTATTCTCCTTTTCCTTCTTTTCTCCCCTTTTTACTGTCTTTCTCTCTTTTTAAAATTATCATCTTGGTATTTCTGTTGATTCAATTATTTTACATTTGTTTGACATGTCAGAATATTCTGAAACATTAATTACATAAATCTTTCTCGTACCAGAGAGACAATTCAAATGCTAATGTAGATGTAGCCCCCTTACTGCTGGTATATTCTTATACTGTAGAATGTTAGGGCTGATTCTGTCTCACTTGCTGTATGAGCATTCAGAAAGTCCACCTCTGAAATGGAAGCTCTTCTCAGTATCTTGGCCCAAGCAAATGCCATGTTGTTTCCATGTATTTGAAAGACAAAGTCCAGCATGTTTATCTTGCAATACTGAGCTGAGTGTTACAAAGGGGAGATTTAAAAATGAAAGCTCAAAATATTAGAAAAAAGGTAAAAGTGGCAGCTGTTTTATGGAAACTTTGCTAAATTTCTTTTAGTAGACAATTGTGTGTAAATACTGCTTAAAAACATGGAAATCACTTTTTGTTAAAATATGTGAAACCAAAAATACCTGCCTACTTCTTCAGGTTTTAACTCATTCCTTGAAAAGGCAAAGTTCCCAGTGACATGTACAGAAAACAAGGTCTCATTACTTAACAAGGTCTATTTCTTCAATTTTTCTTTTTTTCTACCATAGGTATTTTAAACATAAGAACAGCCAGCATTTTTAACTTTGTCCTTCTTTCTTTGAACTGATGTGGGAGGAAACAAAACACCTGACAGAAGCTAACAACCTCTTGTCAGATGGCATGCTGATGAGGGTGTAGAGATATCTACCCTGAGTTCAGGGGTCAGAGTTGGACTCTGTAGCAATAAGCACAAGGAAAGAAAAAAGAAGTATTTTCCTTTCTTGCCTGGCTTTCTGAAACTCAGTATTCTTTCAACAACAAGCCCTTTAGATTTGCAGATATTTGGGATTGAGGAAGAGGTGTTCAATTTCACTGTCGGCTCCTTCCAGCCAAAGCTACGATTCAGCAAGCTTTCACCAGCACAGAAGAAAAGTTGTCAATCAACAGTTAAATACTGACATGAATAGTGCTTTTGTAAATATTTCTGTTGTGTCTTTGAAAGAACACAAGCCAAAACAAAAAATCTTTTGACAGTGTGCGAAAAACAAAACTGAAATGCTTCAACAGCCTTTCGCAGCTAGAAAGCTGGCCATATAAACTCTTTAAAATCGAATGTTCTTTGTCAGGCAGAGAAAAGCTTGTGTTCTGAGATTTGACCATCAGGCAGCCCAGCAGTGCAGATGTGTGCCTGAGAAAAGTGTGAGTTGGTTGGTTGCGTTTTTATTCACATTCATGACGCATTTGCAGTCGTCATTGTATTCATCTTGAGTGAGTTTCCCTTTTAAAGGCATCAGCAAGACACCAAGCAGTTTCCAGATCTTCAGTCAGATCTGATATATTGTAAATTCTGCCAAATAAATCCCCAAGTTGAGCAATTTCCTTACCTGGAAAAATCAGGATTTGAGTTTGTGTTGTTTCCTTTTTTAAATGCCGATTGCACTTGGTGTCACAGGCTCAGCCTGAGTCTTTGGTAGCACCAGCAGAAAGCAGTAGGTAAGTCAGACTTAGATAAAGTCTTTTTCTGTGTAATGTCCCAGTTCAACTGAGGCATGTCAGCATATCCCTGACTTTACAGGGATGATTGGAACTAGGAACAGGGATGATTCATAGGTTTAAAAGAGAAAAACAAATTGCTGAACTGCTGGCCAGCTTCTGAGATGTTTTGCTTGTCCATGAGTGGCTCCACTGAGGTTGTTACTCCTGCAGTAAAGCATTTCTGAACGTGAGGTGCAGATAGCAGTGATGGAGGCAAAGAAAGAGAAGCAGGTTTTTTTAAAAGGCAGTAGGAAAAGAAGACACAACACACACACAAAGAAAATATTTTTCATACGTATAGGATTATAATCAACTGTATAGGATAGTCTCGATGTGTATTGCAGAAGACATTGCAGGTGGTGACTAACTAAAGAGCAGTGGGGCAGAAGTGGAGCAGTTATCTTGAGTTGCACAATCACACTTGCAAAACTGAATATTCAGACTTGTTTGGATTAAAGGGCACATTGGCTAAAGCTGCCAATTTATCTGCAGCTTTTATTGTAACTTGTCTTGGGTTTTAACTTCCACCAGAGATGGTAGGAGAATAGTTAGTACCTCATTCAATATCTAGCAGACTCAGGAGCAGCACCACTGTTATCATTCTACTCAGATGTGACTGGGAGTCCAAATTCTCTCACAAAAATTAAACCCAAGACTTCGAGTCCTAGGCCCTGCATTTGTGGGAAAGTTGGGTTGGGGTTTTTTACCCCAACTGCTTCGTGCTTATATACAACAATCTGGGGGGGTGTGGTGTGTGTTTCAGTCATCTGGCATCTTTTGCATATCAGTTAATCCCCTTTGGAAGGGCATAAGTCGATTCTAGAATTGTTATGTTTTCAGGAAAATAATTTTCAGCAGTTACCTAAATTTAGATCAAACAGTTCCCCTTTGGACAGTCATCCCATTCATATGCCATTCTGCACAGATTTACAGCTGAATTAACCTGTGTCATTTATCTGTAGGTCCTCTAAGGTCAGTTTAGCTGAATGTAACCTTCCACTTAGATTTTAAAATTCAACTAGCCCCAGTAAAATTCCAGTTTATGTACACTCAACAAGATTCCCTTTATAGAAGTCATGTTGCCTACCTCCAGATGCACTTGGTAGCAAGTGGAATTCTTTCGTCACTGGGAAAAGAAAGAAAGTCTCTGAAATGACAAGACCTAGCAGCACTGGAAATGCAGGAAATGGATGGAACCCCCTTATCTTTGAAAAATGGTGAATGGGGAAGGCATCTAATTAACTGCAGGTGCTAAGGAGGGATCTCTTTCCAGGTAGATTCTTTTTCAGCATATCAATCCTCATTTAGAAACAGGATCTGGAAACTTAAGAAACAAATGTGAATCTTTAGGAGGAGAACTAGCCTGCAGCTTCTGCTGAGGGGAATGCTGCTAGCTAGAATGCAGGCTGGAATAAACCTCCTTAAAATTATGAGATATAACTCATGTTCTTAATTTAAAGCAGATCAACTTAAGATTGCTCAAACAGGAGGAAACAACTCTGAAGCAGAAATATTTTCTAAATACTGCCTGAGTTGGGAATATATGCATGTGGATAGGTGGAGGGATACGTACAGAAACATCTAGCACCCAAAGGTAAGCCTAAAGTGTAGGGTTTGGGGTCACATTCTGTGGAGCTGTGTGGGACGGAGCTGTTTTTTCCCATGGCTCTCACCTTGGCACCAGGGATCCTTTCAGCCGGTCCTCGCTAACATAGTAAAACTGGAGGCTTGGAATGAAAAGCAGAAAATAGCTGGGTGGACCTTGTTATTTGTCCTGGCATAGTGTCCTCATTGTAGTTATTAAAATCTATCCCTGAGTTTTGAATTTGCCGTCAGTGATGATAACAAAATACTTTTTGTTTAGAACTTCATCTGGGATATGTAGTTGTTTTGTCCATGAAATCACTGAAGTAACAGTGACCTACATCATCTGAGCCTTAATCCTGCCTGTGGCTGGAAACCCTGGCTCTTGGTGTTTCCCTCGCATGCTTTGCAGTAGCAGAAGAAAAAGCATTAAAGAGAAATGACATTTCTGTTTTGAACCAGAGACCATTCTTTTTGTTTTGCTTTGTTGTTTTTTTTTCATCTGTTAATTTATTTATGAATTAGTCAACACCTACCAAAGGTGATACTCTAGTTGAAAACCTAATGGCTGGGAACTGAATATCAGAAGATCATCTGGACTATGCATATATTGACAAGTAGGGTTACACAGCAGGAATGGATCTGTAGAGTAAAACAGTTGGTGCTGAGGACTGGCTATTCCACAATATATTAATTTCAGTAAGTTTTACTTCAGACTGGTTCTGGTCTGACCTGTGAATGGAAAACTCATCAGTGGTTGGAGCACTCCAGAGGCACATCTTCTGGGTTACTGTTATCTGCAGGTAATCCAGAAAATATGCTTCAAGACCTCTCTGCAGTGTGGTATGTGGGAAAAATCAGGAGGTTTGCTTCAAAGTTGCACTCTTGGTCTCACCTAAAATGCAATGTAGAAGCATGGTTTTTCATTCTGTCCTGAAGACAGGTCATCAGTTGTACATCCTGTAATAAGTGCACAGTCTGGATATGGTCCTGTGAGTTCTTCCCGTGTTAAAAGTCTTCCTACTGGATTAGGGTTAAGCTTGCTTGCAAAAGGATTATTTCTGAGCTGAAGTAAAACATATCTGGTGTATAGCATATAACTACAGCACTGTTTACACTCTTCTGAGGCTTGCCAGAGAACAGCTGTTTCTTATTTTTCAAGTGTAGCAAAAAGAAGACAGATCTGGCAGGAAAACTCAGACAGAGGGTAGTAATGGCTTAGAATTTGCGCTCCCTTGTTCGGGCAAGGTGTTTGACTCAAAGAACTTGAAACTGGACCTGGGCAAGTTCCCTGCGGCAATGCAGACACAAATGCCAAAGTGATTTCAACAACCAAAGTTCTGGCCAATAAATTTTTACCAGGAGAGGAAATTAGCAAGATATAAGCCTCACTACTGAAGTTTTAAATCCCTTGAGTCATATACTTTCATTTTTGTGTGCCCAAATGACCAACGACACTTTATTTTTCACAAAATAATAACTTCACAGATCAGAGGACAGACAATAACAGATTGATTTGGAGTCATTAAAGCAATTCATCAGTATGCTTATTTGACGATAATGCTTCCTGAAATAAGTCTGAAACCACCGTTAGCACCAATATTGCAGCTGGTGAGAGCACTTTCCAGAGGGTAGCCGGAGGTGGCCCTGACAGCTGCTCTGAATTGTCATGTTGCACATTCCACGGTTTAAACAGTAATTTATTTCGCAATCTCTGCATCATCAATTCTGGAGTGTTTGTACGTAATGTTTAATGTTTAAAGAGGTCAATATTTAAAGAGATCTGTGACAGTAAATAAAACCTCTAGGTTGCTTTAAAGTTAATATGTCACACACTCTGATGGTGATATAGAACAAGAACTGACACAAGACAAAGTGTCAGTGCCTCTGTTAAGACAAGAAATTATGGTGCCAAGAGAACCACCAGTGAGAAAGACTATTTAAAACTTCTGACGCAGTTTCTGAGTATCTCAATAAAGTTCACCAGAGCTTAAAGGAAAAACTCTATTTGTTAATCCTATTCAAGACATGCAGGGGAACAAAACAGTGTGAATAGTACAGAACAGGGTATACAAGATTTGCCGATATGGAGCAATGAACGTCCCTGCTGCTCTGCCTCCTTCTCCAAGCCAGTGTGCGAAAATACAGGCATGTGTATTGGCAGGCTGTGGGATACACTGCTGCTCTCAGTAATGCCTGTAAGAGTTGCCACAATATCTTCCTGCAGGATCAGTGCTTTGAAGTAGCACAGTCATGCATGGCATTGAGGTTCCCAAAGTGATGCTGGAATAACCAGAGCAGCAAATTTGTGGGTTGTGCTGCCCATAGGAGAAGATGATGGCAATAAAACTGGTACTACAGGCACCGAAATCAGTGTACATGACTGTATGGCAATGCAAGCAAAGAAAGAAAGGGCTGGTGGAATCCTTTCACATGCCGGTGACCTGAGGTTAGCACACTTTGCCTCTGCTAACCCTGCTGCTTCTAGATCACCCCCTCTGCCCAACAGGGCTTTCTGCAGCACAGGTCTGCAGCAGCGATGCTGGGAAGCACAACCTGCCCCCCACCTCCTTCCACACACAGTTCTGAGTGAGAGGAGGACTGCTGCCTTAAACAGCAGATGGGCAAAAAACCTCTGAGCAAAATCCGTAATTATCAGAATCTCAAAGAAACTTTTTCTCCTGTGAACTTAAACTTTTAGAAACATTTGATTAGTGAGAGGACTTCTGATTTTATACCATACTTTATATATATATAATATTTTCATCTGACTTGGGTAAACTCACACCTGCAAGCACAAGGAAAATTATTCCATTGAATTGGAAAAGTACCCCTTGAATCTAAAATTACTTTGGTTGAAGCACTAGGTTAAGCACCATGATGTAGTATTTGTTGTAAAAACACAAATTAAATAATTTAATAGATATTCTTATATTTTTAATTTTTTAGGAGCTGTGACCATTTGTTCCAGATACTCTAAGCAGTTCTGATATTTCTGGGAGAGGGGAAGGTGTTAAAACTCCTGTCTCTTAACAAAGAAGTTTGGTGTTTCAAGCTGGAAAGATAGCTCACTTCCTGTAAATCACATCCGATAATATCTTTCCTTGACAAGAAACATTTTTTGTGTAAAGGGAGCACAAATACAGTTTAATACTTCTAAATACCACTTTCAAAGAAATGGGGGATGTGGTTTGTTTCCCTAACCTGATCTTTGTTAGTTAGATCCTCCATAGTCCCAAAAGGCATGAATAGTTTCTTGTAATTAGAAAAGAGAAACAGAAACAAGACTTATACAATCTCTCGAATACTCATGTGTCTGCCCTCTCTCTCTGCCCTCTCTCTCTCTGTCTGAGACCTAAAAATGCTGTGAAGTCGAGGCAAACTGCCAAGAGTTTCACACCCAGTGCTGAACTGGCACAAAGTCAAAGGTTGCTAGTTGCATTTGGATGACAAAGCATTAGCATGGCTCGCACTACTGGCTCTGACACATCCTTTTTCAAAGCTAGATACTTTGCAATTTTTGCCTCTTCTATAAGCTTTCATTGCTTGCTTTTCCAAGTTTTTCTTGAGTGCTAATCTTGCTGCGGGTAAGAAAGCATCTTGCATACTAAAGGTTTTCTCTTCAGTGGTAGCTGTTGATGGAGGTCCCTCTTCTGCAATGGGAAGCACATGCATCAAGTGTTGCATGCCCTGGGTATGTCTGCAGTATCAGTTAAGTGCAGTTCAAGCCTGCTCTTTGTTCTGGATTTGCCAATCAGCCACACTGCAACCCCCAAAGCCCTGCTGAGAGGCTGCCTCAGCCCAAGCTCCGTAGACATATTCGGAGGGGGCAGCCTGCCCTTTTTTAGAGCCCCAAAATATGTCCAAACTTCCACTCAGAAATGGAGCATGTTAAGTTTGAGTGCAATACTGCCCTGCCAGTGATATCCCAAGCCTGGCCCTCATTAACACTGTATGAATGCACTCAGTGACTAACCACTGCAATTTGAAAAGTCACAGGCTGCACCAGCTGGGATCTGCTCTAGATCCCTGGTCTTTACACCACAACTAATGTCTACCCTCAGAGGGTACCACACTGGAATAGCAGTAGGTTTGATTCAAAACTTGCAAGCATATTTTTGGGACATAGGCTTTTATTTACCACGTACTCAGATAGACACCACTATGCAACTAATAAATCACAAACTTCAAGGTCAGAAATGTTCCCACTGAACTCAGTGGAAATATTCATGTGTTAAATGCTCTGGGATCAGTCACCTGAGGCTATGAGCTCCCAGATGTGCTTAAAGTCCTGTGCCATTATAAACATGTATGTGTATCAAAGCATCTGACAAAATGGCAGATTGACACCCTTACAATATTTGATATTATAGCACTTTAAACCAAGGTTCTGTTCCCCAGGAAAAGCAAGGACTCCAATCACAGAAAACTCTATATAACACTATTTCTTTGTGGATGTTCAAGCGGTTGGCAGGAGGAACAAATATAACTGAGCAGAGGCCTTCTTTCACCAGGGCAGTGTTAACTCTGGCATGGAGGGAAAACAACCGCAGCCTGTAGGGAAGTATTTAATCTCTGTTCTCCTGTGCAATTCTCAGCAATACAGGAAAAGGAACACACACTACAATTAATGATTTACATAGTTATAGCCCAATCCTCTTGACCTTGTTAGCCAAAACACCTGAGTAAACCAATCTGTATGCTTAAATTTCTTGTAACAGCTGGGAATGTGGCAAATGCTTTAAACAAAAAAGTGGGCAGGAAGTATAATTGTTTTGGTTTTTTAAGGTAACACAAAGCAGAAATACAGAAATGTTAAGACAGAGTTTAACAATAAGACAACAAGAGGTAACTGCTAAAAACAATGTAAAAACTATTTTGCTTGTGCAGTTGCACACTTCAATTTGGCAATGACAAGAAGTTGCTTGTTTATTTCACCCAAGCAACTATTTCCTCAGTTCATGTCACAGCAAATAGCTGACTAGGTGAAAAATGTTGACCAGTAATTTTGAGGATTATAGCTAAATCATTGCACTGGTTTCAAGTTAACGGTCATAAAAATTTCATATTACATTTGTAGCAGTTCTTTGGACAAAGCACAGTATTTTGGCTATTTCCAATTCTTAGGATGGCAGGCGCATCTTAAAGGAATATTTAAAAAATATATGTACCCTTTGTGATGACTATGTCTTTTGGCTTCATCCACCCAATGAAATGAATGAAACCTGAAAGTTAATTTTATGCCCTTGAATAAGGGCAGGATTCCTTTTCTGAGTATGTCTTACAGAAGCTCCTACAGCTTGCAGGTAGTGTTTAATCTTGAGTTGAGATGGACAGGGATGCTTGTCAATTTTGTAGTTACATGTGGCATAATGATAATGTAGAAGTGTATTTGTGTCAGACTAGCAGGGAAGGTCATATGAAGCAAAGCTATTAGGAGGAAGAACACATCTCTCACTCTCAGGAACTAAATGCTCTGTTAGTGTCCGTGAAGAAATTCCTGCCTATGCTTAGCATACTACTTTAGAGGCCAAAAGTACACCATGATCCATAAGCACTATGGATTCCTTTAGCTCTACCTAATATCTGTAGTTGCCAGATCAAAGCTTTTAACTGAGTAAACTAATCTATGCTTCTGTATTTGAGTCAAATATCCTTGATTGTGCACACCCTACTGATAAAAAACTGTGCTTAATCAGCACAAATGCATGCTTTGTGTGCAAAAGCACAGTGTTCCATTGGAAACAGATTGGAGAGTTTCAGCTGGGTAAAATGACTGTTGTCCACATCACCAGCAATTTGGAAAGTTGTTTTTCTGTGGAGATGCATTAGGTAGACATGGAGCACTAGATACATGGAGCACTAGAATGCAATGACTGTTGGATGATATTGTATCCATATGGCTGCAGAGGAGGTCAGAAAATTAATTGTTGGAGAGGTTTTAAATGGGAATGAAAGGATGTTTATTATTCCACTCTGACAATTGTAAGATATAAACACTGGACTTGGGAGCTTGCTCAACAATTACTCAGAAGAAAAAAGGATATCACCATGAGCTCGTAAGTACAGGCACAATGTTGGTAAGTCCCCCCCTGAAATTTCATTACAATAATTTGTTATTGAAGACAAATAGCAATTAGTTAACAAAAAAACAAACAACCCAACAACAAAAAAACACACACACACACAAAAAAAGCAAAAAACCCCACCACAAAAACCACCCCCACAACATTTTGAATAACCTAACAAAGGTTATTTTTCTCTTCCTAAATCAATTTCTGTTTTTCTTCATTGTGGAGTCACTATTTCCTTTGTTCTTCATACTCAGGACTCACAAAGTAAAGAGGATCTTAGTTTCTGAAGTGAAATAATGCAGACAATATAGGCTAATTTACAAACAAACTTTGTGGCTTCTCTCAAGCCTGGTGCTGTAGGACACAAGAACCTAGTATTCTTCTTCACTTGCAGGAACAAGAAGAAAGGAAAAACTCTCTTTAATTTTACATACATACTACTTGTGTATTTCCTTAAATAGAAGGTAAGCAATCTTATCTAAAGCACTACAAAAACCTTTTCTTTGACCTTAATTGGCTGGCAAAGGTGCAGCTATAGTACAGGTGATCCTTTGTTTGACAAGCAGATAAAATCAAAGTTTGAGTTAAGGCTCTTAACTAACCTGAGTCTCAGTGCTGTGTTCCAATCTGTCCCTGCAATGCCATAACTACTGCTTTGTTACTGCCCTGAATACCTAAAAGCATTATGTCTCAAGTTACCTACTGGGTATTTAGGGAGAAAATCTGACCTAAGGGTGTCAATGGGAATTTTGCCACTGACTTCATTTACAGCCTGGATTTCACCCACAGCTTGTTGAATCACTGGGGTTTTTTTGCTGAGCTTTCCAAACTGTATGGTACCAGATAATCTTCATACTCTATTTTCAGCACTATTGCTTTTTTTGAATCAAACATCTCTGTTGATCTGCCTAAATGGGCCTAAAAGAAAGGGGTAGAACAAGGTTTTTAAAGTTTTGAAGAAGGCTTTGTACATCTTTTCTAGGTATGGAGCAACAATTGCAAAAAATATATCAACAGGATGGAAAAGCATCATTTCAGGAAGATGAGCAACTAACCCTTAGAGGCCTTACACCTGATACATTGGAAGACTAGCCGAATTATGTAGCCAAGCTTTAGAGGAAATTCAGGAAGGTAAGTATTCTATATAAATAGGTATATATCTGAACATAAGGTATGAATATACCTTACATATTCAAATATATCTTCCTTTGAAATGCATCTCTTCACAGGGGAAACTGATTTGCTTAAGTCTTGGAACAAGTGAACTTCTGTGGTTTTGCATTAAAGTAAACAATCATCCTCTTTTCTAGCTGTACTAATGATTTCTGTTGTCCAAAAAGACAGTGGGCTTTCTTTCTCTTTGTTGGGGAGGGGAAGGTGGGAGGAAATACTTTCTTAACATTAGAAGCATACATACTAGTATGTTGTAACACAAAGAGAGAGAGACCTTTAGGCACACCAGTCTGTAAAATCACTGCTCCCAGGTACTTAGTTTTTTAAAAAATGAGCAATGCAGGATCCTCCTTTACCCAAACTCACCATTTCTGATTACATCTATTTCCCAATCTTTTACTAATTTTTCCAGGCAAACATAAACCTGCTCCATTTTGCATTTCCTTTGCATAGGTGCAATTGATTTAGCAATTGCAACCACGTATGTCCTACTATATAACTGCATATATTTCCTACTTTAATCAGTGTGGCAAATGACTAATTGTATAAATGTGTAACTTAAAAACCTACCAATATGAAAAAATATTGAGAACATGTTTATTTTTAAGACGCCACTACCCTGTGGCTGAATATATCACGTTCAGTGCTATAATCTTTGTCTATAATGACACTCTACCCGGTTAGCTGGTTCACCTTTTTACTCTCTAATATGCTGAATTGTAACATTTGTGTCCTACTATAGAAGAAACAGTGTACAGAATATGCTGTCCTCAGCTGGGTGACCTGTAGGTGCACAGATGATCAGGCAGCTGCATTAGAGGTATTATGTATTAACCCATGATAAACTTTGGGTATCTCTGCACTCAAGTAGGCCATCCATCTGGACAGGGAAGAATTGATCTCACAATGAAAGAATTAGCTATTTCTAGAGAAAGAAAGAAGAATATGTTTATTTTCCCTCCTTGTATTCCTTTATTTTCTTGGCTAGAGGGGTTCAGGACTGAAGACTTTCCTCCGCTCTCTATGTAACACTGATAAAATAGAAAGTCTTGTTGAAGACAACCATGCTGGATTCCTTTTCTCCTTAATTTACGGCTAATATTCTGAATAGATGAACACAAAGAAGAGATGCATATATGTCCTTTGACACACACTGAAAGTTAAGAATGATCAACAACTAGTGACGATCTGCAGAGACATAGCAATATGTTTAAAAAGGAAAAGGACATATATATCGGGGAAAAAATACAGTAATTTTATAAAGGTTCCCTCTCCAATTTGTAAACTTACTGTTATCAGAAGTATTACTCATAGTCTCAGTTTTATATTTATCACTTGTCCAAGCCCAAAGTTGCTTCAAGAATGCAAATACACGACATGCCTACTATTCAAGGAAGGAAACAGAGTATTTTATTTTCTCGTGTTCTCCCACTTTTTGCAACCTCTAGTATATTAAAAAAGTACAAACGCAAAGGGTATCTGTGAATGAAACTACCTATTCTCTTTGTCACCAGAACCACATGCATTGGTGTCCAGACTTTCAGACTGCAGTAATGATGATTACTACACCTTTTGCAGATGCAGCCCTACAATTTGAAGTCCTCACTAGCTAGTAATAATGTCAACTCAGAGACATAAATTCTAGCTTAGACAAATGAGCAGAACATAAATTCCAGAAAAAATCATTAACTCATTGCAACCTCCATATAGCCTCATTCTACAAAGTTCATTAATGTCGACATCAATATTTTGCAATGTAATAACGGGTACAATTTTTAAAGTCCTCTGGAATTAAAATGCAGGCTCATGTGACTTTCAAACATGAAACCAGTATTCTAAATTAAGCCTCTGAATCCCTTGAAATACTTTATTTTCTCTGCAGTGTTTCTTCACATCAGCTTTCTGTTTCATCTAGTGTAGAAAAAGCCCTTTCTGAAAATCCCTTCTGTACCTTGGTAAATTATTAAGCAAATTAAAAACATACTATAACATTAAGCCAGAATCTTGTTTTTTATTTCTATATACAAATTTAATTATTACATACTTTTACACCATACTCAGCTTTCAGTCTATCTTATTTTTGTACTGAAAATATGTAACAGTGTCGTAAGTTGAAAAATTAACAACTGCAGTTCCTGGCATCAAGAAGATCTACAAGCACTCAGGAATGTAGAATAAATACCTGTCCTAGCAGACTGACTTTTGCTACAGCCTCTCACTCATCTTCAATAGTGTCTTAACCTTTCTTCTTCTGCCCATAAGCTAACCTAACTGTTGAAGCAAATCCTTATGTTCTTGGTCTTGCTTCCCTCCCACAGCCACTTTAAAATTCTCCTCTATTTGCTTTAAAACACCTGTATCACACCACACCAGATTTGTCAGTCTCTTTTTGCCACTTTGTCTAACAAAAAAGATTAACTCTTTGCAGTGAAAGAACCTGTGAGCTCCTGGGACACAAAGTATGTCGCAAAACTGCCAACAGAAGTCACTATTGAAGGCAGCCATGGGTATACATTTAATTTTGCAGATTGGCAAAAGCACATCATCTTTCCAAGTCTGTGATTAAGTACCAGCCACCATCAAAGCTTTCGATATATAATTCAAAACACAAGCATGGAGATCTCTCTGGTTTCATAGTCAGTACTGGTATAAACCCTGGTTATCTATTAACCTAGTGATAGCTACCTGCTTTACATCGTGATAGGTCCCGTGAACTTTATAGTATCCCTTATAAAGACAAACAATAACGAATTCAAGTTTAGGTGGATTATTTAAGCACATACTTTGAAAATATTTTTTCAAGGGCCAGATGAGATGATTACCAGATAAATTACAGGATGTTGAAACAGAAACTATGAATCTGGAATAGATAGCAGGTTTTATTGTCCATCAATGTTACTATTTCCCTGTGCCCAAGATACAGTAAAGAACTGCAACAACAACGACCAATCCATAAAAACATGGCATCCTTGTTCTTTCTTTCTTTCAAATAAAATTTTCCCCTGTTGCCTGTTGGATATCCTCATTCATCCCAATGCATTAGTTTTTATGACAGGACTTGCATTACTGTTTTCATCTAGCAGAACAGCAGGACTTGGTAACGAGCGCAGCAGATGCTGGTTGCGATATCACCTCTAACACCAGCTGTTTCTCTACTTCCTTGAAGGTGTTTGTCTTCCATGTAGCTGACAGCTGAATTCTGTTCAAACAGGATGACTGAGGCTGCAATATAAAGGTATAAAGCCAAAGTTTCCTGTTGGATTCTCTTCTTCCTCCTGCTGTGCCTCATGTGGCTGGCAGAGCTTTGCCATTGTGGAACAGAGGTTGCTGGAAATAAATTCTTTTTAGGCAGACAGGCTTTTGTTCAGTTTTGACTCCAGGCTCCCAGCCCAAAGGCTTGAGCAATCTGCACTGAGAAAGCTCTGTGCATCTGTGGTAAGGCTCTTTTTTAGAGGCTTCTAGTCTGAGCCAATTTGTAGTAAAAAGAACCGTTTTCTGAAAGACTGTGTTCTGGGCAGAGAATCTTCATTACCAGTCTTGTACTAGCATATTCTCTGAGATTTCCATCAAATTAGGCTTTGGATTTAGATGCAGATAAGATCATTCCTAGGTTTCTATATCTGTATTTCTTTATGCAGACTAGTTATGGAACAAATCAGAGAGGCACACTCCTCTTTCCTATTAATTAATTAATCCCTTACTTTTTTGATATAAATGGATGAAAGAAATGGTGTGCACATAAATTTTTCTTTCTGAAAAAGGAACACATGATTCAACAGCTTATTTTCTGTCACAACCCCAATTTCATCACGTGAAATCCAAGGTTGCTCTGTGCTCTAAAATAGTCAGCATGTTACTCATCTTTTTGTGGACATGCAAGAGGCCAAATAATTTTTTGAGTTTTCCTGCTCCTTTTCCACTTCTTTTGTTACCAATTCCAGAAGACGATGTCTGTAATGTCTTTGCAGAAGTCTACAAACTGAGGCACCTTTTAGAACCAAGATTTTTTGGACACACTCGTATGAGTGTAATGTTTGTGAAGCATTTTGTGTAACTGTTCAAAGAGCATCCCTGTCTCATTTTCTTAGTAAGGATGGTAGACAGCCCCCCCTGTCTATCAGTTAGAAGTTGTCATCACCTGTCACCCAAGTTCTGAGCGTTTCTAGCCAGTCTTCACCTGCCAGCTATTTTTGTTGAATGTTTTGATGAGTTGTATTAAAATTGTGTAAGTGTGACTTTCACTGCAATATGCACTTTACAGACCCTTCACTTCTTTTGCAGCTAAAAAAAGACTATTGTCCTGGTTTTGGCTGGGATAGAGTTAATTCTCTTTCTAGTAGCTTGTGTGGTGCTGTGATTTGGGTTTGATATCAGAGGGATGCTGATGGCACACTGATGCTTTAGTTGTTGCTAAGTAGTGCTTACACTGGTCAAGGACTTTTCAGTTTCCCATGCTCTGCCGGGACAGCTAACCCAAATGGCCAACAGGGTATTCCATACCACATGATGTCATGCTCAGTATATAAACCAGGAGGCATGGTCCAGGAAGGGGGATTCGCAGCTCGGGGATGGGATGGGCATCAGTCGGCAGGTGGTGAGCAGTTGCATTGTGCATCGCCTGCTTTGTATATTCTATTATGGTTGTTGTTATTATTATTACTACTGTTCTACTTTGGTTTATTTCAATTATTAAACTGTGTCCTGGTTTCGGCTGGGATGGAGTTGATTTTCTTCCTATTAGTTGGTGTAGTGCTGTGTTTTGGATGTAGTGTGAGAATAATGTTGATGACACACTGATGTTTTGGTTGTTGCTAGGTAATGTTTACGCTAGTCAAGGACTTTTTGTCTTCCCATGCCCTGCCAGGTGTGCAGGGGGCTGGGAGGGAACGTGGCCACGACGGCTGGCCCAGCTGGCCAATGGGGTATTCCATACCATATGACATCATGCTCAGCATATAAGGCTGGGCGAAGAAGAAGGAGGGGGGGGACATTTGGAGTGATGGCGTTTGTCTTCCCAAGTAACCGTTACGCGTGATGGAGCCCTGCTTTCCTGGAGATGGCTGAACACCTGCCTGCCGATGGGAAGTGGTGAATGAATTCCTTGCTTTGCTTTGCTTGTGTGCGCGGCTTTTGCTTTCCCTATTAAACTGTCTTTATCTCAACCCACGAGTTTTTCTCACTTTTACCCTTCTGATTCTCTTCCCCATCCCACCCGGGGGCAGTGAGTGAGCGGCTGCGTGGTGCTCAGCGGCCGGCTGGGATTAAACCACGACAAACTGTTTTTATCTCAACCCACAAGTTTTCCCACTTTTGCCCTCCTGATTCTCTCCCCCATCCAACGGGGGATGTGTGTGTGTGTGTAAGCAAGCGGCTGTGTGGTGTTTAGTTGCTGGCTAGGGTTAAACCATGACAACTATAAAGATTTCCCATGTTTCTTCATCTAACTCTAAGTCCCAAAATGCACGTTCACAAGTCTGTATCCTGTTCTGCAGAATGGCAAGGCAATTTTACAACAGCTATGAGCTCCTGGGTAGCAGTTTTGTTGTTCTTATTTTCAGTCCCACCTAAGATGCTTGCTTTTCCCCTTAATCTTGTTTTCCCCATTCTTATTCCACCTCAAGCAACACATTTGATTCTCTCTTCTCTGTTATCTACACGTGACACTGTTACATGGTTTTTTTCCTGAATTTATTTAATGGATGATCTTTGCCTAGACTTCATCTGTTACAAATTGCCACATTCAGGCTTGGACTCCTATTTTTAAACATCTTGATAATATATTGGTTTTCCAGATGTTTCTGTTTTCTGAAAGAATACCTGAAGACAGCAATATGTCAAATATCTTAAAAGCAATAAAGCACACAGAACAAATGAGAAAAAGCCAGCTGATTCACAGAGTATCTGATTATTTTGCTTTCCAAGATATTAACAACACCGTTGCTTTGTTGGCTATGTCTTAGATGAAATGTGGACGCTCCCTTTGGCTTAGAATACTGACGATACTTAAGATACTAATGCTTATCTGGTATCTTTTAGATATTCAGTATCTTGTGTTCTTTTACCCAAGATTAAGACAGATGGGTTTTGACTCAACAAACTACACTTGGGTAGCCAGATAGTGTACCAGATGGGTACCCTTATTCACTTACATGAAATTCTGTATTGCTTCCCTCTGGAAGTATTAAGAGTAGCATATTTATTAGAGATCCAGTCACACTAAAGGCTTTATTTGTTCAATTGACTGCTGCCTATAAGCAATAATTACATCATGACAGAAGGTAACAAACCAACATATTCATTTTTCAGTGCATAACTACAGCCTGAGCATGAATAGCTGGGATTACTGTGAATGGGGAAGAACCATTTAGGTATATAACAGGAAAAAAAAAAGAAAATTATTTTTGCATAGAGGTGTTCTTGGTCTTTCAAAGCCTGTCCATTACTTATAAAGCCACAATATTGGTTAAAATGCTTTAATTGAAACAGTTTCTGTAGAGAGAATAATATATTTTATTAGACTGACTACAGATAGTTATAAAGAGTGGACTATTTTTATTAAGCGTTTTATAGCATATTGAAAGTACCTTAAATCTGAGTGGATAAAAGTGCCCACATGAAAGAACAAGTCTTTCTTTCATCAGGTAAGCATAACAGCATTATCAAAAGTCAGCCATGACTGGGAGAAAAAACAAAACAAAACAAAACAAAAGGTGAGCCGCTGGGAGGAGTGCTGTGGGAAGGATGCCTGGATTCGTCAGAAGAATTCTTCACTTAAAATCTGGCCAGGGCATCGTTTGGGGTTCCTATCTGCTTCAATGCAGCCAACCTTTCATAGTCTGTCTCTTTCTGAGGTCTTTCAGCCCTTCCTGAGATCTTCCCCCTTCATACAGTCCACTGAAGTCCAGCTTCAGCCAGAGAACAGATGGGAACCAGCCTTTTGCACATCCTGAGCCCTCCAAGGCCTAAAGAAACTGAATTAATGGGGATGGTCCCTGCTGCCTCACCCCAGCTGTGTAACAGGGCTGGTGCAGGCACCTGTCCTGGGAGAGGACTGGGAGCTGTGAATGTTAATCAGAGATTAATTCCTGCCTGTTGCCGAGGCAGGCCACATTTGCCACAGATGTCAGAACACACTGACGTTTCCCATGGGGCAACATTTCTTCATTGCCCGTGGAGCAGCTTTTGCAGCTCCCTGCTCAGGGTGTGGGTGCTGGTGAGCCTGGAGATGTCTGTACGTTACATATAGGGAGTCCTGGTACCTGAAGGGATGTGTGGCTTTTGCTGCTGAACTGGAAGCCTGACCGATGCCTAAGCCTTGGGAGTTGTAACCCATTCCTTAGAGCTATGCCTACGTTATCTATGGCCGAGATTGTCACTATTTTTTCTTTTTTTTTTTAGCTTTCCAATATGCATTTGTCACTGAATTGAAAGAGCCGATTTGAAAGGACGAAAAGCTTCGGCACGGAACATACGTTCGACACAAACCGGGACGAGCGAAGGAAAGTTGTTGTGACCAAGAGCTCCCTCTTGTGCACCACGGAAGAGCGGACGGTCCCGCCTGCAGAGGTCCCCGCTCGGGGCCGAGCACCGCGGGCAGCACCTGCGGGGCAAGGGCGCCCTGCGGGGGGGTCCCCGCGCGGAGCCGCGGCGCGGAGGAGCCCCCGGCAGCGGCTTCCCCAGCTCACGGCTTAGCTGTGCTCCGGGTATGTCCTGAGCTTTGTCGGGGCAGCGTGGGAGTACAATTCTGTAACGCAAGAAGTTTTTGCAACATTCGCAGTCATGTTTATTTCACTAATTTGTCTTAAAAAAAAAAAGAAGGCAAGAAACCCCCCCACGGAACTGACATCTTTTTATCCATTTGAAACAAATTCTTATCCGTTTGAACTTCTTACTTACAAATATATTTTTAAAAAATGTTGAAAATCAAACAACTATGTTTTCATGAACACAGGTTTACAAATTATTCTTGTCAATAAGACTTGAGACTCTGCAAGAGTGCATGTGGGGTATTTCAGAAGGTAACAAGGGCCACAACTTCCCAATAATCTCCTTTCTTCTGATTCCATGATGGCCAACTCCTTGTACTGCAGCAGCTGTCAACCTAGCTGTACATGTGGAAGTACAGTAAATGCTTAATTTTGGGTGCAGCTAAATTTGTTTTTCATCCAAAACATGTATTTAAATGTGTTATTTTCTTGGGGTGTCCTGTCCGGATGTGTATTGGCTTTTATGTAATCAACTATCATAAGCATAGACAGTGGTGCACTGACCTTTTAGACATAAACAAGCTCATTTCTTGTTCACTGCAGTTTCAAAAACATGAGAACAGAGGTTAAGAGAATGCACTGAACCTTAAAAGAAAGGATAAATTCAAGCAGTTTTAAGGTCTGGTGATTTTTTCCTTCACAGCATGACTTTGCACAAATCACACTGGAACTGTGGGCTGAAACTGTATTAGTAGTTAGTATACTTGACTGCCGTTCAAGTGTTTTTTGCATGTGCCAAAGTTCTTTAAGGCTGGTTCTTCAAGTATGAAGGTCAGTGAAAATGAAGATTAATTCGTATTATAACCCGACCAGCTTATTTTAGTCATTTTAATCTATCAAAAACTGAGCACTGTACTGGCAAATAAGCAGGAATTAACATCTGGATATCACTATCTATAGTGATAGTATAGTATCTACTATTTATGTAAAATCTGTCAAAGCAAGCCCAAAGCAGAGGTTTTTAAAGCTGAGGTACTTAAAATGATGAAGCTTTACCATGTTAAGTGAGTTTGAGCAGCAAGATAAAGCACACCATGGAATGTGCTTTAAGTGGGAATTAAATGACAACAATAAAGTGGTAACTATTACATGCAACTACATGTCTAGAAAGGTATGATGGCCACACAGACTAAGGAATTTTATGAAAACACCTTTCAAAATCTCCAGTGGGGAGGATTGCATATTGAAGGACTGTAAAGGTGAAGAACAGCTTTTTCTGTTTTACTACTCAAATAACAGGAAATGTTATTTGACTGTAAAGGTGAAGAACAGCTTTTTCTGTTTTACTACTCAAATAACAGGAAATGTTATTTCAGTCGTAAGATCTCATTTGATCTGGCTACATACAGCCCCTAATACAGGCAAAAGGTCTCTACCTCAGGAGAAAAGATTTGAAACTTGTCTCTGCTACTAAGCAGAGAAGAAGAAATACAGACACCTGAGTTTCCTCAACTTTGCAGGTTTCTTCAATCTTTTTGCAGCTGCTTCCATGTGTGTTTCTGAAGAAATGAACTGCTTGTACCACTATGGTTCATTAGCATTCTTTGGGAGAGAATGTTTTAATTAATGCCTGCACAAGAAACGCTTGCCGTTTGACAATTTTAATTTCCCACAGACAGAAAGTGACAACATACATTTACAAACTTGAAGTCAAACTAACCTAACAGTAAAATGAATCCTTGTTTTTTCTTGTCTTTGACTGAGAACTATGTTGTAATTTTACACATAAGGTAGAAAAGCACATTAATAAAATTATCTAGCTATGTATGTATGTTTGGGGAAGGTTGTAATTCAGAATTCTGCTTGCAAATATTCTGTCATGATAGAGAAAAAGTGATAAAGATTTTTCTCAAGCAAGAACTATGCTGAAGAGCATCTGAAACTGACTCTCACCCTAATTAAATAGATTTTCTGGTAGGAAAGAAAAACTCTTCACATGACTCCCTCCAAAATATATTTATTGAACTTATTTTGGGTTTAACATTCATATATTATTTGCACAGTAAGATAATAAAGACAACATGTGAAATTTTATTATTTCACAAACAGAATGGTTACACATGGAGACAGAATAATGGAAACTGGGAAGAACCTGGTAACAGTAATAGCAGCACCAGCAACCTGGAAAACCAGCAACCTGGTAATTTTTTTATTCCTTGTAAGGATTACCAATTATTAACTGGCTAACTCAAGGAAAATTATAATGAAATCAACAAGCACAAAGGCATATGTAATGTTCTTCTGAAAGAGGAAAGCTCAGATCCTTACTGTTACAAGTAATTATATAATTCCATATATCACTTAGGGAATTGGATATCACGGTGACTGGGGTGTTTATGAAATGGACAAATCAAGCCAGTTTCAAGCTTCAAAAGAAGGACTGATGTTCATAAGCAGTTCATGTTGCTAATAGTTCTTAACTACCATCAATCATTATCGCTATATATACAAAACAACTGGTCGTTAACAAATCTATCCCAGGTGAGCTGTGAGCACGCAACACAGTGGAGCTGATGCAACGTAGTTAGTCTGAGGGCTATGCTCCTTCGTGGTCCTTAATCACCAGGGCCAAGATGATCAGGCTTGAGAGCTCCTTGTAGGCAGTCTGCCATCTTTCTTCTTTACTCAGTTGATGTTTTATACTCTCTGTCCCCAATCCAAAAGAAAAGGAAGTGATCTCATCTCCTCTTGATGAACTTATTTCAGGGATCGGGATGTGTTCTGGGTTTTGCTTATTCTGCAGGTGCCACCAGACACCTTTCTTGCCTGCTCTGCAGGATTATCTTGGTTTTACCAGACATCTTTCCCCTTCTGCTTTGTTGTTTGGTTATTTGGTGACAGGTTTCCAATTGTCATTTCTTAGGTAAGCTTGATTTTGCCTTTTTAGTGATGCTTTAAGAAAATAGCTGGAAAGAGTGAACTAGGAAACTGTAAGCTGTACAGGACCACTTCAGTTGCTGTGAAAAGTCACAGGGTGAGTCTTCCTGAAATGTATTTCTTGCCACATGAAGGAGAAGGCGATTAGGAGCACTTTGCACAGGCAAACAGGTCCTACAAGCCGATTTAAGTAAAATGGCTGAAGCTGCCTCCTATGGCACAGATATATAATCTGCTTTTGAGCTATCTCAATTACCAGCCAACACTTAAGTGCAATCTGAAATAAACCCAGTGTGTTTAAATGAAAAGAGCAGGGAACCGAGGGTTAATTGTAGGTGCATAATGTCTGCCTCAAAGGCGGCATGGATACTTGGTAAAGCATCTGCCATCTCACTTTAATCCATACCTGCAAATCTATCAGACCCTTCAGCATATGAATTTTGGGCACCTCTGTCCTGTGAAATCCACAGTCCTCAAACAGGTGCCCATGCTTCTCATGCAGTGCTGAGAATGGAATCCATGGACTCCACAAGCTCACTCAGGAGTCACCTCGTGACTAGAGGATTACGAAGTAGCATCCCAGCGTGGTGCCTCTTTTGGCAGGTTAGCCCCTTTATCAGAGGAGCAAAACGGGAGGTCAGGCAGACCTACCCCATTTCAAGTTCATCCTCCTGCCCGGGAGATTGGGGCCGAGCTTCCTTTTTCCTACCCCGTCTGATTCACCACAGAACTTACAATGAATATAAGGATGAGGTTATCTTTGACTTCTTCCTCTGAATCTGCTTTACTTCGTAAAAATAACTGAGTATTTACTGGCGTAGAACTTAGAGCCGACATTCCTGCAGACGGTGTGAGCACTTTAATCGGCATTTTCTCTCTCAGGAGCAAAGAACGTTTAACGACCTGTGAAGCAGAACTCTTCAGATGCCTTCCCGGGCTCAGTTTCTTGAAGATGGCGAGTGCCCAGGCTGCTTTTCACTGGCGCTCGGCGACAAGGGCCAACCCCGCAGCTCTAGGCCACGCCTCACGGCAGCGCCGAATCTAACCCCCGGCCGACCGCACCCAAAGGACATAGAGCCAAAGGCCTCGACAGGACGCAGAGCCGGGACGGCGCCTTGCAGGGCTCGGTCCGCCGGGCCGGCACGNAGCGCGGGTGCTTCCGGGTGGCAGCGCGCCTCCCCGCTCGGCCCCTCCGCCACGCCGGCGCCGCCGACTCCCGCCGGGCCACCTGCTCTCCCCCGCTCCCCCCGGCCCCGGCTCGCTCTGCGTCCGCCTTCGCCTCTCCCCGCGCCGGGCCATGCCGCTGCGGGGCTCCTGGGCCGCGGGGCCGCGGGGGCGACTGCCGCCGTTGCTTCTGGTGGCGCTGGCGGCCTGCGCCGCGCGGGCCTCCGAGATCACCTTTGAGCTGCCCGACAACGCCAAGCAGTGCTTCTACGAGGAGATCGCCCAGGGCACCAAGTGCACCCTCGAGTTCCAGGTAGCCGGGCGGCCGGGGGCGGCCTCACGGGGACGCGCCGCCCCGGACCTGGGCGCGCCGCGACGGCGGAGCTGGTCCGCAGCCCGGCGCCGGAGAGCGGGGGCCGAAGGGCTTGTGCCGGCGGCGGTCCGCGCAGCTTCCTTCGTTCCCTGCGCGCTGCTCGGCTGCGCTGAGTAGTTAGGCGAAGCGGCCGGCGCGGGAGCAGCAGTGGGAGGCAAGGCAGGGAGTCCGGCTCGGCTAAGAAAACGCTCCCTGCTGTCGTACGCTGCGGGGGCGGCGGGAGGCGTGAGTTTAGTCCGGAGCCAGGAAAGACCTATAAAGTTGGGACTGACAACCGGCAGCGTCTTTTACCCCGGCCACTGCCGTGCAGTGTCCCATCTGAACAGCGTGGGGAATGCCCAAAGCACCCCCGCCCGACAGGGTGCCGCCAGAGTATTTTCCTTGCGGCTTGTGAAGCATTTGCATGATGAGCGCGATACAATTGAAGGAGCTGATGCTTCTTATTGCACAGTATGGTTCAAATGGGGGTCACATAACAAACGGAAAGTGATGGAATAGGTATGCAGTACTAGCAAAGTGTCCCGGGCACGTAGCAAGACAGGAGTCATGCAGAAAATAAAACATGCAGGCAACTACTGACATCTTATTGAAGACTCTGGTGAACATGCACGTATTAAGTGAGGCTGCACAGTTTTTCTTACTTTCCCCAGTCTCTAACAGTTTGAACATGCAGCCATCACGATAGAGCGTGCTGTGCAGCTCTGAGATGTATCAAGCAACAGCCCTGACAGTTTTGGTGCCTTTGAGTGTATCAGCAGGGTTCAAACCTTCCAGTCTGTCACTTCAGCTGGTGAAGTCACTGACAGTACAGCAGCAGCACAAGAGAGAAATCCTTCGTGATGGGAATCACAGTTACCTTTGATGGCTTTTGAAGGGGCTGTGTACTTCTATGGTCCAACTTTTCTTGTTGAAGTCCTGTGGTTTTTTTCTTTCCCGGCTACTAGCCCACCATCTGTATTTTGGGGAGTGTTGCTGCCAAATATCAGTCCTTGTTACTCCTGCATGTTCTAGTTCTTTCTTAGATGCATCTTTTTTCCTCCCTGAATGTTTCTTGTCCCTGCCTGTTACTTTCATAAAGTCTTTTCTGTGCAGTACTTTCCCCCTTGTTTTGAAGTGGATATCATTGGAGGTTGCTGGACAGATAAGCCTGCCGTTGTCACTTTTGTCCGTGATCAGAACAGGAGTAGCATTGTTAACAGTGAAGTCTGGAATTGACCAAGCACCGATAGACTGAAGTGCTGTTGTGCATGTCCTTCGGCATTATGTCTCAAGAGCTGAGAGGAGGCTCAAGCAAGCTCCGTGGGAAGGAATCCTAGGGGAATTTTAAAGTTCAGGCAAATCCTTACCATGTATATGTAAACTGGCCCTTTCAGAGTCTGTGATATAACTGAATGTGAGTGACTTTCATGTAATTGGTGAAAAGCACACCCCTGTCAAATTTGAGAACATACTTCAAAAATGGGCCATCATTTCATTATGGAAAAATCTTATTTTTGTTTTTCCTTCTAGCCCGGTAAGCATTTCTGTATGAAAATCCCAAGTAGATGCAGACATCCAGGGAGAGACAGCCAGAGGTCCAGAACATCCAAAAATTTTTTTTCTCTTTGTATCCTGTCATCACATTTTTGGAAAAACTGTGAAGATAATGCTTGCCAACTGAATATTTTTAAAACTTTCTGTTTATGGAGCAGCTACTGCTCAGATCTCTTGTTATTTCAGGTGTACCATTAACATCACCGTTTTAATAACCTGATACCTAAATAATGTGACTTTAAATAATACTATATGAACTGAAGTGCAGATACTCAGATACTAAAGTATTTCAGTGATTTCTGCACACACATAAAAGGGACATGCCTTTAGATCTAAGTCTCTTCCTCCTTCAGCGTGCTTTCTCTTAAAAGCCAAAAGTTTGGAGCAAGGATTAAGTGTAAAACTACTAGCCTAAGAGCCATCAGAACACCCAAGTTATGAGTACCTAAGCTACTGGATTAGTCTTTCTGCAGAGGTGGGATAGCTAGTCTACAGAGCAATATGCTGTAGACCAATAATCAAAGCCTGAAAAAACCCTTGAGACAATCATGTGAAGTCTTGAGCTACTTGTAGGCATTATCTGGATGTGCTGGTTTGGGGAAGAACGGCTGTACCTAACTGCAGGAGGGAGGCAGCAGACCCCCCAGAACATTGCTCTGTTCACAAGCACATGTGAAGACAAGCGAGGTTGCAGTACCTGTTCTACTGGTCGGATGCCATTCCTGCACCCTAAAGCAGCTTGAGCTAATGGGGTAGTTACACTCTTTTGGCTGTACAGAAAGGAGCCATCTCACTGCACGTTAGCAGTCTCCTCTGGCTGAATCAATTCCATGGAGGACTTGTGGATAGAGCAAATGGTTGATTTGTTACAGTAATGTCTTTGCTGCCCCATCAAGGTTCATCTACTGTAGCCTTTGCTGTTGTACAATTATTTATAACAAAGTGATTAAAATTGCTTTTATAAACGGTTTGAAACTGTAGTTGACATTACATATCCTGAACCTAAAGTATTTGGAATGTCTCCACAAGAAAATAATTTTGCAGCCTTGCTTTGAAAGATTTTCAAATTAATGCATTATATTTTAAAACATTTGTTAAAGCAAAAAATTTTGCATTGCCACTTGACAAATCATACTCCTGAGAAGAAATGTATAAATGTCTGCTTTGTTAAAAAGACAATTTCTTGTTTTTTGTTTTCAGGTGATCACTGGAGGTCATTATGATGTTGACTGTCGGTTGGAAGATCCCGATGGCATTGTATTGTACAAAGAGATGAAGAAACAATATGATAGCTTTACGTTTACTGCATCCAGGAACGGAACGTACAAATTCTGCTTCAGCAACGAATTCTCTACCTTCACACACAAAACTGTGTACTTTGATTTCCAGGTTGGAGAAGATCCACCGCTGTTTCCTAGTGAGAACAGAGTAACTGCACTTACCCAGGTAAAATGCTCTTGTGATGATAACAAGCTGTTAGGTGGAGGCAATGTTTTTTCAAGTTCAGCTGCATTTGATTTGTATATCACTTTCAAAAAATCAATGGATTGGAGCTTTTAAAATAATCTGAATTATTGTTGTACAAAAAGTGGATTCGTGCCCGGCGTGCAAGTAACCAATTCCACATGCTCAGGAGAGATACTGTTTTATTCAGGCCTGGGTGCTTGGTGGACTTGCCACAAATCAAGCACACCTGCTCCAATCACTCTACTGTTTATATTCACATTTCTCATACGTATTCTAAGATTCTCTTTTACATATTCATTACATTTCCAAGAACTAATTATAATATTACTTTATCCTTCAGGCATGCTCACTGAAGCCCCTAAGGGTCTTCTTGTGGGTCTCGGGTGGTCTCTGGTGGTGGGCAGGGTACTGAACTCTTCATGAACTTATTTCCTCCTTTCCTTATAGGGTCACAGTTTGTCCCTGAGCCATGCTTGGACCATGTTTGTTTATAGTTTCCATAGCTAAAATTAATTATCACTAAAAATAACAATACCTCTAAAACACACAGTTTGTAATTAATTACTACTCCACACAATTACAAACACACACCTGTTAGTTACCTAACTTCTAAGCAGCAAGGCTTCATTGTTTAGGAGTGCAGAAGCGAGCAGTAGAATTACAGAAGCGAACAGTATGGAATAGTAGATACTGTACCTACTACATGATTATGACAAATTAACTTTCTGAAGATAGAATTTATAGAACACAGAGCAGAGCTGAGAAGGAATCACCAAGTGCTTAAGAGAAAATTAGGGTAGTGACGTAAACCCTAAACTCTAGGCCACTATCTTCTTTTGTTTGTTCGTTGGTTTTTTTTTGTTAAGGGAACTTCCTTTTAATGCCATGCGTCTGTGCCTCTTGAAGTATGGATTTCACAAACCGTAGATATCAGTGGATCAGGGTTTTCAAAATTTCCACACTTTGGAGAAACTTTGAGAATTGTTTTTATATTTAAAATGTTAGAGTCTTTTTTGGGGGAGGACTTAAGTTGATCTCTCATGTAACTGCCGTTTTTAAAATGGAGAAGAAAATTCCAACAAAATAAACAAATGAACAAAATCAGCCATATTTAGCTGGTTTCTAGATATTTGCCCTTTACAAGATACTACAAAGGGTCAGAGCATTATTATTATATTCTCAGGATTTTACAGTTTTGTACCACCTCTACCCAATCTAAATCCATCAAAACTTCCTTTGGAACACTTGCTTCATGAATTCTCACTAGTTTTCTTACATTATAACCATCACCAAACCTCACTTTAAACAACCATTAAGAAATGCTGCACATGGTCGTTATTTTCCTAGTCTGGACTCAACAGTACAAATACCACTTCCCAAATACCAATCTCACTTGAATTTATGTCACATAAGTCTCGGTAGCTGAGATCTGTAATGAGTAGATGACTTCCTGTGAATTCGACTACAGCTTTTACGTCTCTCTTTTTGTTGCTCTTCTGCTCTGCTTTATGTTGTATTCTGATTCTTGGTCCTTGATTTTCTATCTCTTTTACTTACTTTAGTAAGTTCAGACACCTGTCTTGAAGGTCATCAACTTGAATAGATAGACACAGATATAAGTAACTGAGAGTGGTCATATCAGGGTGTTAAACATATCCTTTTATAATAGCTTGTGCTGTTTGATCTTCAGGAAATTGTAATTTTAAGCCATAAAATAGAAAAAACCCCTGTGACTAGAAATTAGGTATTTTGAAGATCTGTTGATCTTGGTGATCAAAACACAGTGAAGGGTACTGACTTTTACTTACAGAGATAAACTGAAAGTGAACGCAGTTTATGTGAAAAATTTTCTAGGGTTTGGAAAACTGGTAATACTTCTTTTTAATGAAAAATAACAATGAAATTGGGCAATTTGTTAAGTATTTGTTATATGATTATGTTATGGAGCACTCAGCAACACTGAAGGGTAACAGAATTGTCCTTTCTCTAACCACTTTTTGTGTACATGACTAAGAGAAGGGTCTTTTGCCAAAAGAACATGTGGAGTTCAGTACTGTGATTTTTAGGATATTGTACAACCTGAGTGAGAATTATGCAATGAAGAATGTCGTACTTGTGAAACACAGAAACATTTAATAAATACTGTGTGCATCTTAATGTTACAAGCAACTGTTCTTTTCCTGGTATGTGTGGAATTAACAACTGGGATATCACTGACATTTCAAAAGTGTTTCTATTGTTCATTTTGAACCCAAATAGACATGAATTTAGGTTTTGTTTAGTGATTCTTGGAGCCTGTTGCTTTTTATTAGATCTGCAGTTTTACATGCTTCTCTATTTAATAGTCTATTGCATTCCTGTGTATAGAGTTTGATCAATGAAAGTTAAATTTTACTGCATTTATGGTATTTAAGTCTGACAATGGACTGAGTTAATCCTTAGCTTGCAAAGTTACATGAATCCTAATTTTAAATATCAAACCACAAAAGAAAAAGCACTAGAAGGGTTCTTAATTCAGTGGTGTATGTTTGTTTGCTTCTCTAGATGGAGTCTGCGTGTGTTTCAATTCATGAAGCTTTGAAGTCTGTCATCGATTATCAGACTCACTTCCGCTTGAGGGAAGCGCAGGGCCGCAGCAGAGCAGAGGATTTAAACACAAGGGTGGCCTACTGGTCAATAGGGGAAGCAATCATTCTTCTTGTTGTTAGTATCGGGCAAGTATTTCTCCTCAAAAGCTTCTTCTCAGATAAAAGAACAACAACAACCCGTGTTGGATCATAACTGGTAGGGGTAATGCTTCAGGTCATTGTGTGCTACTCACCTGTAAAAATTACTGTTGTCCAATTAATTGCAGGTACAAAGGATCTGAACATATGCAACATTCAAATGTGTCTACCCCTCATCCCTTAAAAATCACAAAACAGACCCAAAATATTATGAAAGGGACACATGATTTGAAATATTTTAAAAATACTTTGGAACATAAATGAAATATTTAAAAAATACTTTGGAACGTGTTTCTTCTGATTCTTGTATTAAATATCTGGCAGTGACCAGCTTCTCTTCATTTCTCTTTGGATTTTAATACAAACTGAGTTTGATTTTTTACCAGTAAGATTAGCCATCTGCAGTATAACACTTAAAGATAACCCAACAGTCTAGTGTCTGATATGAGAGCCAATATATATGAAGATTTGATTTGATTTTAATTTTCAGGCTGAATGTATTGGATTGTAAAAAGACAAATGTGATTAACTGTAGCACATTGTTTTGATTTGCTTTTAAAAAAATAATCCAGTGATACTCCTTGCTTATTTGTAAAATTTTTGCAAGCCTAACACTACATCATGGTGCAAATTCTCCATCAGCCTGGTAAGTCTCCACGTTCAAAACTTGCTAAATTATATACTTGAGTATGTTTACTTAAAAGTACATTCTTATTATTCTTTACTAAAACAAATGCATTTCCTCTTTTACGCTGTTTGTTTCACTGAACAAATTGTAAGCTGAGACTACTCAGGAAGTCCATTTTATGTATTCAAAAATCCAAATCTCCAAGTTTATTTAGAAACCATGCGATAAAATAGGGAATCTTGTAACTTTGTCACTGAAACCGTACGGTTTCTGTACTCATATATGCTGCTGCTGCTTTTTGGATTTAAGACCAGAAGTAGCTTGGTTTGTTAAGCAGCACAGCACTGGACGAGGTTGTATGGGCGCATGTGTTGGGCGCATAGAAAGCTTTTTATTAATTTGCTTTCCTATTAATACGCCAATTTGATATTGATACTGCATTGCACGAGTGGTGTAAATTTTACTTTCCTGTGTGTGGTGCACTGATACTTGATGGCCTTGTGCATCTAATTGCCACTCTTTTTTGTTAGTGGTCAGGAACTTGTAACTTTGTCACTGGTTATATTTTTGGCAGTTATAATTACATTTTGGTAGAGTTATAATTACATTGTTTCCACTGCTCATGTCTTTAGTAGCTTATGTACTGTAAAGTCTTGTTTTATTTGGATGTGGGAGGTAGTAAATGTATGTACCCATAAGTAGCTTGAATTGAGCTGGCCATAATAACTCCTTCAAATGGCTCTGGAGGAATAAGTAGACTGACCAATACTTAAGTGCAAACAAACTAAACTAAGGTGAAAAAATTTGTCATATATTACTGGTTAATTCAAAAGATGCTTTTTAAACAAGTTCTCAGCAAGCAGAGAAAGAATGCTAAACCCTTATTAATTGCCTGTATTATTTCTAGCAAAAATTTGATATTACATGTACAGGTGACACTTGAGCAGTCTGAAGAATTGGTCTAAGATGACTTGCTTTTAAAATCTTGTGATGGCTGAAAAAAGTAAACAAAAGTGCACCTACTCTCTGTTGTGAACTGAACAACTGCTCTTTTGGAAACTGAAGAAAAAACTCAAACAGCTCAAAAATTATTTAAAAGGTCACGGGGGTATTAAAAAGCTTAAGGTATGTAAAATGCAGGATTATATGTAATGTTTTTCTATCCCGTGCTGAATTTTAAATACTGCAGTCCTATTTTGGGATGCAAGCTTCCCAGAAATAGTTAGACTCAAAAAGATCAGAAAACAAAAAAACTAATGCTTTCTTCTTATGATACAAATCTGTGCCTGCACGCAATATTATTGATTGTACCTATGTGCTTTATTCTTGTGTTTCAGCAACTGATACTCAGTACGTTTTTTGCTGCACTGCACACAATAATAATGCAAGTGGTACACTTGGGTGCAAGTGTCAGATGAAAACATGATTTAATTTTGATAGCATACACGTTATCATCTTCTGGAGTTTGAATATCACTTGTGTAGCTTTAGTCATAACAAAAGCATTTGTTTTAAAGATTGAAACATGTTGGTTTTTTTCCACTGAGTTGTTCTGTGTGCTGTCAAAATTGGTAAACAATGGGATAAAACACATAACGGACGGCCATCATGTACATGTCTCTATTCTTTCGTAAAGTTTGAATGTGTGAAGTGGGACTGTTCAGCTCAATATTACTCCCACTGCAGAGGTTTAGTGGATTTGACTTTTGCATTGAAGTTAGGTATCCGAATGAATCTTCTGGTATCCTGCTGCGTAATATGCAGCAATAGCTTAAAAATGCCTTTATTTTTGTGTTATTAAAAACATGGCACAAATACACGTTTAAACATAGCTGTATATAGTTTTTAAAATAAGTGACTGAATAGGATATAATAAAACATATGCTAAAACACAGTGGGTGAAGAAATGCATTGTGACTTTTGGTTAAAGCTGCGTCTTTTTAATACATGAAAAGAATAGTTTGATTAATGGTGTGATACACAAGTAAACGCCCTGCGTTAAAGGGGATATAACTGTTTTTAATTGCTAACGGCCCTGGGTTTCAGCTATTCCTTGGACGTTTTATGTTTACAGAACTTCTTTTCATGTCCTGAAATGTCAGTTCTTGTTTTAGTTTGGGGGGGGAAGTTTCATTTGAATAAGACAAAAAGCAGACCCTGTGAATATTGTATGGGAAAATAAAAATTAATATATGACTGTGGTCTGATTGTTTTGTTTGCATGTAGGAGTGGGGAGCATTAGTCTTCAAAAAACCTTTGAATAGCAATTTGAGTAGTCAACTTGTATTTTAACATATTACAGTTAATCTGTATGTGTTAACACCTGACACTTGATCATTACTTCTATAGCTGTACATCAAGAAGCGTACCAATTCACTGCTGTTCATAATGAGCTGTGCTTTCAGGTCACTGGAAAGACTCAAGTTTCAGCAAAATATTGTGGTTACTGGCTCTTTGCTCAGCACATTAGCAGTGCAGGCAGTAATATACATAAATCTGTTCCTGTTAGAGTGGTATTCAAAGTATTTGACTACAGATGCCAGGAATTATTTGGGACCTACTGCATCTTTTCACATTAATTCTGCAGATACAGGGTTAATATGGGATGAGCTAGACAGGTGCATCCAATTAGTGTTGTCTAATGATGGGATATAAACTTCAAATACTATGTAGTAACCAAATGTTACTGATTGGAGATATTTTATATTGTGTAGCTTCTTCCTGAATCTTAGCACATACAAGTTAAGTTTTAAAAACCAAATAGAGTGGGCATCATTCCTTTGTGTGGGCACCTTCCACAATCGCTTTTTCTTCCCGTTGGTGTTTTCTCCTATGTCGGTTGCTGCACATTCAGAAATTTTCAAGAATATGTACAGTACTTGGATTAAAAAAAGCTTTTGTCTAGAAGTATGGGTAAGTTCTACTCTTTCAGTTATGTTATTATGGTCTGGTAGTTATCTGGGGTCTTTTAGGGTGCCTGGCACGCAGGATTTGAAAATATCTTAAGTTGTGGTCTGAAGCACTTTTCCACTGAAAGCTGATCATCTTACAGAAGAGTGTAGTAGTAGTCATGGAGTGACTACATCAGTGACATGGGAAGGGCTACAGATGTCATCTGTCTGGACCTCTGAAAGGCCTTTGACACGGTCCCCCACAACATCCTTCTCTCTAAACTGGAGAGGTATGGATTTGATGGGTGGACTGTCTGGTGGGTGAGGAACTGGATCGTCAGATCCAGAGGGTAGTGGTCAATGGTTCAATGTCCAGATGGAGATCGGTGATGAGTGGTGTCCCGCAGGGGTCCGCACTGGGACCGGTACTGTTTAGTATCTTCATCGATGNAGTACTTAAAGGGGGCTTATAAGAAAGATGGAGGCAAAGATCGCAGGGCCTGTTGCGACAGGACAAGGGGTAATGGTTTTAAATTGAATTTTAATCTACTGATTTTTCTGCCAACATCAAGAGATTGCAAGAACAAATATTATTACTGAATGGCTTATGCACCTAGATTTTTGAGATAACACAGTGTAATAGTAAACTCTTGAAGCTGAGTAGCTGGGTACTTTGGGGACGTTTTTATACTTTCTAGACCAATAAATAGCGCTTACTGTGCTCTGCCGGGGACTCTGAGTAAAGACAGGATCCCATAGCTCTCATGTACCTCTGAGTTCAAGCTCCACTGGTGCTCCCTTGGCCTTCCCCCTCCGAACTGGCGTATGTGTTGAAGTGGGCTTGGGTGTTTCTCCTGTGCCTGCCCTGTGGCTGGGCTGTAAGACTTCTGTTGGGAGATTATTGCCTTGCACTTCTCTATGTATAGAGAGAGAGAAGAAAAAGAAATCCAGCCTGAAAGAACCTGCAGTCCAACTGGGACAAAATAAAGGATGGCAAGACAGCACACTTGTACCCAATGTGCAGGCAGGAGGAAAAATGCATCATTTAAGAACTGAACCCGCACAATTATTCAGGAGCGTCATTTTCATTAATGGAGGTCAGCATCATCTTCCTTTGACGTCTTGCGATTATCATAAGGCCAAGTGCATGGAGGGAAACAGTGGCTGAACAGAGACTGTACCTAAACTCCTTCTCCCCAGCTGTCTAGTAGGGCAGCATCTTCTCCTTCAGGAGGCACAGTAGGAGGCACTGTTTAGCACAAGGCGTTGAGGCTTCATTACAGAGACATGGTGATACTGCCCCTCAGTGTTTCTTCTTGAAAGGCTGAGAACTTGTAGCCTGCTGCTAGCTCGCCTTATTCCAGGGAAAGAGAATGATCTTGATCTGAGCCCTTCACAAAGGCAAGGCATTAACAAGGAGAGCCAAATCCCTTGGTGCCCTGTAAGTGAAACGTCTTTTTCTTGAACAAGAAAGTAATGACTCTTTTGACAGATGCAACAAACCATCTCAGGAGTGTCTGATTGACTGGATATTGGATATGGGTGTCTGTCTGAAGTCTAGTGAGGATGAACAGCAGACAGAAATAGCAGAAGGAAATGCATGAGAGTTAAGAGGTTTAACCTGGGCCCTGGTAATGGTACCCCCTTTCACATCACCTTGTTCTCCTGGAGGAAGCAATCATTCCTAAAGGGTGGAGGACAGACTCTGGTAATGCCACAGGTGATGGCATAGCAGGAACCTGGAGCCAGTGGGAGGATACGAGAAGCCTCAGTGATGCTGAGTCTTCAGTTCAGCAGAGCAAGTCCTATTCATTCAATATATCTCAGACTCTGTAGCGAAAGAGCAGAAAACTAAAAAAGGCCTATTTCCCCTTTCAAAAAAGAGCTTTTAAGAAAAGGAGCAAAAAGGGAAACATCTGATTCTGGCCAAAGCTGTGTTCTCTTTGTTCTGTCTCATCCATTGCCTCCTTATTCGTCATTTTGCATACAGCCACGTCAGACCATTGGCATGGAGGGGTAAGGGGTCAACAGGAAAAGGTCAGGTAATGGGGGGGATCTGTAACAGCAAGCAGTAAGGGAGAAACAGTCAGCCTGGATGCACACCTGAATGCCTCCAAAGAAGTGCCAGACATTTTTGAAAACCAGGTGTCCCACGATGAACACGATGAACTTCTTCCTATCTACTGAGAATTGTTACCCTCTTAAAACCCAAACAGAAGATGATGTGCTTCCATGTGTGTAGCCAAAGCAGATTGTCTTTAGTGTCGTTCTATGAAGTAGAGATGAAGGGACACTGAACAGGACAGTCTATGTGGCAGTTTTGTTTAGGGTGGCTGGGAGGAAGAAGAGGGCAGGTGAGTCTAGGCAGTGTTCAGCTTGCACGGCCAGATCTTTCCCAGGCCCAGGCAAAGGTAAAGGGCAGTAACTGAGCAGCACTGGGGACAGCAAACAGGGAAACTGCTGTGGCTATTTGCACTGGGGAAGGTGCAGAGCTGAAGTGACAGAACTGCAGAAGTTCCATCAACATAAGCTTCCCCCAAACAGCACATTAAAGCACTCAAGGAGGTAGAGAACCCTCCAGGTAGGTGTTACAGGAGTTACTACGCAGGATGCAAAGTGCGTGGTTACTTCACCAGAGGATCTGTGGGTGTGGAGAGGACATGTTTGTTCTCTCAGTTGGAGAGTTCTCCAAATGGCAGCAGCTAAGAGACCTCCAGGGGAGGTGCAGGGCAGTCCCACTTTCACTGCGGTAGTCCTCTGCAAATTATGCCCTCCTCGGACTGCCCGAGTTTTCTAGTTGAGACCCATCCTACAGCAGGGATCACAGTGCACCTTGGAGGCAGCAGAGAGCATAAAGGATAGCAAGAAGCAGCTGGTACTGGCAGAAAATTCTGTTACTAAGCCTGGGTAACTGGGCTCGTGAAAATAATTACAACCTGCTGCTGGGCACAAAGACAGCAGGCATCATGCAACATCTAGATGTGAGGGTCCAGGGTCAGAGCTAGTTCTTTTGTTCCATCTTCACGTCACTGATGCAGGTAAATGGAAGAGGCCAAGTTTTGTCTGTCAGGCAGGTGGCTGAGGATCAAGACCTTGCATTCCATGAAACAATGTCAATTCCACCTGTGAAGCCGGGGAAACACAGAAATCCATAGTCTATGTGCCCAAATGAGATGTAGGGAGGAAGGACTTGGATACGTGAAGCCCTAGGAAATCTTCTGGGACAAGAGGAGCCTGAACAAGAAGAGTAGACTGCACTTTGACCATAAGGAAGGGAGGCTTCTGGCACTGAAAAGTCAAAAGCTCCTAGACGAATATTAAAATTAGAAGTTGGGAGAAAGCACACAGGTGCAGAAGAGGGCTCAGTTCATACTGACATGATCTGAAAAGTGAATACAGATAGGGTTAAATGCACCTTGAAAAATAGCAGAAGGGAAATGAAAAGAACAATTCCAACAATTCTAATATGGCAAAAGCTTATCTGAGCTTTCTCTGTCTAAACATCCCACGTCAGTGAGAGTGTCAAGTGGCAGTTTGTATACACCAAGCAAGAATCTCCCAGCAGTCATGAGCAAGACAGCTGCGGCCCTTCTACCCGACTCTGGAGGAACAGCACCTACAACTCCTTCCTGCGTATATAGGATCAGGCTCCATTGCTTTTGAGGACCACCAACGCAACAGCTGGCCAGGAGCACCAGCAAACTTGGTGAGCGGAGAGGGACTGGCACTGTGGGCGAGTGCCAGCGGGAGTGGATGGGGCTGGAGCAAAATGCCCCTTGAGGCTTCTCCCTGCCGGCGGGGGGGCACGACCCACCAGGGTGGGAGACTCTCACCCAGGGCCGGCCACTGACCTCCCCTGTCCTCCCTGCAAATCCCGGCATTGCACAGGGAAAGGCAGACAGCTGGGGGAACCGTCATCCAGCCGCGGGCAGTCCATGCGGACTGCTCCCACCACGCTCCCCCTTGCAGGAGACCTCTGCGAGACGTCAGGTCTCGTGGGGACGAGACCCACTGTCACGGACGCGTTGTTGCAGGTGACCAAGCTAGAGTGGCAGGGAAACGCAGGAGTTGAAAACAAGAAAGGGTATTTTCTTTCTTCTCCAGATGATGGGGGCCTATGGGGGCGGAAGGCCTGCTGTGATATCACTGGGTCGTGGAGGCTGTCGCCGACCAGTGGACTGTGACGTGACCTCGCATCCCTCGCTGCTTATCTCGGGGCGCCGGCAGAGCCTGGCCCAGCCTGGCTCGTGCCTGGACTCCTGCCAAACGTGCCTGCGAGGTCTGGAGGGTCGCGAGGCTTCTCCTGGTGCCGGGTGGTGCTTTGGGGGGTGCCGGCGGCAGCTCTCAGTGCCCGTCCCGGAGCCATCCCCTGTTTCCCCAGCCCTGCCTGGTTCAGGCAGCCGGGCACCGCAGGGCGCGCTTGCGGCAGTGGAGGTGAGTGGTGCGGGGAAACGTCCCCCCGGGGGGGCCGTGGGGCGGACGATGGGGCTCAGGGAGCCGGGAGGGTGTCCTTCTCAAGGGACCTGGGCATTTCTTCCTCCCCGCTGGGGGACAGCGAGTGATCACGGCCTCTCTCCCTTTTGCAGCGTGTGACACCCTTGCACAGTGCCAGCGAGCGGGAGCAGCTCCTCATCCTCGGCTCTCCCCAGCCCGCTGCGGGACGCAAACATGGCCACGCAGCCAGAGTGGAGCTGCCCCATCTGCCGCAACGCTCAGAAGGGCATCGCCTTCGTGCAGCCGTGCCAACACCCGTTCTGCCTGGGCTGCATCCTGCGGTGGGCAAAAAGGGCATCAAATTGTCCGCTCTGCAGCACACAGATGCAGAAAGTCAAGTTTTCCGTGCGGGGAGAAGATGACTACCTAGAGTATGTCATCACGCCCCCCGCACAGCCAGCAGCCGCCAGCAGCCAGGCAGGTGGAGCTCCCGGCCACCTGGCCAACAGCAGCCCCCATCGCCCTGCGGCGTCCCCTGTCCCCTCCGTCCTCTCCGCAGGGGATGCCCGTCCTGCAAGAGCAGGGGGCTGCGGGCACAGAGGCCAAGGCTACCGTGGGGGGCCTCCTGCCTGAGGTCTGGGCGGCCCTCTTCCAGCGAAACCAGCACCTCCTCTACCCCGTGCGGCCCTGGCTGCACCCCCAGCTGGACGCACTGTTTCAGGAACTGCGGTGCCTGGCGATGGCAGCAGAAAAGCTGATCCTGCACGCCCTGTGCTGCTACGGGCTGGACAGGGAGGCCGCGGCCCAGCGGATGCAGACTGGCCTCCGGGAACATGCAGCACCGCTGGTCCACGACCTCAGTAACATCGTCGAAGGGCGGTGCAGCGAGGAGGCCTGGAGGCCGCTGCGCTCCCACGCTGCCAGGCAGGAGGACGCCAGCCCTGCAGCCAGGCGCAACCCCACCGCCTCCCGCGGGGGGACTCCGGACTCCAGCCTGGCCTCCTCCCGCAGGCCTGCAGGCTCCGACGGGGAGGACGAAGCCGGCACGTCGGAGGCCGCCCTCCGCGGGGGTCCCGGCCCACCCGCATCGGCGCCCGTGCCTGCAGAGCAGGAGCAGCCCCAGGAGGAGCCGGGGCAGGCGGCAGCGGCAGGTCCCTCTGCCCAGGGCTGCAGCCGCAGCCCCTCCGCTCCCCGGCGCGCCCCAAAGAGGAGGGCCCCCGCCCCCCAGGACTCTCCCCAGCCCTGCAAGAGGCCGCCCCGCCGCCGGCGCTAGCAGGGCTCCATCAGCTCTTGCTGCAAGAGAAAGGAAATAAATTCCTATTTCCCTGACACTGTCTCTGGGTGCTGCTTTCTCCCCCTTCTCCTGGTGCCTTTCCCCTTGCCCCCCCTGCACCCCACCATGGGTGGCACCAGCCTGCTCCGTCCTGTGTTTTATCCCAGTTAGACTGCAGGTTCTTTCAGGCTGG
>VZTQ01002220.1:174068-334635 GCA_013400755.1 Pelecanoides urinatrix | reverse complement strand
TTTCTTTTCTCCTTCGTCCCCCCCGTTCCTCGTCCCCCCGTTCCTCGTCCCCTTTCCTCTCGCCACACACTGGTCCCATCCCCTCTGTTATTCCTGGCGACACAGACAAAGCGTCTAAATTCAGGGCTTAGGGCGAGCTGAGGAGGGATTAGCTCAACAGGATGGTTTGCTCGGAGAGGAGACGACCAACCGAGGAAGTTGGCTTTATCTTCTTTCCCCCGCATCGGTCAAAGCCTTGTAATCTGGAGAAGGGAGCCCGGCGCTCCCCTCGGCGGCCTGGCCGCCGATAACCCGGCCTGGCCGCGCTCCGGCCCTTTGTTTGGGGCAGGGCTCCTTCCCCGGCCGCTGCTCGGCCCTGCGGGGAGGCGGGCGGGGGGCTGCGGGGTTGGAGGCCCTGGAAGGAAAGGGAGGTTCTGCGCCTGAAATCAGCTCCCCGCCTGCCCAAGCAAAACAAAGCAAAAAAACCCCAAAAACCCCCAAAAACCAAAAGAACGTTTTCTTGGGGTGCCGCCAGGCACACACACGTGGGTTCCCGCTGCCGCCCCCCTCCGTCTGCCCAGCTGGGGGGACCCCGCCGTGGGGCTGCTGCCCCCTCTCCTTCCCCTGCTCGGCTTTCGGCTTCCCCACTCAGTGAGGAAGGAGGAGGAGGAAGGCTCAGGGCTGGGGAGGAAGGTTCAGGGCTGGGGTAGTTCTCAGTAGAAGTATTTAGCGATGTCTTTCACTGACTGCTCCTCACCGCAGACCCCGATAGTCCCTCTCTAGGGCAGAGCCCCATGAAAAACCACTTTTCCTTCAGGGAAAAAAGCAAATTCCTCCCCAAATTGCGTAGGAAGCGATTACCACAAGCTTTCACTGGTACTTACGGGCAGGTAGGATGGCTCCTTTGCACCTGACAGAGTGAAATCATGCGCTTGTTTTTTCAAATGGAGAAAGGTCATTTAACACCCTGGATAGATCCTGGATGCTTTCCTGGAGATGTAAGTAGGAAGCTCCTAAACCTGCTCGAAATGGTTGCGTTTCCTCCGTCCATCAGTTGGCAAGGGCGACGCAGAGAGCAGAGGTAGGCTGGAGAAGAAAGAGTGTTTCACCGTAACTAGGGAGAAAAGAAAATACTTCCCTGCCCTTTAAAATAGGAGCTGTTGGCACAACCAGGACAAGCAAACTGAATCCAAATTGAGTACTCGCCAAATTGTGCCTTAAATTATAACTCCGCTGTGGATGCTATAAAATCAAGTTTAACTTCTGCTTGATGGATTCGGAGAAAGAATATAATATTAATAGAACTGGGAGTTAATAAAACAGGACATACTGCTCGCTTTAAAGGCATTTCCCTATGAGAAAACAGACCTGAATTTAACTGCTTTCCTTTGAAGAAAAATAGGACAGTTTTATAGAAAAAAAATTATCATGCAAATAAAACAAAAGCAAAGCAGAAACATGTAAGTACAGTAGTTTGGGAAAACTGCCATATTAGGAGGAGCAGGAATATTTGATTGTAAATCAACAACATCTGGTTGATAAGAAATGACATCTGCATATCCGTCTCTGTCAAAACATACGCACTGACAAACGCATGAATCCCTACAGACACACACGTGCTCGCGTCCCAGCAGACACATGCACACGCACACAGACACCACCACATATTTTACACACACCCCTACACATTTATATACATTTACATCCCTCCCCCCAATGCCCGTATTCTACTTGCTGCACTGAATCATTGGGGGAACAAATAAAGAGTGGCTGTAGCCCCAAGATAAAGACCCAATTGAGAAAGATAGAGCCATAAAAATAAACCAGGGAATGATCTACCCTAGATGGCATCTCCCTCCGGGGAAGGGAATAAAATTTGTAGCTTGCCCCAGTGCAGATGGAGAATAATACTGGGGCTAAAGCGGCGCGCAGCTGATGCTGATGCTGGCTGTGCGGAAGGGGTGACATCCTTCAGCTGAGCTGAGTGGCGAGTGGGGTCTTTGCCACAGGCAGAAACCCAAGCTCAGCTTTCACAGCTGAGATGTTGCTTGGCAAAACATATTTTCATGTTGCAATGCAGATTGCATTTCCCGTTGCCATTAACGATTGCAGTCCCACCGCTCTGCGTCTGTCTGCATCGAGCTCCCCAAGCAGGGTCTGCCTGTCCATCCCCACGTCTTTTTGCCAGTGCACTACCTATTTTTTCCCATTTGCAGCCGTCTCTCTCTCACTTCCACCCATCACCTGTAGCGCATCCTTCATGCAAACTTTTCTATCCACACAATTACACACATTTGCATACGCCAATGTATTTTACACACAATTTTTATACACTCATGTATTTTCCAGAGACACACATGTAAATATACACAAACAAATTTATATGTGCATGTGGTTTAGGCTTCAAGAGCTAGGTGAATGCTACTACAGTATTAATTGTATGACTTCCCATAAATGCATTTGAGTCTATGCTTACACAGCTTATAGAAATACCTGCCTGATTTCAGATCCGTCTTTATTTCAATAACACAGCTGCAATCCCAGTGTAGGGCTTGTGCTTATTTCCCCTGATATTTCAGACAGCTTAAAGATATTTAAGCACACTGGGATCTCCCCCTCCCCAGCCCTACTCCCCAAAAGGAGGCTTAAGCTACGAAGAAAGTCGTGGTAAAGTTTTCAGTGCGGTTGTCAGCAACTTGGTTGACCAACTTGGTCGACCACCTCCCCCCTCTCTGCAACCCTGAAAAAATACCCCAGAAATATTGAGGTGTTAAAATAGGTCACATGCACATTTCATTTCCTTGCCATTTACACAATGGGTGCTTGCAATCAGGTTGATTCCCAAATATTAACTTCCCCTGCAGTTAAGTACCATTTTGCTGTAGCTTAAATCATTGTGCTACTAGCTCATATTTATTAGGTACTAGCTCTCTGCTTAGGACCAGGAAATGAACCCTAATAGACAGAAATAATTAAGGTTCTGCCCTCATGAGGGTTCTTTCAAAAGCAAGAATTCACAACAATTATTCTCATTAATTTTTACAACCTACTTTCCCCGTTAGCTGGACTTGGGCTTTATATTGGCTTTCCCCCCTCAGGATATCCGGTTTTATGCTGATTCCCCCCCCCCCGCCCCAAGTTATTTAACATTCTTGGTAGCCCAAATTCTTTTAAGGCAACGTTAGCCCCAGCTGGGATGCTATAGGCACCCAGAAATGCTACGTGCATCAGAGCGATGAGGAGAACCAGGGAAGGGCCTGGCTGAAGACTAATCTGATGCGCTCCCAGATAGCCAGTGGGCATGGAGAAACGTGCCGGTGGGCTTTCTGAACATACAGGTTGATTCCACCCCCAGAAAGACCCCTGTACTGAAAGAGCGCTGTTAAGTTGGCCAAGTCAACTGGTGCTCCATCCTGCCCAATTTTGGAGAGCTGCCTGTGCGGCTCTCCTCCAGGCACGTGGCCTTTTGCCACTCTGTCGAGGCATCTCGCAGGGCTGTGTAGGCGCAGCTGCTGCTGGAGGCGGACAGGTCCTTGGGCTTGGGGTGTTTTGCCTTGAGAGCTCAGTTCTCCTTGTCTTTGATTGCAGGTAGCCACCTCCATCACTTCAGTAGAGGCCACCAATGCGGTGGCCCGGCTGGCATCCCACGGAGTGCCTCCGTGCAGAGACTGGACCTGGCCCAGTCCCCCGAAGCAGCCCTGTCCCCCAAACTCTCCCTGCCCAGCCTGGGGCTGTCGGCCCCGAGTCTTCCCACCTCCATAGCAAGAAGGGGCAGCCTCTCTCCTTACTCAGGGCAGGCTCCTTCCCAGAGGGGTCCCCCAAGCACTGAGAGAGGCAGGGCTCCCTGGGGTTAAGCGAGGTGAGACCATGTATCTCCTCTTCATCGCCAGGACGGGTGGCTTCTGTGCAGCCCTCGGTCGCTTGGGGACCGCAGTGAGCTCTTCTCTCACTGACTCTCTCCAGGGCTCCTCGCATCTCTACTCGCAAATGCTTAGTCCTGTTCCAGGCTTCAGTGGGAGGGTGCTTCCTTCAAGAGGTCTTGTGTCCTTTACAACCTTGAACCTTGTCTGAACCAGTCCTGTCTCTCTCTGTCTTGTCCCTGCCTCCCTGCCAGCCCCGGGACAGGGTGCTCAGCCAGCCCCGAGCCCCCAGCCCCTTTCGGTCCTCAATCCAGACCCTCTCCCCAGGCTCTGCAGAGACACCCTATCTCTGTTCAGCCTTGCTCCCGCCCCACCTCCTTCCCCTCCACCCAGCACTGTGCAAGGTCTGTCTCTTCTCATCCTCCGTTCTTGTCTCCCAGTTCAGCCAACAGCCTCCTCAATGAGCCCCTCTGTCTCGCACCAGTACTGGTGCCACTGGCTCTCAGTCCCTCCCATTTCCTTCACTGGCTTCTGGGTTCGGCATCTTCTCCCCCCTGCCAGCAGCCCTCCCTTCCCCTGGCCTTTACCTTGGGCTCCCAGTCCCAGCTCCCCATCCAGCTCCTCTGTTTGGCCCAGCCAGATGTACGTAGTCTCAGCAGGCACCTTGTCTTCATCTATTTCTTTCCTTCCCTGCTCTGGTTTGGCTTCCTCCTCCATGCTGACTTGGTTTCCACCTGGGATACGTGAGAGTGCAAAAGAAAAAGGCTCTGTGCTTTCAAGCCTGAAACCCAGCCTCCCAGTTGCTCCCAGCACAGCCGGCTGCAGCGGTGGCAGGGATGGTCCTGGCCCCTCTCTGCCATGCTGAGCAGGACCACGGTCACCTGCAGGGCAGGGACAGCACGTATCCCCACAGCGTGGGGAGGTCCATGCGTGTTCAGCTCAAGGGGAATCACCCCGACCTCTTCATCACTAAATGGGGCGACCTGAACGGTGATTTTTTTCTCACTCAGGCTTTTAAGTTGTCCAAGTGGGGCAGATTTTCACAAGAAGAGAGCTCAGAAACTCAGGATCCCCCCTTGCAGAATGTTAAGTCCCTTTTCCAAAATGCCCAGCCTTTAGGACAGTTTCAGAAAAGCCCAAGAGGGTCAGAGTGGTGTGTTTTCCCTTAGCTGAAGTGCTCAAAAAAAGTGGGACTGATTGATAGTAAAATAAGTAAATAAAAAGGAACATTCTGTGGTGTGGAACATTTCAGCCCTAACAAAGTTTTGTAAAGTTAGAAGCAATTGAGAAAAATCTTATTATGGCAAGCGCTTGACAAAAAGTAATACTAGTTTTGACCCTGGCCATAACAACATTCATGAGCCTGTAGACACACATACCCATATAAATACATGACTGTGGAAAAAAAAAAAGAAGAAAAGTAAAGCATCTTTCCTCGACTTAACTAGATGCAAAGCTAAATTTTATCATGCTGGAGCTAAAGATGCCGTTGGACATGTCTCAGCAGAATTGCTTTGTGGTCAGTTAGCCCAGAGAAAGGAGTGCAGAGGAGCGGCGCTGAGATTTCATTGGGAATTGTCGCTTCCCATTAAAGTGAAGATGAATCCATAGGTCAGACAAGCCCTGAAAAGTGTAAATCTGGGAGGCTTCACCCTGGAAAGCTCTTGTCTTGGAAGGGTCTGCAGCAGCTTTAGAAATCAGAGGTCAGAAGCAAACTTTGCCATCAGTTTCTTTCAGTAACAAATACACAAACAAAGCCCTACAGTTTTATTGAATCTGTGCTATATAATTTAGCCCTGGGCACCCTGTCTTAATGACCTTGCAGGACGTTGTATTTTTTTTATTTTTCATGATGTAATTGTCATTTGACTTTCTGACAGCTTTTTCTTTCCCCCCCCAATGAGTTACAGTCAATTAAACAGAGTTTCGCTGTGGCAAAGTTGATCCAGAAGAAGGTTATTTCCACCCATTCGTTTGCTTTTCCACCTCTGAAAGAGTTTGTAAGTCAGACAAAAACTGGCCAAACAAAATATCTTCCACAGGCTGTTTTCTAAAGCAGGGATTCACCAACTTTTTCTCTATTTTCTATTTTGTTGTGTACGGTTTTGTTAAATCTGGCTTGGACTCTCCTGGCTTAGTGCTAGGGCTGATGCTGTGAGTTATCATCTAGGGAAACTTTGTTCTGAAAGCTCCTGCTGGAATCCATCTGAAGTACACCAAAGAGCTGAGACCTAATTTAAAACCTGCTATAGGCCCTGGTTTCTAGATGCCTTCAATTGAGCAGATCTCTAATTTTAAGGAGGCTGAAGAAAGTTAGCTGTGCTTCACTTGGGGCTTTCTGCCACCAACACATATGTTAACACCTTTGCTTGTAAGAGTCTTCCCGATGAGGGTTAGGGGACTTCTCTACTCATAAAGCAACGTATTGGCAAGATCAAGGTCCACACGATATTTTGTCCGACATTTTGTGGGTGATTAAAGGCTTGATTCATCAAGCAGGGCATTCATCTGAGGTCCTTAAATTAGGGGCTAGCGTGTTGACGGCTCCTTCTCCAGTGAATGGAGAGCGTTGGGGACCTGTGAAGGCAACGCTACCCACCTCAGAGCCCCAATGCCCTCTGGCAGTCCCCATCTCCCTCCATTGATTCCAGCAGGAACGCCGGGAGACGAGGTTCCCAGTGCAGGCGCCTTGGTTAAAATGCCTTCGGTTAGGTTGGGATGAATCCGGCCCTTTGTACATTTGTGTGCTGGTGCCAATACTGTAAATCCTTGCTCAGTGAAGGACTTCACTTATGCAAGCAAATATTGCCATTGGGTTCGGCAAGTGAGGACAACTCGTACATTTAGCGTGCTTCAGAATGCAAATTGCATAGAAACATTCAAAAAGTTGAATAATGCCTATTATTCATTATAAAAGTGCCACCACCTCTCCGGTGGAAACCGATAGGCAGTTTCTTTGTAAAATACACAGCTGGTTGTCTAATTATTCAGGGCTTTTAATTATAAAAAACACCCCTGTTTTACTGCTAGAGAACAGCTCAAACGGCAAATTGGACCACATAGATTGTTTGTTCACCCTTCTCTTTGAAATCTGAAATGTGTGACAAAAAAAGCGCAATGACCCGTTTACATACTAAATTAGGTCCTGGTTTAATGGGAATGCCCATGGGGACAAGCATAGGGGTGATAGGGTCTTTGTGTGAGATTTGGGGCTGAATTAGGCAAAAATGGCAAATAAACAAATGGCCTTTGGAAAAAAATATGCTATAAGATGAGAAAATAGCAAAATAATCTGGTCGTGCAGACACCTGGCAGGGTTTAATATTGACACTAACCGAGCCAGATTCTTCTCTTTGAATTTTGGCAGAGGTGGGTCCAGTTGTGTGTGCTTGACTTGGTGAACATGAACCTCTCTCTGTTCTCCCACCATTAATCTCGAGTTCTTTCCTTCCCGTTGGCCAACTTTCAATAGGAAGGAAGGACAGCGTTTCCATAAAACGCGGTGAGCACATGAAGTTCCTCCAATGGCAAACACAGCGTTGTCTCTCCTCCTGAGCAAGTGCAAGTGGCTTTCCCGACTCCCAGCTGAGGGCTCAGAATGCCAGGCAGCGATGGAGAGGAGAGGAGAAGGGGAACTGTTGCCTCTTCTGCCTGAATATTAGGGCCTTGCAGCTAGATCACACCTGATCCAGACTCAGTCCTGCTCTGCAAAGACACCAAAGCATTTGCATCAAATTTGGTGCGGCAGAGTGAGTTTGTGCAAGACCAGCAGGGCGTTTGAGGGTGTTGCTGGTCCACAGTTAATATTTGCTTAAATGACAACCCCTGGCTTGAGAAAACCTATTCACCTAAGGCCTCAGGAGAGGTATGTGAAGAAGAGGATTGCACCTCTTTGAGCAGCACCGTTGCTTTGGATAAGGGTAGGTTCTGTAGAGCAGCTGCTTTAAGTGTTTAACTTAGATGTTGTAAGAGGACCAAAGTTAGGAGTCTGAGGAGGATTCATCCCAGCAAACCTTAGATGCTGAAGGTAGCCAACTAAGTGAGCAAACTAGTCTCTCTTAATTCCTTCTAAAATTAATGGGGAGACAAATATTCCTCCAGAGCAGGATGGTCAGAGGTGGAGTTGCCCTCCAAGTACCTTAGGCAGTTAGTCCATGCAGTGCTTACAGGTGTGGGGCTGGTTGGGGAAGCATGTCAGATGCAGAGCACCTGGGGTACATCTAGCTGGTCTGAAATACAGGAAGAGTGAGCCTCACCAGTCTGAGTGAGAGGATCCAGGGTCTGAGAGGTAAGGTTTTGGTCATGGCTGCGCATTGATGAGAAAATACTTGTTGGTGTCAGTGGGATTTGTTCAGGCAATATGACTTTCATCCCTGGTCCTCTGGTTGGTGCAACCCCTTCTGTCTCAACAGCAGAAAGAAAGTAACTCTAAGAAAGCAGATTTGCTCCAGCGAGAAATCTGTGTGTGTGCATTAGTTATGAGACAAGCCTGAGAGAAGCGAGAGGTTGTTGACAGGAGATATTTTTCCAGCGGAGAGATCTAGAGGAAGGCCCATCTGGAGTCGTCAATGCCTGAGCTTTGGGATGTCTTGAGTTCCTGAAAACAGTGTTTTCCCCCACATCCCTATTGGCTTGGGTTTAATAAACAATATCCCCTCTCTCCCAGGCCATGCCTTGGACTTGTGATGAACCCGTTGCATTTCCTCCCTTTCAGATCACCCAGTTAAAGATTGAGAACAACCCCTTTGCAAAAGGCTTCCGCGGCAGCGACGACATGGAGCTCCACAGGATGTCCAGGATGCAGAGGTAACACGTGCCTCCGTCGTGGGGACCCGCTCAGGACCCGAGAGCCGCCTGGCCTTTGCTTTGCATGTCACTTGTGGCTTGAGCTAAGCCAGGACTTAGTGGCCGTCCCTTCTCTGGCATCCGCATGTCAGCTGTTGAAATATCATCAGGACGTGGGGCCAAAATCCAGGATTTCCCGCTCCGAGGTGAATGCCTTAACCGCTGGGTTACAGAGGCAGGATCTCACTTGTGGGTTGTCCTCTTGGCTGCAGGGACCTTGTATTTCTTTCTGACATGTCCCCATCCAGAACAACCTCAAGCTTTGTGCTAAACAGATGTCTCTGTGGCTGCATGTGGGCTTAAACCTGTTTAAAGCCACAAGAGACTTGGACTAGCTCTGAGAAGCTCTGGTCATCGGGCTACTGTGGAAGAGCTGTTGGGTATTTCTTTCCCCAGCTGGCAGTGCTTTAAAGACAGAGCTCACAGCCTTGTTCTGGGAGCAGGTTTGTTAAGGATGCTCCAGAAGCCTCTGGAGATCTTGGTGTAGAGACCTGCGTTGTGCTGGTTGCTGGCTTTTGGGGGGTCTTTGGCAGGAGGGGAGTGCTTGCCTGGTCGGTTCTGGATGTGCAGAGCAGGAGCGTAGGTGTGGTGGTTTCAGGTTGAAGAAGGAAGGTATTAGAAAATGTTGGGATCTCCAGGGCCAGGTGGCTGAAGAGGTCTTTTTGAATCTCAGTTTTGGATGTAAGTACTTAAGCTGAAAAACAAGCCTAAATCCTGTTTAAAAATCCTGTTTAAAATCCTTTTCTAAATGTCAGTCCTGCCGGTAATTAACTTCATGCCTTTCACTTCACTTGGAACTTCATCGATGTGTCAAGTTGCTTCCCGGTGCAAATGTTCTGCAGGAACCCTGCCATACCCATGATTATACCTAAGACAGATGTAGAGGCCCAATATAGCATTTTCCATCCAGGAGGGCAGGAGTGACTCGGATCCTTTATTCTCCGGGACCAGCAGAGCTGGCTCTCAGAGGAGGGCTGTAGGGACCCGCGTTGTGACCTTCTGCTGGGAGGGCTCTCTCCACCGCCCGCCCGGGAGCCGGCTGCAGGTGGTCACTGCAGGCTGGAGCGAAGATGCCGGTGCAGATGCAGGAGTCTCTTCTTGTTGCCATAGTCAGTGACCCGAGCATGGCTCTCCGTAGCCGTGCAAATTGCACTGGCGGGCAACAAATAATGCCTGTAATCCTGCAAATGCTTACACCCGTAACCCTACTCAAATGGGCAATGTACTCCTGTGTACAAACATTTTCAGGCTCAGACCCAGAAAAGCCTATATATATATATTAAAAAAAGTATGTATAACACTTACTCAATCTAAATAATTTCTGTGGTCTTCTGAATGTGCCCTGTGTGTGTTCCCTGCCTGCCCTTTCCAACGACAGCACAATCCTGGCATAATATGTCAATATTTATTTATTTATGGGTGAACTACCACTTGAAATAGCTTTTCCTCTCCTCCCTCCCATGCCAGCCTCCCAACCTCTACTGGAACTTGAGTAACGATGGCCCCCGTACATTTTTGCTGCTAAACTACCCTTTCATTACGGTCAATGGAAAGATTTGAAGGTTTGCATTCATCGTGGGGTTTTTTGGAGCGGGAGGGAGGAGGTAAAACAGTGAGGACTATTAGAAGGGCTTCATGCCATATGAAGAGCATGGCATCTAGCCATGCTGAGCTTGTGCTAAAAATTGCTTGGCATTTTTATGCAGGCCTGCGGTCACAGTCGATGATACAGTGAACAGAAACACTTGAAATATATAAATACGCCCGCTCAGACCTGGCAGGGTTGAAAGGGTTAAAATCCACAGCGCTGACTTTACAGGATAATTTCTGATGCTCACTTCCTTAATAACTTATCCTCTGTACCGATAGCATAGAAATGACTGTGTACTTTTACAAAGATGTCATTTTTTTTTTTAAGGGAAAGCAGGATAAGATTATTATAGTAAAATAAAGACCCATTCAAGGTTGAAAATATTAGACAAATATGTGCTCACCTTTGTGGTTTTTTATATATATCTGAATATATACAAAATATATATATAAATATGCGAAAACATATATAAAATAAATTATATATATAAAAAATAAATTGCATATATTAGATAAAGAACCATTCAGGATTGAGCATGTTAGAGAGGTATGACCTACCTTTGTGGGTTTATATAGGTTTAACATATAAATATATATTAAAATATAATAGCTGATATATAAAATATATTTTAATATATAAATGTATGTGTGTGTGTGTGTGTGTGCATATGTAGTGAAGTTGTTTCCCAGTGATGGACCCACTCCCCAGCCGGCAGGTATAAGTAAGTCTTTCGGGGAGTGATGTCTATCTATGCCCTTGGAGAATATGGTGGGACGTATTTTTAATGCTATTCCTTCATTATAGAAAAAAAAGCAGGTGGAAGAACCCCATTTTTTTAAAAAACAGTGCACAGGCTTTTGTACTGGAAACTGGTGACCTGACATTCATCAGGTCACTGATCATCTCATTAAAGGGTATAGCCATGGAGGGAATGAATTTTTCATGCTGAGGAAAGCCTCAGCACCTCTGTTTTCTTTATTTAAATCTCAAATGTTTCTTAATTCCCTGCATAGGGCTGTTGCAGAGGGGTGTCTCCTAGCTGAAAGCAGCCCTGGGAGAAGCAAACCCCAGCAGATACGGCTGAGAGGCAGCGCTGACCCAGCCGGCTGCTGGTGGCATCCCGTTTTTGGGGGAGGCTGGCCCCAGCTACGGCCAAAGCGTGTCCCTCTGCTCACCCCCTGCGCTCGCACGCCTCGGGGCGGCCTCGGAGGCCTGAGCCCTGGTGAAGATGTGCTTCCAGGGCTAAACCTTCAGTCCCAAGGTGTTGCCTGGGGCTTGGATCAGATGGGAGTAGGTGTGTGGTGGTTGAAGACGCCGTCTAGAAGCAGCATCCCCAGACTGGGCTGGTGTCTAGGCTCCCTCTGCACAAAGCAGAGCGTGATGGGCGCTTCCAGAGAGCAGAGCTGCTTCGCTTTGAGAGCTCACCCCGTGGATGGCAGGGTGGGTGAGGAGCCCTCCCTCTGCCTGTCCCACCTGCAGAGTCTGAATGATTTGCTTAGAGTAGATACCTGCCTTTTAAGTAGCTAAAACTACCTTGAGATAAAGTCCATCGTAAATAGAATAGGCCAGCTCTGGTGGTCTCCTTGCACCTTTGGCTGTCAGAGGATGGGAGGGAGACCAGTTTGCTGGGTCCAAAACGATTTCACTCGCCTCAGAGCAGGTCTTGCAGTGGGGTGAAGTAGAAGTCGGTCTGGGTGCCGGTGGAGGCTTGGCCTGATGATTCATCCATTGAGCACCTACCCTTGGCAAACGGTAGGGACTGAGAGGAAGGAAGACGAAGCAGGGAAGAAAGACAACTTCCAGTGCCAAGAGTGAGCTCAGAGCGAGGTCTCGGGTGCCTCGTTGAGGATTATCCCTCCATCTCTGCTTGCCTCCGCGTGCTCTGGCCGAGCAAGAGCAATGCGTTGGCCCGAGTGGCCTCTGGGGACGGGAGCTTTGAGGATGGATGGGGATGTCTTTGCGAGTCCATCCCTCTCCGTGGCTTTCTCCTTTGCAAGGCCTCGTGTTGTTTTTTCCTCCTCCTATTTCCCAGAAGAAAAGCTAATAAGTCTGTTCAGGTAGAAAACTTCATTCAGTAGTGATATTAAGCCTTTCAGCAGCAGATGACTTCATTCAAAAAGAATAGCCAGGAGCTCTAGAGATCCAAATTCCAGTGAACACAGACTTCTGATACATGTTCATTTTGCCCCCACCGCCTTTCTTTCCTGAGACACATAGGACCACTTTAACAGTTTTTTTGGCAGGATGAGTGCTCTGGGAGAACATTTTTTTTTTAAAGTTTTCAGGTTTCTGAGCATGAGATCAAGTTTTTTATTTCCTTGATTTAAGAAAAAACTAAAAAAAACCCAAAACAAACCAGGAAAAAGGAAAACAGACTAGAGGAAAATGTGTAGAGGGATGTGAGTTATACTGCATCTGTATCCTGTGGTCATGCTGCAATTGGAAAACATAAATCAGGTAAAAATTATGTAGTCATGATGCTGGGAATTTCATGCAAAGTATTCCTTTTGGATCTCTTGCTCCTCTGTACTGTAAAAGTTCCTTTTGTCTCTGCTTAGAACTTCTGCCTGTGCCACGGGGAATTTGGTGTGGAGAGCAAGAGCAAAACACTCAGCAGAAATCCGCAGAGGGTGAAGCTTATGCAGAGAGACGATGAGATCTGCATTGCAGATGCCGCTGTAGGACTTTGCCCTTAAAATTCCCCATGCATGAGAGTGGAGCTGTACTAATGAACCATAGCTATCGGGTGATTTGTGGGGTTGCATGCAAGTCGTAGCTTTTAGTTTTTTTTTTTTTTTAATTTGTGACTGCCAAAAGACAGCAGGGGAGAAGTGTCTGTGGGTCTGGGGCTAAAGCACTATAAAACAGCAATTCTGTTAAACCCTTTAACCAATTTTTGCTGATCATCTGCAACTCCCATTGTCTTCAGTGGTTATTATGGGTGCTGAAGAGCTTCTGGAAGTCTCAGGCCCTGGTTACTGTTCATTCAAATTAATGCAATTTAGTCCTTGAAGCTTCTTATTGGGAAAACTTTTGAGAGGAAAGACCATTACGTGAAAGGGTGGCTCTTAGCTCCCTTGATGGGTACCCTGGGCCCTTTCAAAGTGAGACAAAGGTCCAGAACGACCCACTTGACAAAGAAGAGTGGCAGTGAAATAGCTTTTAGTTTAAATATTGATGTTATGTAAATATTTTCTCCGTCAAAGATCAGGAGCCATAGTTTGCTGCCTTTGGCACTAATCCACAGTAATCTTCCTGACTCCACAGGAATTATTCCAAAGATTTCGTGGTGTAACCGAGAACAGAAACTGGGCCAGACACAAAGGACATAAAATCAGTACCATCATTCAGAGCTGGCATAACAGAGAAGATGATGCATTTTGGGGTACCAGTAGAAGAAATGGAATAAATCTAGGCTCCAAAAGGGTTGTCTGTCCCAGCATGCTAACACCGTGTTGGACTGATAGGCACCAGTCTGACTAATGCAAGTAGATCTTGGTCCACTGCAAACAGCCTTTCTCCTTCCATCTTCTCATTGCATCTTTACATCCACTTTCATTTCCCATGTTCTGTCTCTGAAATCTCCCAAGAGCCACATGCTGTCTGAAACATTTTCAATGTGAGGCTTAGAGTTATAACATCTGTTGGAGACATGATGCTTTCCTCCAGCAAACCTCCCTGAGGAAAATTTCCTGGTCAAAGCCTCAGTGGAAATCTCTTTAAAGAGAGAAAGTCAGCTCAAGAAACACAGGATAGCTGCAGTGTCCCCCATTGCCCCTTCTTCAGGGCATCTGTCCAACAGGACCTGAGCTGCAGAAGCTCAGCCCAGCATGAGTGGATGCTGACCTGTCTCTCCTGGACAACATCCACTCTCCATCTCCGTTTGTGTTCCTCTTACTCCAACACGGCCATATTTCTTTGCAGGAATCTATCTTTTAATTTGCCTGACAACGATAGCTCTAGATCTCTAGGTGGTTCTTTTCACTGCTGGTTCCTGGGTTTGTTGCAGTGACCTCTTTGGGCTGCACTGCTCAGATGAGTGATGGAAGCATTGATTGGTAACGTACCATGCACCCAAATCCGGGTTATTGGACTGCTTCCCATTGTGGCAAGAAGGTCAGATCGTTAGATATGTTGGTGGAGCGTGCTGCAGTGAAGAGCCTCCTGTATTTCTCAGTGGACATTTTGACTTGTATTACTAGACATCCAGTCTAGGGTATTATTTTCTGTGGGGCTGGCCTGCGGTGCCCATGCAGAGAGAGCTCATATTTGATCTGAGGTAAGACAGAAGGAAGTACTCAGTAGTTCCTCTCCCACCAAGTCCTTTCCTGCTGCAGTTTATCCACTTCAGACTCTCCAGACAGTCTATTGAGAGTGGTTCAATTTTATTTCAACATGCTGGAAATAAGCTGAAATGAATGCACATTAACAATTGTTTTCTGGTTTATTTTTTTCCTGGGAGATGGTATATTTATTCCAGTCTTTCTTTTTTCTCTTCCTCTTTCTATATCTGTTATGGCTGACTTCCATTTCTTTCCCACTCTCGAGTCTCAGCAGGAAGGACAACAATTGGTGGCCTGGGAAATATGAACCCAAATGCCTTTGAGTTATGTTTGCACGTCTGGAATTACGGTCTGATTCTGCACCACTGTACCCACGGGTGCTGGGCGAGTGGACTGGACAGGACCGATAGGATGGCAAACTTTGTCCTTTTGTAGTGACTGACCAAGGAGGAGTGAAAATCTCCTGGCAATTTGGAAAGAGTGGAGGGGAATCACTGTGCTTGGCCACTGATATACCTTTGCTCAGATTTTAACTAGGAATTGCCATCGTGAACAAGATCTAGACAGTGCCCAGCTCAGGGGCTTCAAAGATTCCTGTAATGGCAGCAACTAATCACAGGGAAATCCTCTTCTGTATCATGCCTCATCTTGACCTCGAAACAGGTATCGGTATGATCCTCGGGGCCTGACGTTCAAGAGGTCTTTTGAAATCTTGTTACCAGGAGCTACTGCAGCTCTGGAGAGCCTTGGTGTGTAATGCTTTGTTGCAGAAATATCAGAAGTAATAATTTGCTTAAGGCCAGCAGGGGTTGGATGCTTCAGTGCAAAGGCTTCCTGGTTATGAACCGTGAATCTTAAGAGATTTTTAACAAGGTTTTTGTCTGGCAGCTGCATTTACTATGCATTGGCTGGTACATTAGGAAACTTCAAGTCTGCACATGAAAATACATTGAAAATTATTACTCTCTTACAATGTAGTGATAAGCTCTATGAAGGTCTATATTTATAATTTTTCCACAGTTTTTATTAGTTTCTGGAGGCCAACAAGTTTTCCAGCTCTAAGATTACAAAGCCTTCTTGAATTTGCTCCTCTGAATCTTTTGCTAGACATGAATTTGTGGCATAAGTGATCTTACGGAGCTCCTACGTCTGTCATGGTGAGGGCATCATTTGGCCAGGGGAGGGGGAAGACGCCATGAGATGTGAAAATGGGACTGTGTTTGCTAACTCCACCTGGCAGAGGTCTGATTTTGATGGAAGCGCTCGGGAAATGCAGGAAGGATTCACCTGTAAGGCCTGATCTGTAGGGTTGGGGTTGTACGACGAACTCAAGAGGAACACGTGTGCTATAGGAAATGGTGATGCAGAGCCGGTGTCCGATCCTACGGGTCTGGGAAGCATCTAGCCAGGTGGGAGTTAAGAACCGAGTCCAGACTTCAGGACCGAGTGCCTTCGCTATAGACTTGGACCTCATCCCTGATTTCTTCCCCCAAGCTCTAATGAAAATCAAAGTAATATTCTCTCCCGGTGGCCCTTCAGCTGGAAGCCCGATGGTGCAGAGACTGCACAGCACCTTGCGCAATGCGGCTCCCTCCTTCCTCCCGGTCCCCCTCTGCTATTGTAATATACCAACTACCATAACTGAATATTCATCATTAGCCTCCAACAGACTTTAAATAGACCAATGACAGCTTCCTTCCTTATAAATTCCTTCCCCAACCAACTTTTTTTTTTTTCTTCTAATTTTGCAGTTTTTAATGCAAAAAAAATGTAGTCTGTTAACACTCCCATGTAAAACTGTAGCTCACATTCTGGCCCAGGAACAACAGTCTCTTCCTTGCCGTGTGGACGATTTCCTATATTGCCAGTGTAAGTCAGACTTCAACGCTTTTTTTCCCTCCCTGCCTCACTGCAATTTTTTTTGGACAGCAAAATTTCTTGACACAAGAGTTACTTTGTGCCAGCAGTGAACAAAACCTTTCATTCCATTAAACTGTGGCCCAGGATTGCAACCAGCTATTTTGGGAATAGTCACTTTTAGGCCCTGAAAAAAAAAAAGAATCTGATGCTTTTTTAAACACCAAAGGACAAACTAAAATGGTAGCCGTGCACGCTGCGTATTGAGTGGGCTCAGGAAACAGTATAAATGTTTCAAGATGACTGTTGCTTTGCAAGGTACCAGAGGTACCTCTTTATTAGACCTCAGCTCCTGTAAGGAAGAAAAAGGAGGAAATATGGAGGTAACTGCCTTTGTGTATAGGAAAATGGCAAAGTGAAAGAAAGAGAATATTTTAGATATTTAGTTAGAAAATACTTTCCTTCCTCTCCCTCCTCAAATAGTGGATTTTTTGGCAAAAATAGCACCCAACATGTTTTGACTGAAATGGAAATATTTCAGTCTGGAGAGAAGTCATTGCGATACCTCCTGGGAACTGCTGTTTGGAAACTTGGTGTCTCCAACCTGTTCCCTCTCCAGCGTGACTCCCCGTTCCTGCCGGCTCTCCCGCAGAGCACCACAGTCCTCTCTTATGGCCAGGGAGGCTGCCGTGTCCCCTGGGAAATGCAGTCTGAAAGGAATTTGGTCCCCAGCGCACAACGGGAGTGTGGGATCCAGACATCACCCACGCCGGCACTTCGGGGTAAAAATATTGCTGTTTCAGGCATACAGCTCCTTTATGGAGAGGAAGTATTTTTTAACAAGAAAAACCAATGATATTGTTAAATTTTCCCCTTCTCAGCTCTCCATTGAGACAGAGAACATGTAGATTTAAGTGAGAAGCATCTGGGACGGGGATGGCTTCTTAGTGTTCGTGTGGTGCCTCTCACAGTGATGTTGATGGGGTCCCTGTGAGCTACCCTGAGAATTTGCTGTAAGAAACCCCCATGCAGATCTAATCCCATGTGTGAACGGGGAGAGGATGACACTCCCAAAGAGACACCCAATTCTTCCCTCACCGAAGCAGGGAGAAACTGTGACTGCAGACATCTCTAAAGAGCCATAGAGAACATGATGTGGCATCATGCCATGGTATGTGCCCCCTCTTCCTCCTCCATCATAGCTCACAGGTACTGGTGGAGAAAAAAAAAAAAAAGGCTCTGTCATGTCTTGCGGGGGGATGGAGGGTGGAAGTGTTGGAGCTGAGGAAGAAGGAACCAGCAGCAACCTCTCATTAGGGAGGAGAGATAAGGGCAAGGTCCATGTGTCACCTCCCTATGGCTTGTGTCCTTGGAAGCAAAACATGGTGGGGATGATGCAGCTTTGGGGTGTCGTGTTGGTAGTGTTTCCATAAGGATCCCTGTGTGGAGATGGAGCACGACAGGAGCAGGCAGCTCAAAACCGGGGCCTGGTGGGGCTGGGAGACCCCCCTAGAACCTAGAAGGTTTGAAAGCCGTAACTCTTGACGTTCCTGAAAAGCCACCAAAGCTGCCCCCCAGCAAGTGCTCCTGGGGTGGACATGCTGGCACTGGGTGCCCACAGGCAGAGAGGTCCTCTGAAGCCCACCACACACCCTGGCAGCCATTGCTGTCTTGTGTATCTGAGGGATAAGTCTCTGCTTCCTCCCAGTCCATCTCTCTTGTTCCTCGTGCGCATCCTGGACTTCAGTTCTGTGAAAAAGCTGCCCGGTCAGCCAGCAGAAGTGGGTGGAAAGCCATGCTCCTGCGGGGAGGAGCTGCTGGGCTTCCAGGGGAAGAAACCCCACCTTTGGAATAGGCTCTGCTTGGCAAGCCACCAGTGCCCGGGGTTTGGAAAGCTTTTGTGGCACAATGAGAGACACATTTATTTGGTTTTGAGCTCCTGGGTGAGTTTCCCCTCCATTACAGCTCGGTTGCTGATGTTTCTGGCAGCCACCACAGCAGTGGTTTGGATGAAAGCTCCCTGCTGTGAGTAGGTTTATATAATTGGTATTGTTAAATTTTGTAAATAAGTTCTGAGTTGCTACAGTGATAGGTCCTCTCTAAGGGGTGTAATTGGGGATTTAGTGCTCCTCCTCCATGTGTAAGTGGCCAGGTGAGCTTGTTGATGGGATTTAAGGATCTGTCCTTGCTCCAGCATAACGATTTTGGGCAGGTGAGTAGGATACCTCAAAGCCAGCTTGGTGCAATGGTTAGAGCCTCAAAGAAGAAAGCTCGTGTTGGGATCTGGGCTCTGGTTCGTGGCTGCTCTGAGCCTCGTGGCAGTTTCCAAGGTGCTGCTGTGCTACCTGATCTTTACGCATTTTACCAAGTCCTTGGGTTCAGGGAGCACCCAGCTCTCTTGGAGACAGTCCCAGGCTTGCTCCTTGTCTAAAGTCTTTGAGACCTCCTGCTCAGCTTCAGTTCTCCACCCTGCAGAGCAGGAATAATCTTGTGCAGCCGCATTGCTGATGTGCTCGCAGAAATTCTCCAAAACACACTGTAGGGTCTTGTAGGAGAGGGATTTCCAGCCAGTGTTGGCAAGGCATCCCTGCTTCAAAGCAGATTTCAGAGCAAGGGAACAAACCAGACTTTCCATCGGTGCTCACCCTCCCAGCCTGGCTCTGCTGAGGCGTGTGGCTCTGGCGTGTGTCAGGTCTTGGTGATTTATTTATTTCTCTTTTCTGAGCACTCTGGAGTGGAACTTGTTCTCTGGTCCAGGGATCTCCCATCCAGGACAACCAGGCTGGCAGACACTGGGGAAAAGGAATGGGGACAACTACCATAAGGGGAAGAAGTAGACCTAAATATTTAATCCATCTCCAAGTCAGCTTGGCAGAAATGAGGTTTTTATTTACACACATGTGCACATCCAAATATACGGTATAAATAGTATATACTTTATAAATGCTATCATAATATGTAAATATAAATCTTGAGTATTTTGTTGTAACTGCATATATCTATTTGATCTATGGGTGTAAAATAGCAGTTGTGGTGGAAAAGGCACGACTCTAAAGGGGAAGATACCAAAAGGAAAGTGAAATAGAAGAGTGCTGCACCGATAAAGTGTGATGGGGCTTCAGCCTCCTGGGAGGGATGTCTCTGTTTCCCTGAAAGTCTAAACAAACACCATTACACTAATGTGCTGCCTTCATTTATTAATTCACTGATCTATTTATTAATTGATTGCTTTTCAGCCTTGTTTTTGTTTTTTTTTTTTTTTAATTTCTTTGCTTTTAGTAAAGAGTACCCGGTTGTTCCCAGGAGCACAGTGAGACAAAAAGTGTCCTCGAATCACAGCCCCTTCAGTGGCGAGACCAGGGTCCTTTCTGCCTCCTCCAACCTGGGCTCCCAGTACCAGTGCGAGAACGGGGTGTCCAGTACCTCCCAGGACCTGCTACCGCCTGCCAACCCCTACCCGATCTCCCAGGAGCACAGCCAGATCTACCACTGCACCAAGAGAAAAGGTCAGGCCTTGGCTGCTCCCCGCTCAACGCTTGCTGGGTGGCTTTCCCCTTCCTAACATGACTGTCAGCCTTGTTTTCTGATGTTTCCCTTGCTCACAGGCTGGACAGCCCCAGGCTGCTTTTCGGTGACACTTGAGGATGAGCAAGGGATGAGGGCTGTGTGCTGGAGATGGGCAGGTCCCCTGGGCTGGGAAACTTCTCTCACCAGTGTCAGGCTAAAATCCCATCTCTGCTGTTGGGCTGGGAGCGAGCTGTTTGGAAGGGTGGCAGTACCTTTCACCCACGTTGAATCCACATTCAGTAAGATAGCTGGTGCCAGAGATAAAGATGACTTATCTGTCTCCATAGCCCCTCAGATGGGGTTAATCTCCAAGTAGAGATACCTTGACAGCTTGGATTTGGCACGGTTTTTGACGAAGAGTCTCACAGTTGGGAGACAGTTGTGTACCCGGAAAGCAATTCCACTTACATGCTCGGTCTAATGAACAGGGCGTGGGATTGAAAATCATGATATCCATGTTCGTTCCCTTCTGGTGCGACTGACGTGCTTTGACAGAGCTTGAGGGATCAAACTGTGAGGGCTTTACACTGACTGCTCAGCTCGTCCTGGCGTGAAGAGCCCCATGATATCGATGGGATAATTGTTCTCAGGCAGGTTTGCAGTTTCTCCCTTCCTCTCCCAAAGCAATGGGAATGACGAGGTGCAGAAACACTTGCAGGTCTCAGATCACAGAAGCCTCAAATCAGCTCCACCCCAGACACTCAGAGGAAATAGGGGATTTCCAGGGCTGAATGCAACCCTGTGGGGTGGGCAGGAGATGGTTACTGCCTACCCCTGTTCCCTTTTCTCAGGATTTAGTCTACATTGCACGAGAAAAGCTTATAGGAGTCAGCATGCACCATGGCATCTGAATGCACCAAGAATTTCTGCAGCTCGGTAGCCTCTTCCCGCAGCAGATCCCTTCCTGCTTCCCTGCACGGTCCTATCAGTCAGCCATATGTCATTATTTTTAGTAACGTAACCCCTGGCACTCTGGGATGTGCAGTGTAGACACAGAGTCTAAGGTAGCGGATGCTGGGAAGCGCTGGCAGCTGAGGCAGGAGGGCAATGGAAATCTCTCTCACATCCTTGGTGAATCCCCTCAATGTTGTAACATCACGTGTGTTGTGTACAAGTATATATGCAAAACAAAATGCTGATAAATCTTAGTATTTTCCTGATGTGAGATTGAGCCAAACAGTGGAAAACAGAGGCATCATTTTCTGACCCCTCCAGCTGACCAGGCAACCCTCGTGCTCATACAGAGTGTATCAAAGCTGTGATTGGAAATGGTGATGCTAGACTTGAGCTAGCTGTAAGGTAGGGAATAAGGAGTTGCAGTGGCCTCCCAGAGTGTCCCCTAAGGTCAGAGGGGGGTGTGTGTGGCCCTTGCTACCCCCGTGTGGGTGCGAGGCTTTGGGACACGGCTGGGTTGCTGCAAAACCCCGCTGTCGGCGAGGGAAAGGCAGGTCCCGTTCACCCTTGGCGTTCCTCAGCCTGCGGTCCGTCCTCGGCGCTCCTTTGCCCTGGGAGCTAAGCTTTCACCGCTCCTCTTCCTCTTTGCAAAAAGTAACCAAAACAAGCTGGCCCAAATGGCAACAAACCCTTTGGACAATCTCCGACTGCTGCGTGTCCCCTCACTGCAGGGCAATTCATCATTCGCCTCCACATTGTAACGCGATAAGGAATCAACAGAGGTTTCCTTCCAGTTTTGGGATTCCCGCTAAGTGGTGTCTCCATGGGTGGTTTCCCTCAATCCCCCAATTATCTCACTTCCTCTTATTGTCACAAAAGAGACGACTATCTGCCCTGTAATAAGCTCCCCAGCCCCTTTTGGCCTGCGTGGCCCTTGTGAAAGTGCAGGAGACTGGCAAAGTCCTTGTCTGTAGGGCTGATGGCCCCTCATTATCTCTACGATGGCTTGAGTGGCACAAGCAGTTAAGGGCCTTTTATCAAAGCCGCCAAATGCTTTAATCAAAGAGAAGCAGTGTCCTGTGCGATACCACCGGCTTCTTCCGTGAAGCTGTACGTCTCAGGAGCCTGAGCCTCTGCTTTCCTCCCTGTGCCTTTTTCCCCCTCCCCATGCATCTAGTAAATCGAAAACAGCCACCAGGGCTTAAAGAAAAGAAACACAAAGTTAATGGGAAACAGAGAGCCAACATAAGCTGCCAAGCAGCTCTTTGCAAAGTGAAATTAATTTAAAAAAAAAAAAAGTCACTAGAGATGAGCAATTCTGTTCAGATAAATCAGAACGTGATCCAAGGTTTCGTCTCAAACTCAGACTGAGCGTGGCACTTTCTTCTAGCACTGAGTGAGGATCTTTATTGAACTTGGGAAAATAACCTTACCTATAACATTCCTCTATTTCTTCCTTTTCCAGCCTCTCCTTTCAAAGTGAAGTATTAAGCTTTCCTTCACAGCTCTCCTGCTTTCCTACTTTTCTGCATAACTTTTAACAAGTCTCATCATCTAAGAAAACATGAAAGCAAGAGCATGTTCACTCCTAATGCACCTCTGTCCCTTTTCTGGACTGGAAGTATTATTGATTTTGTTGGATCATCAGCTCCTCAAACATTGACTCTTCCTCAGTCAGTTTTAGGATTTTTCTCAAGCGGATTGTTTCTTTTTCTCAAGCCTGCGGTTATGGATAAGTGCTCGCAGGGGCAGAGGGCAATGCGACTGGGTTTCAGACCAGCTGGTGTCTGTATCTTCTGTAGCAAATACCACCACTGTTTCCCAAGATAGTCTCTCAGATACGGCTCCTTCCAGCTTTGACATCTCGTGATGTTTCTCTGCATCCTTTTTAATCAGGGGGTCAAGTCTTGGTTTAGGCTTGGTTAACAATAGGTCTGTATTTGAGCAACCCAAAGGTACCTTATTCAACTTCTACTTCCTTGGTGACCTAAGACAAAGATTTGGTTCTGTGGTTGATGGTGTTGTTCTTAGCTGTCAAGTCAAGATGGATTCACTCTGGAGATCTGATATGGAGTTACATTAGGGGAGAGGAGCAGGGCTGTGAGGGAATGTTATCTCTGAAGGCTCCTCTGTTTCAGGGAGCTGATGCTCTTCTGGGTGAGGAAGGAAGGGAGGACACATCCCAGAGCCCCAGATCTGGCAATTCCTGGTGTCCGGGTGGGAGTGCAGGGTCGCAGCATTGGGAATGACCCCAGCGTGGTGCAATGGGGTTGCTGCTCCAGGCACCTTCTGAACATGCAGAAGGCTGGGGAATGGCAGTCCTCAAGGCGAGAGTCATCCTGCGTTGTATCCCAGCTCTGCACTGATATTGCTTGTGGCATCTCACAAAAAGACTGGTCTTGAGAGGATGGATTAACTCCAATCCTGTATCTTACCAAGGAGTGGCCTCAGTTCTTGATGTGGATTTTTAGGCTGCAACAAAGACCAGTTAGAGCTTTGCCTTTTTTCTGGTTGTTCTCCACCTCTCCCTTTCTCATTGTTGTGCTTGGAGAAGACCAAAAGGACTTACCAGCAGGCAGCTTGCTTTTTGTCTTTCATTTTAGCCCCATGTCCCAATTAGGGCATCGGGGCTTGTTTTCCCTTGTGTTATCCTCCTCCCTCAGACTTCCTGTGAACTGAAAAGCCATCCCTTTAAACCTCTGCTCCCTCCCAGCCTTACACAATCTCAACCACTTGGCAGATTTCTGGGATGCTTGTGATGCTGAACAGGAGGCGACTGGAACAGCCTCTCCCTGGGGAGGTTATAAAAGTTGTCATGTTGGCACTCTGAGGGAGAAGAGGGACGTGGCAGAATCCACCGGCTCCAACCAGTGAGGATTGTATCCTTCAGCCACCTACCTTGGACATGACCCTGCCCGTGGGGAAGAATATATCTTTCATCTCCTTCCTGCTCTGCTGAGATCGGTGGAGATACAGCAATGCCTTTCCCCCTTCTGCACAGGAACAGGCACTGTTAGGGTGGATAGATCTCTTTGTTGGTTGAACTGATTTCTCCCTCATCCCACCCAGCTTTTATTTCACTCAAAGAACCTGTAGGACAAAAGTCAGGCAGGGGATGTCTTCTTGGAGGACATGCTGCTTGTCCTGCTGATGTTAGGAGGTGTAATGAGTTGGCCAAGGCTTGAGCTATCCTGCAGCCGGAGGTGTTTGCAGCTTGGGTAGATGCAGTGGAGCCCAGAGCAAGGTGGCTGCTGGGGCACTGAGGCTGAAGAAGAGCCTGCCTGCACGGTGGGGAGATACTCAGGGGGCTGGTGTGCACCCAGCTTTTGCCGTGCAGCCACATTGCTTGTGGTGCTGTAGTCTCAGCAGCTTCATAGAAGCATCCTGCTCTCCCAGCAGGAGGTGCCTCCTGTGCCTCTGCAGGCAGTGCTGGCAGCTCCCTGCCTCTGGAAGGGGTTCCAGCTTTCGTGTTGGATTGTCTCTGCCCCAAACCCCTTTCTGTCGTGTTCTCCTGCAATGCAACACAGCCACATCGCAAACCGTGCGATTGCTGAAACAACTAGCGTGTCTTAGGTTTCATGTCCTAGTATGTACATCTGCTTTGCCCTTTAGGGATGCTCATTTTGATTGAAGCTGCCTTTTTCTTTTCTTCTTTGACAACCCTTGTCAGTTTTGCACACTGTGATTGGCTATTCAGGCTCATGCTAGATTCATACTAGAAACCAGACTGGATAAGACAACAGTGTTAGAGATAATCACCCATTGTGTCTTCCTCACAAAGTCGGGACGAACCTACTGTAATGCCCTGGAAGTGTGGGTGAGCTGTAAAAACTAAAACAGTTGGGTCTCATTCTTCATTGTCTTCTGTCCCGGGGGGGCTGATTGTCATGAATTGGAAAGGAGCTCTCCTGATTTACACCAGGGGAAGAGGTGGGCCCATTGCACCCTGAAGTCCAGAGATTTTACATGTTTGCATTTCATTCTGGATGGCCTTAATCTTGGAATTGGGAAAATTCCATTTAAAAAGCCATTTGTGTGGTATTTACAGCCCAGCTGGAAGTAGTAAATACCGGAAATCTTGGAACTGCTTATGCTCTCACTCAAGCTCCTTCATTAGATAGATCATCAAATTCCTTGTGAGGGAGCCAGTTTCCACCCCATTCTGCAGGCTCCGTTTTCCTTGGATCCACTTCGGAGCAGCTTCTCCCAAGCGCTGGCAGCTTCCCCTGCTTGGCAGAACCTTTTGCTTTTTGAGGTTTGCACAGTATTGAGGGGCTGGTCACAAGAGCTGATCACCACTCTTGACTTCCAAGAATAGCAACAAACGTGGAGGATGGTCAGCATGTCCCAGGATGGTCAGCATCTCCCAGAGGTGCCCAGCACCTCTTAGGGCTCAGTGACGACAGAAAAAGGACAATAAAGTGCTATTGGGGAACCAACATCAAGAATCAAACCCAGAGTAGACCAGACAGTTATCTCCTACATCCAGCTTACGCTCATGCTGAGGAGGTGAGAGGACCTTCAGGAGGAGGATTATGGCCTTGGGACACACTGTCCAGGCTCCAGAGCAGGTGGGGATGACTTCAAACTGCAGCCTTCAGCGTTGCGTGAGAGCCCTGTTCGACTTGTCCTCCTTTTGCCATTCTCTCACTTGAAGATGTCCCCTTCCCACCCCCAGATCTGCTCTGCACCCCATGGGGATGCGCTTCACCTGCTCTGTGCTGGCTCTGGTCTCCTCTCCAAGGAGTGGTGAGACGATGCCAGATCGGACTAGAGAGCTTGGACCAGTGTAAATTCATCAGCTGGCACCAGCTGAGGATCTCTGGACTGCGTCATCCCATCTGATGATGAAGATGGACTGTTCTCTTCCCTCTCCAGCACTTTCAGGTTACATAGATGGGAAAATCATCAGGAGGAGGGACCAGAGGGCAGGCAGAAGCCATTAGGGTAGGCTGTAATCCTTTCTTAGCAACTGTGTCCTCTTTGGAGATGGGTATGGTGTCCTTGCACGTCTTAAAACCTGGAGTGATGGTGCCTGTTCCACCTACGACATCAGCGAGCCTGGCTCTAGAGAGGCCGGCAGAGCCATCGCGAGAGCTTGCAGAAGAAGAGGCAGCACCTACAGGGTTTCAACTGAAGTGCTGGTTGTTTTTGGTTTTCCCTCTTCACCTGCGATGAATTCTGGAAGTGGATCCGTAACTGCGGCTCTGCCTGGCTGGGCTGTGGCAGCGAAACGTCTGAGCTAAATGGAAAAATCAGCAACCTCAGGTTGTAAGTCAGGCGCGTTTTTACACAACGGAAAAACAGAGTTTGACTGTTTTGTGTTGTATATTGAAAAAAATAAAAATAAAGTAAACAGTCAAACCCCAAGCCAATGATTTCTAATGCCAACGGAGTAATGCGGTTTAATGCTGAAAACTTTATTAGCAGAACAATGCTTCATTTTACAAGACATTGTTTTTCCACCCTAGTGTTCTTATTACTCAGTGGTGGGTTAGGGATCCAGAACTTTTAGGCTGTCTGTAAAAGCTAGAGCTCAGGCTGTTCTTCCAGACGTACCTCCTGCGATAGCTCGGGAGGGAGCTTAGACCTCTGCTTCCAGTTTTTGTCTTTCAGGGGACCACATCCTCCCCCCTGCTCCTATATAAAAAGAACCGGGCCAGGATTAAGGAGAGCGATACACTTTTGCATCTACCTGCTTTCCGTTTCAGCTATTTTAAAGATGCGATTGCATTGCTCGCTTATCCCATCCTACTTTCTGTCCCCGTTTAAGAGAAGGCAGAGCAGGACGGTAACTTGATTATCAGGGCTCTGCATTGCTGGGACTAAGGAGCCAGGTTTTGCCCTTGTCAGGAAGAAAGCATGAAATGGGACTGCACCTCTCCAGCTGAATTTACGGGCGGTTGCTGCTACAACGTCAAAGGACACCGCGGGGAAGGTCCCCATGGCGTGTGCCTCAGTACCTGATGTTTTCTGGGGGGCCCAGAAGACTCACCACAGCCGTTGTTCCAGCTGGGCTGCTGGACTTGGCAGACACCTGAGTGGGAGGAATGGGTTATTTTACAATTAGGGTGGGTGCAGCTTCCAGGAGAAAGCACACGGCTCTTTATAGCAATAAGGGTACGCGCACGTGCGTGTTTACATTACACGAGGTGCCTGCGCTGCCCACCCGCGCCTCCGGACGGTGAGCCGTGGGCACCCACCCATGTTTTTGCAACTGCTTCTTGGGGGGCAGACGCTTTCAGTCCTCTTTTTTTGTGGAAGGGGTTTTTTTCCTTTGTATTTTGGGGGGTGAAAAAAATTACAGCTCAAAACATGTTGGTTGAGAAAATTTGAAAAGGGCCATTTCTAGCAGTATTCTTTCAAATTTTACCCCCATTGTAAGGGTGCAGCCAAGAGGGCTTTAAGCAAAGTGGGATGTTTTTCTGGCTGCACCAGGAATCCTGTTCATGAAGCTTCAGCAAAGTTAATCTGGGTCAGAACAAGCTCCCCTTCCCTTGCCTCGCTGTCCTTAAAATCTCTTGGTGAAGCGCTCATCCCTGGGAACTTTGCCATCCCTTCCAGCAGAGCTGGATTTCATTTGATGACCCTGCGAATGAATAAATAAGTGCATATTCATTTATTCATTTTGCTTCACCCTAGAGATTTCACCTAAATTGTTTATCTCCTTCCCTCGGTTGGCCCGGGATGCTACAGGAAACAAAGGGCTCTGCGAGCTCTGCCTTCTTGTTTCTAGCTGTGAAATTTACTTTTCTTTTTTGTCACGCTTGGCTCCGGCACACAGCCCTGCGTGGATTTATGTGCCCAGCTCCCTTGGCACAGCTAAAGACCAGGGCTGTAAAACTCCAAATCTGATTGTCTCAACTCTGCCATTGCTGATGCTCTCCCGGGGGGGATTTTTATTGTGATCTCCATTTTTGTCTCATTTATCGTGAAAGTATATCACTGTAAAGGCTTTTAGTTTGCAGCATCAGCTCCGAGCCTCTCAGCTGGGAGCGGGGACCTGTGTGAGGTGCTGTAGCTGCAGGCGGAGGTTGCTCGGGTCAAAGCGCTGGCAGCAGAAAGGAGACAAGGAGCTTGGTGCCGTGGGGGCGTGCATGGGGTATCACCGAGCAAGCTAAGCCTCGGAGTCCCTCCAGCATCTTACAGCCCTGGTTTTCCTCCCAGAGCTCCTAGCTAATCCCTTCCCCAGCCCAGCAGACAGGGCCAAGTGCCAGTCTTGGTTTCAGCAGGATCAATTGAGGGCGATTCCAAGGAAGGGATCCGGATTTCCACTGACATAACTGAGCGAAGTGTCTGGATCAGCTCTGTGCAGACTGTGTCCTTGGTAAAACGAGGATTGTGGAGAGGGAGGTTCAGCCGAGGGCACAGTATTGTTGTTTGCTACCGCGAGTTTTCTCTCCCAACAGATGAGGAATGTTCCACCACTGAGCATCCCTACAAGAAGCCCTACATGGAAACTTCTCCAGCAGAAGAGGATCCTTTCTACAGGTCCAGTTACCCCCAGCAGCAGGGACTGAACACTTCATACAGGACTGAATCAGCCCAGCGCCAAGCATGTATGTATGCCAGCTCCGCTCCCCCCACGGACCCCGTGCCCAGCCTAGAAGACATCAGCTGTAACACGTGGCCGAGCGTGCCGTCCTACAGCAGTTGCACAGTGTCTGCCATGCAGCCGATGGACAGGTTACCCTACCAGCATTTCTCTGCCCACTTCACCTCGGGGCCGCTGATGCCCCGGCTCAGCAGCGTGGCCAACCATACCTCTCCCCAAATAGGAGATACCCATAGCATGTTTCAGCACCAAACCTCCGTTTCTCACCAACCCATCGTCCGGCAGTGTGGACCTCAAACCGGCATCCAGTCCCCCCCCAGCAGCTTACAGCCCGCAGAGTTCCTGTATTCCCACGGCGTGCCTCGAACCCTTTCGCCCCACCAGTACCACTCGGTCCACGGCGTGGGCATGGTGCCAGAGTGGAGCGAGAACAGCTAACAAGGCGGTCAGGAAAGTGCAAGAGCATTAGCCATGGGGAAAAAAAAAAAATGGGAAAAGGAAAAGGAAAAAATACCCTGTCGATAATAAGGAGAGGATTTTGCAAGACTCCTTTAACTGAATGTTCACCGATAGCACTCGAGAGGGGTGGACACTGATTGANTTAGTATTATTGTTGTTACTTTTCAACAGAAAGAGGTATTACGAACCCACAAATAAGAAAAGCAGGTACCTACCTCGCCCAGAGTGAAACCGCTCCCTGCGGGGTGCCGTGTTTCCTTGCAAACGCCCCAAAACACGTCTCTGCAGGAACCCGCCCCGTGAACTCCTCTCCTTTCCCACTTGCGTGTAATTCTCTCGCTCTCCTTTCCTTCCCATCTCCCGGTCTTTCCCGGTCCATCAGCTGTCTCTGACGGAAGCCGGGGGTACCTTTCAAACTTGAAAACATCGACAGCTTGTCTCCTGCCGAATTTTTACCGGCATGCAGAAAGCGAGGCTCTGAGCCAGCTGCGAGGGGGAGGAGGGGGGGGAGAGAGGATGCAGACAGTGAAAGGGAAAACTTTGCTCATAAAAATGGTGCTGACGCTTGTTTGCGATCCTGGACTTTCATTTTATCATGCGTTCTTTCTCTTCCTCTCAAAAAAAAAAAAAAAAAAGAAAAAGGGATACTGGTCTGGGTATGTGAAGTGAGATATTAAGTAAATGTGTTTAAAAGGAGCAGAAAATGATCACGGGAGGCTGGGAGTGGGGGAGGCAAGAAGAGAAGAAAAAGCAAATGTATGTAAGTAAAAATGTCTACTGCAGAATTTTTCAGGTGTAAAATTTCCTGGTACTATTTATTTATACGTGGGAGTTCAAATAACTCATGGTATGTCACAAAGCCAGCAAAGCAGCTGATTCAAAGGGGTTAAAATTTTTATTGAAACGGAAGTTTTCTTTCTTTTCTTCTTTTTTTTTTTTTTCTCTCCAAGCTGTGCACACTCTATATAATTTACATATATTTTTAATTAAAAGTAATTCTAATTAACAAAAGAGGTATACCTGTGTGTCAGCAATGAGAGCGTGGGTGTGAATGCGTGGGAATGCCGGTACGTGTGTGGGAGGGTTTATAGACAGGTATCCAAAGCCGTGTAGCTAAGACGAAAAAAATAATCCCTACCTAGCTACGCTTTCCTGTTCTTGTGTGCCAATTTATGTCTAATAAACACCACATGCTCTCAACGGCAAGGGGCCTGCCCACCTTTTTTTAATTTTTTTTTGTTTTGTTTTGGGTGGGTTTTTTGGTTCTTTCTGCTCGATGTTCGTAAGTTTGATTTTTCTTTATTTTTGGTGTACCCCAGGAGGTAGAGCATCCCAGCGGGGAGGGCTGTTGGGCAGTGATGGGCTGAGCTTGAGACTGCTGTGTCTGGGGCTGCGTGTTTCTCCACCACAAAACTCTCTGGATCCCCCACGTCCTTCCCACCCACCCCGTCCCCACGGGAGATGCTCTCTTGGGGTCACTTTCCCATCGAAGCAGATGTAGAAGTGACCTTGGGAATCCAGGTGGGTGCTGGGGTGGCACCGGGAAGCCCTCGTGGAGGTGGAGCTGCCCCCCGTTCCCCCGCAGATGGGGTCGGCGGGGGGATGTCTGGCCCGGGGGAGGTGTGGGGCTGTGTCCCACCCTCAGCGAAGGAGGGGAGGATGCTGGATGCTGGATGCTTTGTGGATTGGAAACAAGATGGGAAAATCAGCTCCAGAGAAATAAAGAGGTTGCATGTGAGCAGCCCAGCAGAAAGGTCTCCTCTGCGTGGCTGGCGAGCCGTGGCCACCCCAGGGAGCCGCGTGGCCAGGTCCTGGGGACAAACCGAGGAGGTCTCCCCAGACCGCCCCACCAGCAGCAGCTCATCTGGCTGCAGCAGCGGCACCGCCAGCGCGTGGCCAGCAGCCTCGGTGGCCTCCTGTGCCCCGGAGATCTGGGGACACCTTGCAAAGGGGCAGCAAGGATTAGTGGAGCCCCTTCACAGGTGCTGCTCCCACCTAGCTGTCCCATGGCAGGGGGGACCTGGGGGATGGTGTCCGCTGGGGCTGTCCCAGCCCTGGCTCCAACGCAGGTTCCTGCCTTCGGCTGTCTCTGCTTTTACTGTCTTCTGCTTGCAAGAACTGAGTTTCGTAAATGTTGGGTTAGACGCAGCCAAAATGCGATGCTGTGCTACCCTGGGAGCTCGCTCTGGGTATCAGCCATTTGTAGGCAGCAGGAGATGGAGGCATCACGTAACCCTTCTGCGGGCATGGCTGGGACCTCAAGTCATACACAAAGATGTTTGTCTTCGTGGGCCACCCCCAGGGAGTTACTCAAACGTTGCATTGCTCAGTAAATCACATGCTGTTCCTCCAGAATATGCAGTTGTCCAAGATTAATGACTGAGTAAATTGCGTTTTGAGTTAAGGAATAAAAAATTACACTGTATTTAGCTGTCAATTACATTGTAGTTTCCAGGCTTCGTTATCCCACTGCTAATCATGTAATCATCTTATCACTATATGGTAATTTACATGTAATTAAATGGCCAGTGGTTACTCTGTAAGTGAAGAGGTCTTGCCAGAAATGTGTGCCATGCATCTCAAAGAGTATTAAGGAAACTAAACCCACATGGTAAATTATTTCTCAAACTTTGGAAGGAAAGCCTCAAGCTTCCATAGAATCATGGAATCATAGACTCGTTTAGGTTGGAAAAGACCTTTAAGTTCATCAAGTCCAGTCGTTAACCTAGCACCGCCAAGTCCACCACTAAACCATATCCCTAAGCGCCTCATCTACACGTCTTTTAAATCCCTCCAGGGATGGGGACTCCACCACTGCCCTGGGCAGCCTGTGCCAAGGCCTGACCACTCTTGCAGGAAAGAAATTTCTCCTAATGTCCAACCGGAACCTCCCTTGGCGCAACTTGGGGCCATTTCCTCTCGTCCTATCGCTTGTTCCTTGGGAGAAGAGACTGACCCCCCCTCGCTCCAACCTCCCTTCAGGCAGTTGCAGAGCGCGATGAGGTCTCCCCTCAGCCTCCTCTTCTCCAGGCTGAACACCCCCAGTTCCCTCAGCCGCTCCTCANCGCCTGTCCAAGCCATGAGCAGACAGTTTCTCCAGGAGAATGCTGTGGGAAATGGTGCCAAAGGCTTTACTAAAGTCTAGGTAGACACATCCACAGCCTTTCCCTCATTCACTGAGCAGGACGTCTTGTCATAGAAGGAGATCAGGTTAGTCAAGCAGGACCTGCCTTTCATAAACCCATGCTGACTGGGCCTGATCACCTGGTTGTCCTGTACGTGCCGCATGATGGCACTCAAGATGACCTGCTCCATAACCTTTCTCTGCACCAAGGTCAGACTGACAGGTCTGTAGTTCCCCAGATCATCCTTCTGGCCCTTCTTGTAGATGGGTGTCACATTTGCTAATCTCCAGTCAACTGGGACCTCCCTGTATAACCAGGGCTGCTGATAAAGGATTGAAAGTGGCCTGGTGAGCACTTCCACCAGCTCCCTCAGTACCCTCGGGTGGATCCCATCCGACCCCATAGACTTGTGTGTGTCTAAGTGGTGTAGCAGGTCGCTAACCATTTCCCCTTGGATTATGGGGGCTTCATTCTGCTCCCATCCCTGTCTTCCAGCTCAGGAGGCTGGGCACCCCAAGAACAACTGGTCTTGCTACTAAAGACTGAGGCAAAGGAGGCATTAAGTACTCAGCCTTTTCCTCATCCTTTGTCACTGTGTTTGCCCCCCGCATCCAATAAAGGATGTTGGACTTGATGATCTTAGAGGTCTTTTCCAGCCTTAGTGACTCTATGATTCTAAGGATGGAGATTCTCCTTAGCCCTCCTTTTGTTGATAATGTATTTACAGAAATATTTTTTATTGTCTTTAGACTTTCAACTTGACTCATTTCCTCTGAGCTCCTTGCGTCATTTTTTTGGCTCTGCAGAGAAACGCCAAAACGCTTTGGCTCTTTGGTGGAGTCTGTGATACCGCAATGGGCCCTGATCGTTATGTTTTGGCTGCTGAAAAGCCAGGTAGGTCCCCGAGGATGCAGCCTTGTGGAGCCACGTTGGCATGAGGAACAAGGAGGCCATCAGTGGCAGGAGGATGGACCTGCCACACCAGCAAAATCTGGGATGAAGGCAAAGGTGGGTGGGAGGGTGCAACATAACCTTCTCCTCCTCTTCTTGAAGAGTTTGTTACTGGCTACTGCTTCAGTATGGCCTTTCTTGGCTTTAGCTTTGATGGCGCCTGGCTGTGCCATACAAGCACAGCCTGCTCTTCCATTTGAATGACTGTGAGGAGTCAGGTAGGATGTGAAAGAAAAAGGTGACTTGTTCAAAGGCCCAGGGTGACTCCCAGCCTGGATGTGAACGTGCCTGGTCTATGTTGAGCCTTGAGAAACAGCTTGTACTTCTTCCCAACTGGTCCAAACCAATATTGGGAGCTGTCAAGGAGGAAGGTGTTCTCTCCCTTTGGTTGTGATTTTATGTTACAAAAAGTCTGAAGTGATTTCCTTAATTTCTTTTCTTACGAACTTATTCCTTAGCAGAGTATGATAATGATGATGATAATAATAAGCAAACAAACAAAATTAGGGAAAAAATAATATAGGAGTTACTGTTATTGAAAGACCTGGACAAAAAAGGTTGCAACATTCACCCCATTCAGAGCTAAAATGGCAATTTATCCAAAAGAGGCCTTGAAACTTGAGGAAGACCATCCCAGCTGGTACAAGGGGCCGAGCATGGCCACCACCAGCCTTTTCCTTCTTGCCTATGAGTCCCAGGAGCCATAAAACAATCTTCTGCATTGCCTGGTGGCTTCCCAGCACCACAGGCACCACCGAGGGTGTTGGGGGCGGGCTGGACCTGGGGCGCTTCTGCCATGGGCCTGGGGACAGGGATGGTGGAAGAGTCCTGGAGAGCTGGACTTTTTCCTGGGAGGTGACCTGGAGGGTGAACCATGTCCCCAGGTAAAGAGGGAGCTTGGGCACCGAGGGGAGCCCTGCAAAGCTGGTGGAGGAGGAGGGCTGGTGTGGCGGGTAGAGAAGGCAATGATGGCCCACCACCCTCCTCGTGGGCAGGGAACCTTCCTCACCACAAAACTCTTCCTTTGGGTGACAGCCTTGGAGCAAGCTCAGTGCTCTGGCAGCATGGAAAGTAGCTGTGAAACATCACCAGGCAGAAGAAAAACAGGGCTTTATATATGAACCCTAATAAATAAGTGCAGGCTGTGCAATTCCTTCAAGTGGAGAAGGAGAGAAAGAAACCCAACCTTTGCTAAAAACATCTTTTAAAGAGTGAACACGAATTCCCAGGCTGCGGTCGCGATGCTGTTTTTTCAGCTGCCTTCCTGGGTTAAAATACTCCCTGCAGTTACTATGGCTCGTACCTGGGGAGGCTGCAGATGCCCTGAGCAGGCACACAGAGAGCTCTTTGTTTGCCCCTATCAGCTTGCCTCCACATTTCTGGTTTCAGCAGCCAGGATGCTGGGTGTTTTTGGGAGGTGGCTTTTCTCCGCCGTGGTACCTGCTGGGATCAGCAGCTCCCAAACCCGCATTGGTGGGGTTTTCCCTAGGGATAAGGATGCTTGAGAGGGGCAGAGTCACCCCGCTCCTGCCCCAGGCTGTGCTCCCAGGGCAGAGCCGTCCTCCCTCCCCGTTTCCCAGGGCCGAAAACTGCCTCGAGGGCTGAGGGAAAAAAATATCCCAAAGCCTCAGGATTCTTGCTCATAAATCCAGCCCACAATATCATAGATTTTACGGTGCTGCCAACTCTGACAATTTTATGATGGGTCTCATGTGATTTGCAAAAGTGGTTTTTTTTTTTGTTTTTTGGTTTTTTTTTTTTTTTTCCCTCTTAAAGTTTCCAGTTCCTGGAGTCCTGTGATTATATGAGACTCTCAAGGGATTTTGAGTCTTTCCCTCTGCCCCGTTTTTTCTTCTTTGTTGGGTTTTAGGATATACAATAAAGTTGGAAATTTTACTGGCAAGGAAAGCAAGGCAGAGAAAAGAAATGACTTGTCTGGAGGTGGGACTAGAACTCATCACCAAGCAAAAAATATTTTGCCTTTTTTTTTTTTTTTTTTGAGTTCTCTCTGGAAAAGTGAATGCCTTTGCTGCATTTTTTTGAGTAATAAAATTTCGAAGTTTTAAGTGAATGGAAAACGTTCAGAAAGTGGCTTGAATAAATTCTGACCCCCAAAAAGGAAAAATATTTTGTGTACATTTAGAAGATTTTACTCTTTTGAAATTTCAAAGGAAATTTTTCAACCTGAAGTCATTTCAGAGTGAAATACTGACATGTTTCACTTGGAACCACCACACCCGCTGGCTCCGTGTCTTCTGCTTCCTTTGTTTGGTTGAAACAAATCCTACAGCCTCAGCGGCTGGTTTCGCTGTGGGTTTTGCAGGCTTCACCCTGCACCTGGGAGGACTCAGCTGCAGTAAAATATAGCTAAAAGTCAGCAAGTCTCTGCTATGGTTCCCTTATGAGATAAATAAATGCATTTAGGTGCGACGGCTCCTACTGTCAATCAGAAGGGCTGGTGGTGGGGCCATGCTGCTTGTTTGAGCATCCTGCCTGGCTGTGCTGTTAGCATCGCCCCTCTCCTGGGAATACCTGGGCAATGCCCATCGCTGCCTATCAGCAGGAGGAGAGTCCTGTGGGGTCTGCAGCTGCCCTGAATTAGGCAGCAGCAGCTGGAGACACTCCCCAAGGCTTCCCACCAGCACCATTTCCACCTGGATGAGCCCTCCCACCGCAGGCATTAAAGGCAGAGACAAGACCCAGGTTGGGCTTTGCCATGGAGGTTTTGCACCAGCAGCTCCTAGCGATACCGTCAGCTCGGCAGCACTGCTGTGGTGGGAGCACATTTAAGCACAAGTAAGTAAAAAAAATAGGGATGTGATGCAGAGATGGAAAGTGGTCCCTGTGAATGGGTTTCTGTGTAACCCTGCAGTGCTCTCACTCAGGGCTGTAAAATGTGCTACAAGTCGGGGGGGGTTTGGCCTCTACTTAAGACCTAACAAATGGCTTGTAATCTGCCTCAAGGCAAGAAAAGTTGCTTTAATTCTGAAAAGAAAGTACAGCCCTAGATTGGAGGGGGGAAGGGACAGAAACCTGCTGCAGCACACAGCAAGCTCTTTAACAGCAAGGGACTCAGGGCTCCGGTTGTACTTATATCCATAAATGCTGGTGTTGAGATGCTTTTGTTGCATAAGGCCAAACAAGTACATTATTATTTTTATTATCATGATGATGATAACATAGTGCTGCTTTTCCTCTACTTTGTGTGATCTGGCATGGGGAGAAAGCTGTTACTAATGCGTGTCTGTATCACTGCGGGGCTTTGTGCTCTTGTGATAGCTTCATAAAGGATATCACAGGGATCCCAAAGTCATCGATATTTCACTTCAGCTTTTACTTGGACCTGGGCTGTGATGAATCAGAAATTTGGTTGTTGTCCCTGGGGTTTTCAGGGGAACATTCTCATCAAAAGGTAATGAGGTGGTCATGATGGTGTACTACTTCTTCTTCCGCTCTTGGTGTCTGGACTTCTAATATATCCTTTGTGGTCGCATCCCTGAACCTGCTGGCCCTGTTTCTGCTTATACAGCTTAGGGTGCAGCTGATCTTTGCTGCAAGGCTGCGTGGTTGGGTCCTGTTCAACTTGTTGTTCACCAGGACCCCCAAGTCCTTTTCTGCAAACCTGCTTTCTAGCCCCAGCCTGTCCTGTTGTATGGGATTGACCAGAGGCAGGGCTTGGCTTTTGAACTTCATCAGGCTCCTGCCATCCCACTTCTCCAGCTTGTTGGGATCCCTCTGAGCAGCAGCTCTGCCTTCCAGTGCATTGGCTGCTCCCCCAGTTTGGTATCATCGGTGAACTTGGTGAGAGTGCTCTGTCCCATCATCCCGGTCGTTAATATATTAAGGTATTAAAAAGCGTTGGTGCCAATACTGACCCTTGAGGGGTGCTGCTAGTAGCCAACTACCGGTTGGACTTTTTGCTGCTAATGATCACCCTTTGCACCTGATGGTCCAGCCAACTTTCCACCAACCTTGTTGTCTACTTAGCCAGTCCATACCTCATCAATTTGGACTTGGAGAATGCTATGGGAGACTGTCAAAGGCAGTTGCAAGTTCTGATGTTCATCAGAAACTTAGACTGGGGGGTCCCTCAACGTTTTCCATCTCAAGATCACTGTAAAGCTGAGGATGTCTGCATACACCTTCTTCATCAGAGCTTTTAATTAGAAGTGCTGCGGCCCACTAAAACACAGGATGGTTTCTGTGGGCCACATAGCTGGGGAAAGCCAGCCTGGATGAAGCCTAGCTGAAAAGCTGGGTTAGTGTGATGTATTTGCTGCTGTTCAAGTAGTGTTGGCTACTCCGCCTGAGCCTTGCGTCTGGCGTGCCCAGGCAGGGAAGGAGAGGTAATTCCAGACTCGGAGAGCTTTTAATTTAAGGCAGAGGGTCAGTGGACCAAGGATAGTCCACGATGCCGTAAGCAGTCTGGAGCTGGCCAGTGAGTTATGAGAGCGTGTGCCTGCAGACGGACACTTTAACAGCCTCACTGAGGGACAGGCACCAATATTATTATTGGGTTGATGCCAGTCAAGGTGGTGATGACAAACCCAGCTTGGCAGTGGCTGCAGCACTTGCCTACGTGGGGAACAAATAATAAAACTCTGTTTTGGTTCATTTCTAAGTGTCTTACACTGAGATTGTGTAGCAAGGGAAGGAGGCAGCACTGCATAGCCGGGGTCACGGGCCACCGATGAGGCAACCTTGTCCTGCTGGGTGACCCTCAAAGCCTCCAGAAACACTTTGCAAAGGAAATTAAATATCACTGTTGGAGCAATGTGGATAACTGCTTTTTCTTGCGTGTATTTAACCAGCACCAAAACACTGCTTAAGCTTGAAAGACATCATTTGCTTAGCTTACAAAGAAATAATTGTACTTTTCCCTCCATTTTTAAACAAAGCACCTGAAACAATAAAACATGTTTCTATGTAAAGCATCTCCTAGAACAGGAAATATCAAAGCTTCTTAAGCTTTGACATAAAACATTGCTGCTGGGATGGGAGGTAAGGGTAGTTTTTGTAGTGGTTGCTGAATCCTTTTGTTAAGACAATTTGATCTAATCCACTTTTACTGTTTGGTTTTTTTTTTTTTGGTGGCAAAAAGCTAACTCTCATGTCATGCCATCCTCCATCCCAAAATGTTGCTCAGCAATAATCAGTATTCAAAAGAAAAATGAAACTTTACAAAGTCAGGACTAGGAACCGAAAGGGCCACCTCATTCCTAGCTGTGCTATAGCATTAAGAAACAACCCCAGAACTTCTAAAGTCTTAAATATTTTCCTACTGTCTCTCTTCCAGACATTGTGGTTCAATTTATACCAACATTTGAAGACTCTTGCTTGCAAGGAAGTGAGCTCTTGGTCTGAGCAGGATTATCAACATCACAGGGTATTGCTGATCCTTATATGGGATTATTTTTAACATTGGTTTGCTTGGATTTTATTCATATTTACACAGCTGTTAATAAAGTACAGGAAACCTGTGTATGATATCTCCTTTCTCATCTGATTGGGGCAGCTTTTAGGACAACTTTAACAATTTGATCAGTTTTTGATGGATGGGGCAAGAACCCCTCGGTTCATTGGCGGGGTCCAATCCGTAGCGCTGCCGGCTGGCAGGCGCTGCTCCTCTTTCCAGGAGGACTGACTTCCAAGAGCAGGAGAGGTGGCCCTATGTCTGAGCAGTGCAGCTAGCTGAGATGTAACGGTAGCTATATATAACCTAAATTAGGACTTAATCTGAAGCCAAATCTGGAGGCTCTGTGAGCCAGGAAAATTTTAACAGGTACTATTTAAAGGGTGAACTAGCTTGAAAAACTCTTTGAGCTCAATGTCTTCTTGCTGAGGACCCTCGACAATATTCAACCTGAAATTTTTAATTTTGTCTTTTTGTTGAAGGTGGTTGAATATGGCTTATGAAGGTGAAAAGCTCCCAAGAGACAGCTGCAGTGATTTGATTAGGTTAATTTCTTTAGGAAATTAAGCTACAACATACTATCTGGACTATCTAGCCCTTAACCAAAAGGCTTTATCCATCAGTCTTGTCTGCAGTGGGACTGCTATTGGGATTCCAGTAGGAATATTCCTGTAGAAAGGTTACATATGTGCCCGTGCAGGGTTACGCTGGAAAAAAGGTCTTGGTTTTTTTTTTTTTTTTGAGCTTGAGCCATCCTGATAATAAAGTTCAGTGTAGTGGAACTGTATTAATTGAATCCTGTGCTGTTGGGAGTCTGTCCTCCTGCAGGACAGATGAGTGGGATAACTGGGGGGATAAATTATTTGTACATTAGTGATAATAGAAAGTGCAACCATTGTCCAGACCTGGCTTGTGCAACTCATTAACTGCACTGTTTGGGATTTAATCAAGGACATGATACTTGCCTGGAGAAGAGGGATTAAACGACAGGATAGAAAGAGTAAAGAGGCAAACCCAGGAAACTACCCCCTGCTCCAGACTCTAGTAGAAGACAAGCAAACACTGCTTTATTCTCACCCTTCGGAGTGACCCCAGCAGCCGGCAGTGCCGGCGGGGAGATGCTCCCTTGTGTCTCAACCCTTCCAAAGTGCTTAGTGCTGCTGTTCCTGGCAAGCAAGCAGCTTCTTGGTGACACAACCCTGAGCTGTCCTCAGCTCCCACTGTTCATACTAGTGCTGAAGGGCCTCTTTATTAGTGTCATTGATGACCATGACCTTTCTGTTCAGTCTCTGCTAGAGTGCACGGTGCTCCCCCATGCTGGGGAGGAATCGAGCTGGGAGACCTCGCAGTGCTTCCTCCCCATCCGCCTCCTGGCTTTAGGTGGGATGGAAAAATCTTCAGGCTACCTGCCTCCATTTTTTTGAAGCGAAGGAGATGAGGGGAAATGGAGGAAAACCCCTTACATCGTTGTAATTTTTGAGACATAAAAGCTTTTCTTTGAGAGCAAATCTTTTTTTTTTTTTATTCCTTGTGGCATTAGGGCTCAAGAAATTCCTTGGAAAATAATTTGTCAAGGCCCTGACTGATCAAAGACGTATATAAAAGGACCCTTTTTTTTAAAGGGGAAAAAATCCCCCTCCGAGCTCAGAATGAATTGGCAATTCATTTACCAACTGTCAGATAAAGTAGCTCAATCCCTATCACGTCTTTAGCTGGAGCTGTGGCCAGAAGGAAGCAATTCTCGGCCCACTGTGCGTACATGTTTGGGGTATGTTAGTGATTAGGGTATTCCTGCCTGGGGGATGCAGAAAGATATGACTCAGATTCGCAAAAGAGCCATAAATCTCCCTCCTTTTATTCAAAATGTGTGTTTTATAGCCATTTCCTGGCCAATTTCTGCCTCGAATAAATATGTAACATATCTGTGTGTGTATAGTTTTTTTTAGGTCCAAGCGTTGGGCTCCCTCTCAAGAGTGAACGGTCTGCTCAGGAAAAGTTTGAATGTGGTTCTCTGCTGTTCTTTCATTCCCAGAAAAATCCCCCATTGAGCCTTCATTGGCTGAAGGGTGTCCTGGTGGCACCTGCTCCTGCTGTAGTTCATCTGTGGTGGGGTGACCTGGAAATAGATCGGGTGGGGATATGATTCAAAGGACCCCAAAAGGTCATCTAGGCCCCAAGGCAGGATCAACTAGATTGAAAACTAGAATTTTTGGTCCAAAAGCTCATGCAGGATTTTGGTAATCCCAGCTATGAGTCAGGCCTCACACAGCACTGGATTTGGATGTCAGCAGCAAGTGAAGCTCAAAAGCTCAGTAGGTGAGCTCTGCTAACATCCATGACCGGGCTGACGGAGCTGGGCTTACTGGTGTTGGAGCCCACTTGTCTCTGCAGCTGAAATCACGTCTAGTTCCCAATTTATAGGTGACAATATACCTCCAGCCCATAGTACCTGTGGAACTGCCTTTCCCCATCTCAAGAACAGCATCATTCACGTGGCTTTCCCCTCCTCAGCCTCCCACCCCACATCCCTTCCACCCAGCTTGTTGTCTCCCAGTTTACTGCTCCCACAGCCCCTTCTCCACCCCTGTTCCCTGAGTGTCATCTCTGTCTGGGTGATATAAAAAGGACAATGTACATCTGAAGGAAAAGGCAGGAGGAGATGGACAGCAAGGCAGGAGGAAGTAAAGGCAGGGATATTGTTCTGTTCTTGGGCATTTCTATTTGTGCAGCCTAAAGTCTTTTAATCGTGTTATCTTTTGGCATTTCTTTTAATCATGTTATGATTTTGGCTGTAATTTTTCATTGAAATGAGCTGAAGTAGCTGAGAAATGCTCCCCGGGAAGAGGCTGGATCATTTGCTCTTCTCCATGGTTAGGCAGAGGATGAGTCCCAGGAAGAACAACGGGAACAACTCTGCTCTTGGAAAGTAATATCACTAAGTTTTCCATCAGTATCCTGCTCTTCCAAGTCACGCAGAAGGCTGATTCTCCTCAGTAAAACAACAGGAAAACCCATCCTCTTTGCAAGGAAAGCAGTAAAAGTTTGGGGTCTGGCGTTGCTGGAACTTTATTTTTAGCTCTTCCTTCTAATCCTTTAAGCTTGTAGTTCCTTTCTGTTTCCTTTTCCCTAAACCAGGAGCTGCAATCATTTGGCCCCAATTCAAAGTCTTAAAGCCAAAGACAAACCTCCCAGATCTTATGCCAGAGAAGTCTGGTAGGGGCCTAAGGTTTATCTCGTAGAGGGCTTGATCTGAAAGCTGCTGAAGTTGGTGGGAATCTTACCACTAACCGTGAGGAGCTTTTTTTACCATGCCCTTAAACATACCCTGCCTATCTGGCCAGCAGCGTATCCTGAGTGTACTTGTTATTTAAAAATAACGTGTGGTTGCAAGACACAGTCTCTAAAAGTTTCCTAAACTTTGCTCCAAGATTAGAATTGCTCTTTCATATGCCAAAACAATGTGATACCTCGAACAAAGGATAAACCAAGAAAGACATAGCAGAGCAATGACCAGGGGACCACGGGAATTTCTTCTAAAGGTAGATGGCAGAGGGCAAAATCATTCATGGGAGTGAAACATGTGTATGTATGTGTGCTTTGGATGCTCTTCAGGGCAAAGGCACTGCCAGGCTGCCCTTTGCTGCTTCTCAGTAACCTCTTTTGGATGAACATGGGCTTCTCCGTGCAGGTTTAGACCCTTTCATCAGCCATTCCCAACATATGAATAGTTCTGTGACTCCCAGTGCCAGGAGACATTTATTCCCTTGAATTACTCGCCTCTTTACTATTGCTACAACCTCTGCGTCAGGCACTACTGTTACTGGTGTCGTTTATTAGCAGAGGAAATTACTTCTGGGGATCTCCCAAGTGCTAGGGTTAATAATTCTGTACCTGGGGGGACAGTTTGATTTCAAATCAAGAAACAGCAGATCTGAAACCCTCCAGACAAATGTCTTTCAGCTCTGGCTGCAGCTTTTAGCTTCATTTCTTTTTTTTTTTTTTTCTGCCCCCATGGTATCTCCATTTAAGGCCCACTCATGTAAACATTTATAAGCACATGATGGTTTTAACCATGATTCATCCTATTAAAGTCAAAGTGGGTACTCACAGGATAGTTTCCAGAACTAGGCAATAGATATAAAAAGGGCAGGGACCATGACTTTTCTGTGCTATCTCAAGTGGCTAACACTTTAGGCACAACAGGCTCAATTTCAGAGGACCTGGTCTCCCTTGACTGTATATTAAAGCTGCTTAGAAATACGATTTTATTTTTTTCCCCTCTCTAGGAAATCCTTTGTGTTCAAACATGCCAAACAGGCTCAGACTGTTGGGGCAACCCAAGGTTTTCAGGCAGCTCCAGTGATGGTTCAGAGCAGTGGTCTCACGTAAATGGTCCTGGTAGAAGAAGAGTGAGATGTGACGTCCTATGCACAGCAAGCTTTTATTATCAGCCAGGAAAAAAAAAAAAATCAAGTTGAGACATGCCAACTTTTCATCTTTTGACCCAAACAGAGGGCTTCAGGGCAGTAACACTTTGAAAAGCCTTTTTTCCGCTGCCTTGTGGCACTTGTGTTTTACCCAGCCCCAAAACGCAGCCGGTGGAAGGGCTGCGGAGGGACGCACCTGGTCCCCAGCTCGGCACAGGCGTTTGGGAAGCCGCTCGCGTGCGCGTCGGAAGCGGTGGCCGATGGTGGCAGCGGCTCCCAGCTCTGCGTGGGGACCACGTGATGCCCTGGAGAAGGCACTTAGCTCTCCGGGTTGTGTTCAAGCACTTCAAATACCACTGTGAAGTGGCCTGTGTACCCAGGGCGGCTCTGTGCCCCCCGGTCTGGCTGGGAGAGGCAGGTTAAACTAGCTCTGTGCTGCCGCAGACGCGCCGACAGCGATGTCCCTACCCGGTGGTGTCACGCAGCATGTCCCACCACGGCAAGGGTTCTCCAGGAGCCTGACGGGAGGTAGGGAAAAGCCAGGCAGGATGGAGAAGAGGCAGCCCTGGACTATTTCTTAGCTTAGTTTGTGAAAGACTATCAAGAATGTCAAGAATCGGGTTTTTTTGATGCCTCCCTGTGCATTTAGGCAGGGAATTTCAGGGGACGTCTACGTGGTCTTTTGCAAGCAGACGTGACCTTCTCTGCCCATGCCCTCAGCTGGCTGGATGTCAGCCAGCTCTGCACTAGAAGGCATGTAGCTTTGTCAGCGTGGTGCTAAGCCTGAGCTATTACCAAAAATAGGAGTTAAAAATACGTTCATTGTTTTTTTTAAATGATATTTTTAAAATGAAAACTAATAGAGGTTTTGTTAGCAAACAGTATGTTTTTCATGCAAGACTTTCATGAAAGCCAAAAAAAAAAAAAATTGTCCAGAACTGAAGCTATGGCAAAATTCATCTTTTTCATTACAAGATGATTCAATGCAGAGAAATGTTTAACTTTTAAAATGATTTATCAACTGTTTTCAAATATATCAGGCAATTTAAGTTAAAAATTATCATTCTGTTGAAAAATTACATTTTCTCTTGAAAAAAATGTTTCAAGAGAAAAAGTTTTCTCTGGGTACCAGTGAAAGGCTCCTGGAGATATGTAGCTTCATGCTGTGGTAATGGGGAAAAGGAATAAAGTGGGCTGACTTTTTATATGTGTGTATATATAAAAGGTATTTTATAAAATATTTTTAATCTGTTTGATTGGTGGGCAACCAAACACTGAGGTAAAGATGCCAACATAATATCTTTGTGGGAGTTACAACCTCATCAGAGATTTGAAGATGGTGTCTATGGACCATTGAGACTTCTGCAAAAAGAAAAGTGGTAGTAGGATGTTACCAGGGAGAAAACACAAAAGCCAAAGACCCTGAGCATGGCCAGGCAGTTGCTTTAGGAAAAAAAAAAAAATCAGAGTTGAGAGGAAAAGCCTCAAGATGATCGTGGTAAGGTTGAGTGAGGGAACACCTGGGGAAGATTGATTAAGAGACGACCAATGTGTGTGTGTGATTTATGAGGAGTGGTCCAGGCTTTAGTAGGAGTTCTTTGGAGATATTGCTGCTAGGGTAGATGACAAAAAACTCCTGGATGCAATGTAGTTACTGGATTGTCAAACATCACTTGATAAGGTTCCACAAGTGAGATTATTAGCTTAGCAAGGGAGAAACAGAATATGAGGTCAAATAAGCTGTGGGGCAGAAACTTGCTTCAAGAAACTGTAATTCTCTCTCTGCATCCGACTCAATGTGTGTGTGTGTGTATATACACATATATATCATCTGCCTGTCTGCCCATCTAGCTACGTACTCAGCTAACATCAGTCACTCCTGCTCCTCCTTCCTGGCAGCTGGGAGCAATTCTGTGTGGTGGAGGGATGACTGCTTCACCTGGGAGGAGATTATTGCAGGGCTCCAGGGATGCCCCTTTGGACCTGAGATTTCTCATGCCAGGAGAGGGACTGCTCTCCTGTGCCTTGGCTGATGGAGCTGAAATCGGGGGGATGGTGTTTTGAGCTGCAGCAACTGGTGAGCAGCCCTTTGGGCTCTGGGCAGTGGCACGTGGGCTGGGAATCATGCAGCACAGTTGGGTACAAGCGGGGGCCTGTACCCCAGTGAGTGAGTTCAGTGCCCCTCTCCTCTAGTCCACTGTGGCTTTGTAGGTGTCCCCCAGGGCCCGTCCAGGCTGGCTCCTCTTGGAGTAAATGCAATGGCAGAAATTACATTGGAGATGAAAGAAAATACAGCTGGGCCGTACTCTCATCCCATCTCTGCTCCTTTCCCTCTCCTGAGGGTTTTCTGCCCCCTTCTTTTTCTCTTCCACTACCATCATTTTGATCAGCTGTCTGTCCAGAGTCTCTGAAAAGTTTCCCAATGCAGGGGTGAGCATCAAACCCACTGGCACCAGCTCTTCCCTTTGAATGTAAGCCACAGAGCCCCCAGGGAACAACGGCCACCAGTGGAAAACCATGGCTCTGATAAATCCATCCCTCCTCTTTTAAGTGCTTACACTCTCCCCAAGACACTGAAGCCTCCATTTTAAGATCTGATGAATAACTAGACTGTGTCTGAAAGATGGCTAAATGAAAACACAGTGTTTTCCTGCTGGATAAAGGCAGGAGAGCAGATAAGAGAAGTTGGATAACTTTGGCTTTTGGTGTGAGCGATGACCTCAAGCTATGTCTTATTAATGTTGGCGAAATGAAGCAGTTTGAGCATCCCTGGAGCGTGCAATGCCCGAGGGTCTGGAATATGCAGCCCCATATATACTGTCTTTCAAACGCATCAGTAGAGTTTTCTGTAATGTAATCTTTGGGTTTATTTGTTTTTATGTCATTTTGAATTCTCTAGGGAATAACAATGACTGGGCTGTGCTCCCTCTCCTTTGATAAGGTTGTAGCTTTTGGAATTTCACGTTTGGAGGTGAAGCTTTGAAAGATGTGTCTGAAAGGGAGTGAGGCAGACTTTGCTTCTGCTCTTACTCAAGACAAGGTAACAAGCTGCTTCTTTCTGTTCTGCTCTCCAGAGCCTAAATAACAAGATCTCTTTCATTCCTGGTCAATAATCACTCTTCTTGGCACAAAAATGTGCACTTCTGAAACCATACGATGAGACAACAGAATGCTTTCAAGGTCATATCAAGAAGCCAGACTACTAGAACAAAAGAGAAAGGAGGAAGGCATAAAGCCTTCTCATAAATCACAGAAATCTTTTGATGCCTTCATCTGTAAAGCTACAATGGGGTAAAAACCACATAGAAAGAGACTATGGGACACTGGGGTTCCCTGTAGCAAGGAATCAGCTGGGAACGTAAACGAGGTACAGTTATGGCATCACCTTGGGAGAGTGACCACACTCAGAAGAGTGACTGCTTTCGCTTGTGCTTGTAAGGAAGGATGTCACTGTCCTATGGACTGGGCAATCAGGATGAGTCCCTGTACAAAGCACACTCTTTGGAGGGGGGACCTAACCCCTAAACTGAGGTTTTCCAAATCAGGAAGGGACTGAGCAGGGTAAATGGCTCATACTGGTATTTGGGGGGGAAATTCAAAGGCAGTGGGGTCACTGTCTGGCATTTAGTAAAAGGGGAATTCCAAACAAAGCTCTTCCCTGACAGGGCAGTAAAATGATGGAGCAGTTGCCAAGAAGGCCACAAGGACCTTATGTGCTTTTAAGACGCAGCTAGACATTTTTGTAGAAAAAGAACCGTGTGTGGGGAGCTCGGAGGGAGTGAAAGTAAGTGGGGAGGGGGACGGGATGCAGTGAGTGGGGACAGGGATGTGTTTTGGGGCTCACAGCCCTTTTTGAGAGCTGTCTGTAGGACTGTCTCCTGTGATCTGTGTCCTTACCTTCCTAATGCTGACCTGAAAGGGGCTTTTCCAGCAAATTCCCACTCTGGCTTGTTGTGTATGAGGCTGCCTTGAACCAAGGCCTGGGGAGAGCAGGTCCAAATGGAACAGAGCCCATAAGCTCTTCTGGGGGAACGTGCCTGTGGGCTGCATCTTGTACTTGCGTCCAGCTGATGCATGTTCCTACAAGCACCATAATCATCAACCTGCTGAAAAAGATACTAAACCACCAAAATATCCTTGGGAGCCTTTACCTTGCACAGACTGTACCAGCACTTGCAATACCCTGGCAAGTGCAGCATCTGTCTCTCTTCCAGGGCAGAATGGGATGGCTGGCAGTGTAACTCCATCCCCACACATGCTTTCCTTGAAAATTAACTCTATCCCAGCCAAAACAAGCACAGGGAGAAAATTCTACCTCCCGGAGAGATCAGCTGTTTTTGAAGTCAGGGCTGGGAGTCCTCATCATCTAATTTTAGCAATTTAAAATTTATGTGTCAAATCTAAGCTACTCATCCAGGCTTTTCTCTAAGCAACATGCGTGTCCTTTGGCTCCTGGAGACCCTGCAGGTCAGCACCGCAGCAAAGGTACAGATAAAGCGCATGGCTGCAGGGATGCCCCAGCAGTGTGAGACGATGCACTGGCTTTGGGTGAGGACATGGCGTTGGCACAGAGTCAGATTTCTGTTCTGAGCCTCTTGTATGCCTAGACAGAAAGATAAACAGAAATGCGAAACGGTGGCTGGATCAACAGAAATGCAGCTTCTATTCTGATATTTGCTCTTGGTGGTGGTTACATTCTTTTAAAGCAGAGACAAAGTCAACAACAACATTATAATAATCACAGCAACAACAACAAAAATCCCCACTAGGCCTTTTTCCGAACTCATGCTTTGGCACGGCCTGCCTGATGCTTGCTTCTTATGTTATAGCACTGCTTGGAAGCGATAAGAAGCACACAACCTCCTGTACTTAAAGTGCACTAGAAATAGAAAGAGAGATACAGCGCTACAAAAGGAAACCGACTGGCTTCAGGCTTTCCCCAGGGCTGACTTTGTGGTTCAACACCCCGGAGCCCGACGCAGCGTTGCAACCCAAGAACAAATTTTCCGTTCTCTTTGACGGGCAGTAGGTCAATCTGCTGGTCAAAACTGAAACATCTCTGCTTTAACCAAATTTGCTGGGATCAAGGCATCAGTGAGGTTAATGGCACATACACCATTGACACAACCACCATTTGGCTGAAGCCATTTGGTCCAGGACCTCCTTTTCTTTTTAGGTATAAGGTAGCTGTGGACTTACCAGTCTTAGAAAAACGATGGATTCTTTAGCAGAAAGTTCCACAGATCACCCGAGTATGATGATAACAAATCCCGACAATCTCCTCCTCCTCTTTGGAAGGGAAGAGCTTTGGGTGGCTTGTGGCTCATCAGATGCGGCCCCTCTTGGGCTCCTTCAGTTCTTCACCGAGTCTGTTGCCTTTTCTTACTGTTCATCCACAGATGGTAAATCCCTTCCAAACCAACATCTGCAGAGACTGGCAAGCATGCTAGGTGATGGAGTGGGGAACTTTTCCAGCAGATGTGGGCTTGGTCTGGCAAGACCAATGGAGAGTGCCAAACTCTGGTTTCCCTGTACTTAGTGAGGTAGGCAGGAGAGGGGGGAGATGGCCTCTGTAAAGCCAAGAACTTCGCCCAAAGACCAGCCTTAGGGTGCACTTGTATTTCACCAAGCCTTAGACCAGTAAGAAACCGTAATACTTGACATCAAACTTTTGTTTAGATCCCTTGACCTCAATGGACCGTCCAGACTTTGGCCACAAGATAAGTGAAGGTGAGATCATGGTGTTTGCTTGCACAAACTGGCAACTAAGTTCAAACCATCTCTGATGTTGGGCATGCGTTGAGCTCGCACTACTGCATCTCTACCAGCCCTGTTCTTGTGCTTGATCTAGCACGTGCTCACCATGCATTTTCATTTTTCGGCAGTGAATTTAGTTATGCACCTGCTCAACTATTTTGCAGAGGTGGACCCAGGAGATCGATAGCTGCATGAGAATACCTAATCCCCATTTCCCAGCCCACTGACACATATGTTCTTCTACCCTCCAAAGCAAACATTTCAGCTTGCATGAGGATGAGGACTGCTTTCTGTGAGTAGTTTTGCTCTGCTCTTAAAGAAGAGACCCGGGAAAATCTGTGGAAGCTTTCTCTCTGGCCCAAGTGAATTGAGAGAAAGAAAACATTGCTTCAGAGTCAAAAAGTGAAATGTTTTTGTTTTTTCTTGCATTCAGAGATGAACATGAAAGGCAATTCATGAGGGAAAGAGGAATGGCTGTCTGTAGAAACCACAAAAAAAGCTTTCTAGGACCTGGCCCCAATCTTGCTGCGCTTGGATTAATCACTGCTTTACAACCTGGATGTCAACAAGAGTCATGCGTGATCAGCTCCTCTGCAAAACAGGCTATATGCTGTGGGCAGGGGAAGGGTGTCTATCAGTGAAAGTCAACTGGTGTTTGATCAGAATTAGTTCAGTCTGGATCTGAGCTTGCTAATCTCTGCTAAAATCCTAGCCTCGTCCTTCCTCTTTCGCCCCTCCCCAGCTCAAGGAGGGGGGAATAAAATAAAAGGAAGTGGATGAAAAAGTCTTTAAAGAGGAAATTCTTGTCTAATTCTAGGTCATGGCAGAGGCTGTGTGTTCTGCAGGGGGAGATGATAGAATCTACCATGACTGGAAAAGACATTGGCCATTTTGAATCCAGCACTAAAGACTTCCTCCCATTTGGCCCCGAAAAGGAAGAAAAAAACAAAGAAGTGTTTTTGTGCATGGAAAGGGTGGCTCGTTACATGGGAGGAATCATGTCCTGGCTGCTTGGGGAGGCAGGATGTCAAGCTCAGAAGGCCAAGCATTTATTTTGGAAAAGCAAGCTCCAAGTTTCTCATCTGCACATGGATGTGCTTCACCTCCCTCTCCTCCTCCAGCACCCTCCTCTTTCGTGCCCTTCCAGCCAGTGTTCCTGGGAGGAAGAGGAGCCGTGCTCCCAGCCCTCCTGGTGGCCCTGTCCCCTGCCCGGGGCACAGTGTCACTCTGTCACATGTTGGCAGCAAAGCTCCTGGCAGAGGAGGGTGAAGCCAGAGGCTGGTTTCCTCTTCCCAAACTCGTTGCGGTGCTGCCCTGCTGGGAAGCCTTGGCTTCCTCGGTTTCCCACACTTCAGCTCACTCGCTCCTTCCGTGAGTTTCCAAAGTGCTTTGCGAGAAGCCAAAACACCTGCTCTGTGAACTCAGATCCTTGGGGGAAGTTGGCAGAGATGCTCCTCCTGGATCGGTATGATTTTTTTAAAAATCGCAGGTAGATATGATTCCTTCTTTCTCTCCTGAAGCATCTGGCACACTGCTTCATTAGTTATCTCTTCTTTCCCGCTTGGCAACAGCATCTCTCCCTCCACCTTTTCCTTTACTGCATTTTAACTGCAGGAGTGGCAGTAGGTTACCTGTGTTGGACGTGCCAGCTTGAGCCCTCTGTCCTGGCTCCATGCCCACGCCATTTCGCAGCCAGCAGTCCCTCGCCTCGAGGAGGTGCCTGCTGTCTACCAGCCAGTGTCACTTAGAGCTCCGCTCTTCCCGCTGGAAGAATAATGGCATCGCTTGGCTGTGCCAGCTCTTAGTTCTGTCTAATGCAACTGTCTGAAGTCAGTCCAGGAGTTCGATCTTGAATTAGAGAACGACAGCGAGGACTTAATCTCAAGTACAATTAGTGGTCAAGACTCTGCTCTAGAGATAGAAGCAAAGAGAAGCAACTTCTGCTATTTGCCTTTTCAGCAACAGTCCAATAATTCTCTAAATCCAAACTTTGGATCGCTTGGCTATTATTTTGGAAAGGGGAACAAAAATAACATAACTAAGCCCATTGCAGCCCCTTGAAGTGGACTCAAATGGAAATAAAGCCCTTTGCAGAGTGAGCTTTGGATTGATTTTTCATTTCATGTCCAAAAATTACTTGGAAAGACCATGTCGGCCTAAGGCCAGGGTCTAGTCTGTGTACCTGCACTGCTGTCCAGATGGAGAAGAAAAAGAACAGATGCATTGAGATGAAGAGAAGGATTTCAGAATGTGTTTTCAAAGCCTCCTGTTCACTGAAAGGGCTGGAAAGCGATTTAGAAAACATATCTAGGGTTTCCTTTGAACATAAGGAAAAAATTGACTTGGACAGTGCTAACATAGTGCCTTTCCAGGCTTACCACAGTGGGGAAATGTCATTTGCTTGCTAGGAACTCAACCCAAACTCCCCCTTGGGTCTGCTGCCTCTTTGTATTGAACAGGCTGGTGTGGGAGGAGACAAGCGCATGGGAAGTTGAATGAGACTTTTAAAACGTTTGGCCTTCCTATAATGGAGGATAAAGTTGGCAAATGGTTTGGTATTTTTTTTCCTATGACTTTGCCCAAGTGTCCAAAGAGATCTGTGATCGTAGTTCTCACGGGTTCATTAGTTAGAAGTAAAAAGAAGGAAAATTGTTTGGCTGGCCCAGATTTGGCTATTCGTAGAGAGGGCTAGCTGAGGCTCCCATCCAAACAGGGAGGCCGAGCAGTTACACCTGCCTCCGGTGGTGCACGTGCTCCCTTGGCTGGTACAAGTGGGCTCTTGCTTTCTAGTCCTCCAGTGACTCTACACCATCTCTACCCAAGCCATCCTCTGCCAGTAACCTCAGTGTCTCTTTGGCCATGGGCAGATCTTCCACCTTCTACCACAGAGGACATGGTTCTCTCTAGGTCCCTCGTCTCTGGATTCATGCAAACATGGATGGATAAATGAAAATTGTGCACCCACTGTCCCATCTCGCACAAGGCAGGCAGGAGGTGCAGGGAACCAGCACCTTCTTGCCCCTGTTGTAGCATCAGTGTGGCTTCAGCTCCTGGAAACCAGCTACCTTGGACCCTGGACGTGGAAATCGGACTCCCTCCCTGTTCTCAATCTTTTAGACATATTTGTTTTTCCGCTACAAAGAGAGAAATTTTGAAAACTAGGGATTCACGTGTTTCTTTTTCCACTATGTTAACTGTAGGCACAGAAAAAGAAAAAACAGACATCTAGATGAGTATCAGCAATGATTTCCATGGAAACCATGTTTTTTTTTTCAACAACTCTGGAGACTGATGGTGATGTATGTTCACTAAAGGTGAAGTTCTGGCAGCTGGAGCTAATGCTGAAACCAGTGGATCTAACATGGAAATCAACGTGGGACTAATGTTGAACTTGATGCAAAAACGTGGCGCTCACAGTGAAATGCTCTAAGGCCAGCCGTGCAAATCAGGTAAAGCCAATATGGAAGAAAATATCAAACTTGACCAAGAATAACCAAATGAAAGGCTAATGTCCAATCTCAGATATATGGACACCAGACCCTGCTTTCCATTTATAATATTGCTTTACAACCTTCTGGCAGCATTCCTTAGCCAAAAAGTCGTATTGAATTCCCTTCACACTGAAGGCCTATGTATTCTACCACTGTGGACTAAGTTTTGGGATTACAGAGAACTAGTCTTAACATGTCTAGAAACCACATACAATGAGAAAACCAGAATTGACAAGTGTAAAAAGTCTATTTTTACAGAGTCCAATGATGTATTTGAGCTGCAGCAAGCTGTCAAATGCAATGCGGACTGAATTGATCTAGACTCTAGCCTCTGTTGTGGGAAATTGTGGAAGTTCCTCACCTCCTTGGAAGAGGCGCTGAGGTCTAAGACCCAGGTCTTGCATCATATTTAGTCTCTAAGTTTTGCTGCGATTCTTCTCTGAATGTGGATTTAGGGACTTCATCCTTCATTTTCAGCTTGCCTAAGATGTGTAGATTAGTATATGCCTGAACCTGTTTAAAAAAAAAAAAATACGTGCGTCCATCATCACTGATATCATCCAAGAGTTTCTAGGCTTGAATGTCTAATGAGGAAACACCTATGCCTTGGATGTAGAGCTGGGAGCGACAGTTTAACAGAAAATGAGACTGTTGCTGTGGAGAGAGCAGAGGGGAAGAGCAGGAGAGATCTTATTCTTGCCATTAGGGCTCCTCAGCAGAGGTATGGACGTATGAATCGGGGCTTGGGGCGGCCATCCCTGATCTCTGCCCCAGGGCCGGTTTTGGCTGCAGTGCCTCCTGAAGCGTCTTGGAGCACAGGCTTAGCAATGCAAGAAATCTGCCTTCTGTGTGTTGATGTGACCCGATGGAGGAACCTGGAGGTAGAGTTCAAACCAGTCTTACCATCTTCTGGACTTCCCAGGCTAGCGGTGATCTTGGAGGACTGCTCTTCTATCACCACTAATCTAGAGAGCCTGGCTTTGATGGGCTCACACTTCACTTACCATGACTGTGCTAAAAAGGGGGGCTGGAGTAAACCCTGAGTATGATGCATGTCTTTGCACAGAAGAGAGAGAAAATTCCTCAGCTACATACACAGCAGTGGTAGACTCATGTGTGGAAGATCTGTGCCTGAAAAATTGTCTGTCTTCAGCTGTCGTCTAGCTTAATAAAGGCAGGATGGAGAGGGAATAGCTTTTCTTACCTCCTTAGACCATCGCAGCTACAACAGCACTACAGCAAAACTGGATCAATATGCAGAGAGGGAGAAAAAGTTGTCTCTTTAGAGAGACAAGCAGACAGACGAATAGACAGCTAGCCAGATTCTCCTCTGTTATATGCATGTAACTCCAAAACTATTAAAGGAACTATTTGTAACCAGGAACAGAATCAAACTGCTGGCGTAGTTCACTGTAAAAGATTTTCAGTTCAATCTTTGATGGCATTTTAATAGTAACAGCTACTCATCAGCAATGTCAGGGTTAAATACTCCCAGCATGTGTGCAATTGCAGAAATACCCCAAGAAGAACCAAGGAAATATTTCCATCTTAAACTCCGATAAGGAGTGAAAACGTGCAACTCGTTCCATATGGTGGCTGAAAGCCCTGAGCCAAGCGGAAAGCCGCGGAGTCTGCCAATGCGTAAGAACTTGCAAGCCTGATAAATGAGTGCACTGCTTTGGGAAAGCCAGAGACGAAGTCACACTAGAAAGAAGAAAACAGAAGAAAAGTGAGGAGTTTTTTTTTTTTTTTAAAAAAAAGCCAACTCCTACCCATTTTTCTTGTTGGATGGCAGCAAGAATTTCTGGAAATGTTTTACATGTCAAAGATTTAACCAAGCTGGGATGTTTGTGGACAAGCCATTATGCAATGAATAAATAAATCAGAAAAAAGAAAAAAGCAGGGGGAAGAGTCTATCTTCTCTCCTGCTTTACAAAAATGATCCTGGACTGAGACAGCTGCATTCTTCTGGGATAGTCTGCGCAAGCCAGGATGAAAGTGCTCACAAACTGGAGACGGACCATTCTCTGATTTCTCCGGCATTGACATGGAAGACAATGCTGTGCTTGGTCATGCGGCAAGGAGGGAAAGGGCACCAGGGGAGAGCCGGAGGACAGCTATGGCCAGACAAGCATCCGAGCACCGGGCATCCTCCAGCAGCAGGATGCAGGCTCCCGGCTGCTCTCAGGACCGCGACCACCCCCAGCACCAGGCATGGGTGCGCGGCCAAACAGAAGTGGGGCCGTGTCTGGCACCCGGGGTCAGGGAGCAGGGGAGAGCCGGGCCGTGCTGGAAGGGAGCAGAGGGTCAGAGCAGATTGCGCGTCTCCTGCTCGGTGCCTGAGATTTGACAGGTCTGCATTCTTGGCTGAAGGGATCTGGCTGTACAATCGGTTTCTGGAGAGGAGTGGGTAAATTCACAGCTTGGCTGCCTGGAGGAAAGGCTGTGCCTCTGAAAAAGTCTTTTGATGCTTAAGCAAGTCACCTCCTACAACCTGAACATATTCCCATGTTGAGTCAAATCAGAAATAGCGGAGGAAATCAACCACACAAACAAAATCAACTCCCCTGTTCCTTCTCCAAACAAGGATTCTTCATCCAGGAGCTGCTTTGAAGCTGTGACTATAGAAGCACTTAGGTTCCCTGCAATGGACAGCAATAGGAAATCTTAGCTGGCTCATTTGCCTAAGCAAATTTGTTGTAATGAAATTGTCCTGCTACATAAGCACTTCTGCATGGGCAGAAAGCGGTTTGACCTGTGCCAGCTTGGTGACTTCACCCAAACAAGACGTGCAAAGCCAAGAGTGTTTTGTTAGGCTAAAAAGAGCAACAAAAAGAGCAAACCTGCAGGTTGTAAATTGCTAGGCAAGGTGATAAATGGTATGTGAACTGGCCAATATAACCTGTCTGGAAAGTTGAAAAGAATCCTGCCTTCTCATGAGCCTAAAATATTTCTTTTTCTAGAGTACCTTATTTTCCAACTATGTGCCACATCCATTCACTTGCCAAAAAGTTTGTTCTCTAGTCTGTGCTTGTCTTGCAGCTGCTGACAACACTGGCCTCTCTCAAAATCTCCCTGGCAAAAGGGAAATAAAAGTGTTCCATGTTCGGTGTGCGAGGGCAGCTGCGTGGTGCCTGGCCCTCCACATGGTTCCTGGGTTACAGGTAAAGGTGGGTTATTTGCCCAAGTGTGCTGGAGGGGGCCCAGAGGGGAGGAGGTTGGTTTGCTGGGATGGAGGGAGCAGTGTGGATCATCGTGGCTGCAGTGGGCTGGGGGGACCTTTGTGGTGCGGGTGCTTGGCTGAGGTCAGGCTGGGGCAACGTCCTCAGCAGAGGGAAGGGGTCCCAGCCCCACCCGGACACGCAGAAGGTGAAGATGTGATGGAGCTACAGCTGTGGAGCAGGGAGGTGCAGGGGTTTAGGAAACTTTCCTGATTCAAGAATGGTGTCTTGGACCGTGTAGGGCTTCTCGGGTCTGTCCATTGGTATATTAGCAGTGTCTTGAACCTGCTTGGCTCTCCTGGGGGGCTGTTAAGGGCTTGAGTAAATCAACAGGCTGTGCTGAGACTTACTGCTCTGGTTGCTGCTAAACCAGAGCAAGACATTAAACCAGCCTGCTCCTGAGCCTGTCCCGCCCCCTCTGCCAGCCCTTCTACCTGCCGTAGAACTGGGGTGTCAGTCCTCCCCACCCGAGCTCTGGCAAGGTGCTTCGCTTTGGCCACGGCTGTTGTCCACCCTCCGACTCAGCCAGCGTCCCCGGCCACTCTGTGCTGTGGCCTCTCCGGGGCTGTCACCTCTCCTGTAGTGTTGCGAAGGTGATGTGCGTGCTCCCGGGCTTACGGCAGGGAGGTGCTGTCATCCCACCCCCCCGTGCCCACAAGCCTGGCATTTCTCATTTGCTCAGGCTGTCCTGGGCCAGCCCAAGGCACTGCAGGGAAGTCCTCTCCAGGCCTGGGTTGGCCAAAACTCCAGGGGGTGGAAAATCTTCAGAGACTAAATATTGAGACTTCTAGATGATGTTCCCTTTGGTTTCCATTTAAGAACAAGTTAAAGAGCTAATTTTGATTATGACATCTCTTTGTCCTTGCAAAATACCCCCCTGCTAAAAGGCATTGGCCTGAATCTGAGGGCCAGATCTTCCTTTGTATTTTATTTTGTGCCGTCATTTACAGCTCTGAAAAATGCCTGTAAATACGTGCAATTTCACACTCCGTTCTCCTACGCAGCCTCTACGTGGCTGAACAGATCCTGTCAAAGATCTCAAAGGCTTTTAGGCACCTAATTTTCACCAGGGGGAGTTAGATGCCTAAACACCGTTAGGTTTGGACCCAGCTTGCTCCACTTCAGCCCCTGTTTTTATTACACAAGAGAGTATCTGTAGTGGCTGGAGGAGTCCCTGAGCTGAGGTCTGGGAAATTCCAGATGTGCTGTTCTCCAGCTGCTGATGAACGTTCACCATCGGGTTTGTGCCATGCCAAGGAGCCAGCAAGAGATCTGTGCTACGTCCTGCGCCAACGCTAATGTTAATCCATCAAAGGTGACTGCTGAGAAATCAGCTTTGTTTTCCAGCTGTTCGTTTCAAGCAGATGAAGTTCCAGGTTGCTCAGGTACATTTATGGGTCTTCTGAAGCACCGTTGAGTGTGAAGAGCTGGTGCCTCCAGGACAAAGATAGCTGTCTGCTCTGCCTAAATGCATCAGCATAAGGTAAGGTAGATCTTCACCCCCGGCCACCCAGCCCCAGCCAGGTGTCATGCCAAGGTTGTTCCCAGCAGGTTTCTGGTTGATGCATATTCCCTTTTGTGGGAATATGGATCCATTTGAACTGTTGCTTGTTGCCCTATGAAGATTCGATCTCTTCAGACAGGAATCTCTTTGACTTAATGAAGTATTATGAACTACTGCTTCACTTTAAGTATAACGCTTAGGCCTTTTTCTTTACCATCCCTTGGAGTGACTCTTTACAGCCTGTGATGGTGCTTTAGATCACTGCGATAGCGGGGGGTGGAACTCCAGCACCTCTCTGGTCTGGTATCCTGTGCTCCTGCGAAAACAACTCAAATTTCTGCCATGCCCTGCAGGTTTCCTGGTAGGTCACTGATCACAGGAAAGCAGGTCTGAAGTTTTGCCCTATTTAATGTACATCAAAGTGTCACCAACAGTGGAGGTGCTTTGAAATAGGTGTTCTAGAAGCAGCTCTTCAACTGGTATGAAAAAGCTCTGTTCCCTTGATTTATTCCCGGCTGTGTCAATTTAGTGCAACAAAGGGCTCAGCGGGATCATTCTTCAGCTACTTGGATTGAAAGTAAAGAGATTTTCCCCTAACGTTACACTAAGTCAATGAGCAACTCTGTCAAACCGACATCTTCTGACACCGTGTTTGCCTGGGACAACATAAAAACACCACCACAAGGTAAGGCCAAAGGTCCATCAAGTTTCCTCTTGGAGGGGAACAGTTTCATGAATCCTGCAAATGCAGGGGACACACCTCACCTGGGAAGGTCGTTTCCCCAGGCTGAAGCTCTTCTCTTGCACTTTGGCTATGCTGACCCCGGCCATCACCACAATTGTGGGAACTCAGCTGCGTGTTTTGTGAACTGGGATGATGTTCATGTTCTCCGATATTTATTTTTTTTAAAGTATTGCCAACTTAGGCAATCAGAAAGCTGTAGCAAACATTGCAACATTTGTTTTTCAAGGTTTTCTTCTCAGTCATAGAAAATCCCTTTAATGAATTTTGAAGGACTTCTTGAGACTGAAGCTTGGAAGATGTGCCAATCTCTTGACCTGAGGTTCTGGCTCAGTCTTCTAGATGGAGAAGATACAGCCTTTAAGTCAGGTCTGTATCTTGTGGGCCTAAACCACACTCTAGACTTGTCCTGGCCTACTGCCTTTTGGAAAGAGTAGATCTGTTAGAGGTCGTGCTATGTAGACATCGGAAAGATGTGCTGGCTCAGATCAAAGATGTATCTAGCCCAATATCCTGTCTCTGATGGTGCCAGCAGCAGATGCTTAGGGCAAGATATAAGACTATGGCAAGCCCCTGGTGATAATTCCTATGGTCCTTCCAACTCATGGCAATTTGCAGCTGAAAGACTTCCTGAGCTGTGGGTCATATCCGCATCCTTGCATGTAATCGCCCTTGATGGATCTTTCAAAGTCTTTAATTGTTATTTGAACCCATTTATGCTTTTGGCTTCTACAACGTCCTATGACAATGAATTCTACCACTTAATTATGTGCTGTTTAAAAAACAGCCATAAATCATAATAGCCTTCAATTATAATAAAAGCCTTGAATTTGGGTAAGATTGCCAGCATGGATAAAGTCTACATAATTACGTTCATGTATTATGTCTACAGCAATGGGAGTCTCATACCAAAGTGTGGGGAATACATACGACTAGTTCATGGCAAGATCTTCAAGAGAGACTGGTAATTCAGGATCCTTCAGCTCTCAGCTGCCTGATGGCATGTGCTTTGGCAGGGTCTGGTTTATACAGAGCTGTCCATCTGTTTTCTTTTCCCAGTGCAGTTAGTAGGAAAGGTTTATCCATCTTTGCAGACTGCTGTGGTCTCTCTTGTTTAAGGAGAAAGGTCAGGGTAATGGATGCTTTTCCTTTTGATTCCCCGTGAATCTGCAAAGGCTTGAGGAGCAATTCTGCTCTGTGCTGCAGTTGTGTTTCAAACCTGCCCACAGATTCCCTGCTTATGGCTCAGCCTGGAAGAGCTTCCTTGTGAAAATGGGCATAGCCTTGGGCTTATTACTCACGGGCCACGGAGGAAAGCCTGACTCTGCTGGAGAACTCTGCTGGGAAATTAATTGCTGGCTAGGTCCTTACTGTAAGGTAAGGGAGAGCTTGCACTTGCTTTGAAGACCAACCTCACCCTCCAGCCATGTGTCTCTCTGCAAATCTGGGCTAACAAGTGCTTGCTGGAAGAAGAGAGCCCAGAGAGGCTGGGATGAGCCCACGCTCATTCAGCCGCAGCCTGAGGTACCCTGAGATCTGCCTCTCGTCCCCCATCCTGTAGACGGCTCCCAGGAGGGCTTCCCATCTGTCAGAGCAATGTGACCAGAAGACCTGCCCTGAAGCTTGGTCTTCATACGGTAGGGGCACATGTCCTGTGTCCTCAAGGCAGTTCTGAGAGCTAGGTCTGATCTACTTTCTGGTATTTTTACTTTCCCTTTCCAAGGTGATTTTTTGGGGTGACAGTGGCAAAGCGCATGTAATTCTGCAATGTTTTCTTGGTGGAAAAAACCCAACCTTTTGTTTTACCTTAGGGTGCTGGTAACCTTGGCATCACCAGCTCCTCAGAGTTTCTCTGAGCAGTTTTCTGCTGTGAGTTTTGGGGGGAAGAAAGGGGGTCCCGTTGCTTAATCCTTCCAGCTAAGTAAAATCATCTGCACTGGTAAATTCTCCAGGAGATGTACAGTTCACTGCTTGTCAGACCAGGATATTAAATTAAGCAATTTTCATCAGATAACACATCTTCTGGTTCATGTAAAATGTCTAGCAAATCGCTGCACTCATAATTCAGCCTGATTGAAAGTGAGCTGCTAATCCATTTCACTTTGGAGATACGCAAGAGCATGGCAGAGGGGCCATCTCTGCGGGAGACTCCCGTTCGCAGCCTTGCACGTGAATGTGCTCCCCTTGGGCTCTCCTCCCCTCCCCGCATCCCCCTGCCAGGGCAGGCAGATAGTGCTGCTCTTGCTGCCGGTTTTTGCTGACCCTTTCAATGCTACATAGCGTGGCCTCGATTAGCTGCTAGGCGGGGAATCCTTTTAAGCCATGAAACCTGCATTTGGGGAAATCATTCTGCTTCGGTTCTCCCCTGGCAGATGCGGATGGTGGAAATCTCTGGGACGGCTCATCCCTGGGTTTGTGTCCTGTCGCTCTCCTTGGTGGCGCTGAGCTCCTGCCCCATCCAGAGCTTTGCCGTCCTTGCCAGCCATGGGAAGGTCTTGCCCAGAGCAGCTGGCCGGTGCTGCCAGCCCTCCGTGGCAGCCTGCCCTCCCCTGGCAGCCAAACCGGGTACCCAGTGTCAGAGCATGGATGTCAACATTCAACGTTTATAACTTGGGATGCATCGTGAAAGCATCTGAAAATGTTCCGCTGGTTGTTAGCAATAATAATGATAGTAGCGGTAGTAGGGGAACTTTTGATTTGCTGACGCTTTATAGGTTCACATTGTTCCAGCCTCCCCAAACAGGAGAACTGGGAACCATTCCCCGTTTCTTTTTCAATTAAAGCTGAGTTACCCTGTAATTACATGACTCTAGAAGCTGGGGCTTGAGGAAAAGCAAAAATATTTGCTGTCATGAGGTTCAGGAAAGAGACACGGGTTCTTTCCCAGGGTCAGCCTGTCTCTGAAGGAGCCTTTCGCCTAATAGACTAGAGACAAGGGATCTCAGCTACATCAGGTGAATTGGGTGCTTTGCCTTTATGGGTGTCCACGGCCCGTTGGACACTAGCCATATTACACCTGGGGAGTGGTTGTGCAATATAAAACATCTAACCCAATTCATTTCCCTCTAGCAAGATGGAAAATACCCATCTCCAGAGCAAGAGACGTGAGCCAGGGGCAGCTCCGCACCTCTCCAATGTGATTAGCAAACCGGACGTGAATTGCTTCATTAAAGCCAAACAACCCTGGGCAACCACATCATTATAAAAGACCCAGGAAATCCGATAGCTGGGCAGACCCGAGATGTTCCCCCTCCCCCTGCAAGCAGAACCTTCCTCTTCAAAACCCGCTGACCTTATGCTCGCTTGCTCCCCAACTCCTGCTGCTTTGTGGCGAGGCGAAAGCCCTGCGTGGTGCGCAGAGGGGTAGGGCTTTATCGCCTCCTTCCCCTCCACGGGGGGCCTGTTTTCAAAGCCCAGCTCTCCCTATCCAGCCCTGCCCGCTCGTAAAAGAACTTGCAGCAAAATAAAATGACAGGTGAACAATCCCACGCGACCGGCTCCTGTCTGGATGGGAGGGTTGGGGCTCGGTGATGAACAGCCGGGGTTTCTGTCCTGGGCAGAGCGGGGCAGGCGGTGGGAGGGAGCAGAGGGACAGCGGTGCCAGGCTGCTGTGAACGAGCCACAATTACGCTTGCTATTATTTCTTTGGTATATATATTGCAGGGAAAAAAGTCTATGTCTATAGAAAGTCACTCTCCATATTGTTATGGCACTGCACTAATGTTCTCTCTCTCTCTGTATAACCAAACTTTGAATGTTTTACATATAAATAATAATAGCAAGGGGTGTTCTTTCCTTACTCGGATCTGAGTGCACCATCAGCGCTTTCACAGCCATTCCACCTTGGCTTCTTCCCGCTCGGCCTCTTGTCCCATCTCACCGGTGCATCCTTGCTCCCAGTGCTATGAGGATCCTGGCTTCATGCTCTGCTGCCTGGGAAAATCCTGCCCCAAGTCCTTTTTGGGTCCCAGCTCCTTAAAACCTCTTTGCAAATCCCACAAAATTTCAACTGTAAAAAACCGAGGAGGAGTTTTGCCTTAATAGAGCTGGATTTAACCTGTTGTTGCCTTTATCAGCTGCTCTGGAAAGAAAATCAGGTTGAAACAGAGTCAGGTGCTTGGCAAATGTTCCCCTCCGCTGCAGGTTTCAGCTCTAACAGCAATGACTTTCTGTCTGTTGGTTCAGTCCATATTAGCTGTGTGTGGAGTTGCATGCCACTATTAATTGCAGAGCAAATTAACCTCCTTCAGACCATATGTTGCTGCTGTAATGTATGCAAATATGTTATTAGCCACTGTAAAAAATAAAAATAGAAGCACAGTTGGACTCATATTATTGCCAAGAGATTAAATGCCGATGTTGAAAAAATTGGCAGCATTTCCACAATAGGACTTTTGTCATATAATGCTGTATCTACTGGGATTATCCTTTTGAAAAATTGGCAGTGTCCTCAGAAAGCGCAGCCTCTAGCTTATAATTTTTCTTTTATCTTTTTTTGGCAGCCGCTCGAAAAAAAAAAATATCTCCTTGCCATTTCCAGACCGGAGACCTTTTGTTTTTACACAGCAAAGTACCAGTTCTGTAAGTGACAGATTTCTCCACTCAGCATCTTTGGGACACCCATTGATCAATGACAGGGGATCTGAGTAAGAGGAGGGGTGGCTTGGAAAATAAACTCTTCACATTCAACTGACGAAGTGGGAAACATCCGCTGCTGGCCTATCTCCACCAACTTTGATGGAGTTGTGCCAGCACGGAGTTTGGCCGATGTCTTTCAAGTCATTATTCTTTCATTGGTTATTTGCTAGAGTGTATTGAAAGCCTGAGTTTTACATCTGCTTCCTCACGGACTTTCTTTCCTTCTATGACGAACACGCTTTGTTTTCGTATTTGGCTTTCACAAGGCTGGGGTTGCAAACCCCGGTTTAACGGCGAACAGGGTTTTTTTGGGGGAATTGTGGGCCATGTGCACACGCAGGTATATGTGAGGTTTGTTATTCTAGAGACACTCAGCAGCAATGAGGTATTTTTAGGTAGCTGGAAAAAATTAAATGCAGAAAACTTTGTTCTGAAGGAAAAACAGCACGTATGAAATCTTTTGCTTTTTTTTTACTTCTTCAGTTTTAGTAGAGTCCTATATTTAAAGGTAGAAATTAGTTGCAAAGATGCAGATATCTTAAGCACTGTCTAGTCTGCCTGCAGTTTAAATAACAATTTAGATAATTATCCATTAAATATAAACAAACAATCAATGTTAATTATAATAATTAAGTTAATTATAAGAAGTGATTATAAATAAGTCAGTTGCTTAAATGACAACAATTTATCTTGCTGCTCTCCCTAGGGCCCCATTTCCCGTCAGCTCTTGAGGACACGCTCAGCCTCGATGACCCGAGCAGAGCTCCCTCCGCCGCTGAGCTCACCCTCTGCATGGGAGGAGGTGGGACCACGACAGCTCAGCTATGGCTTTAAAACCTGAAGATTAAGCAAAGCTGCTGAAAGGTAATTAAAAAGCCTATAAAATTGCTTTTTTTTTTTTTAAATGCCTTTCAACATTTCAGAAACTAAAATTGTAGCCGGGTATTTGATGGCTGCCAGTTTGTCAAAAGCAGAAGATGAATTTCAGGTATAAAATGCTTCCTGCCCAACAGCAAGATCCCAACGAAGGCACAAGTCAGGTGGACATTTGAGTCCCAGACATGTTTAGTTTCTAGCACGTGCAAAGAGGAACCTACAGCGACGCACCCGACCTCCTGTGTGGCTCCTGCCCCGGGGGGAGGCTACGGGACCTGAAAGCTCCCCGCAGAACGTGGTTTTGCAGCATGTGGGCAAAAGATGTTTGGTTATGGTCTTCCCAGAGAGGGACCTTTGGAGAGAAGGGACAAAACCTGCCTTGCCAGCAGTCTTCAGAAAGATGTATGCTCACAGGTCATCTGAATTTTGCCAACGCGCTTTCCAAGAGGATGGCTGAGGGCGTTGCTCCTGGAAGGGCAGCATCGCAGCCCCTTGCTGGAGAAGCTCGCCCGCTGGCTTCTGCAAAGAGCGGACCCCAGCAGAGCCCTTGGTGGCCAGCAATAAAGGTGATCCAAAGCCCCCTGATCCTCTGATAACAACAGTGGCTTGTAAGCACGTTTGGGGAGAGCTTATCCCTCCTTTGCAACAGGAGTGTGCGTTTGGCTGTAAATTTCTTCCAGCTGTAAAGTCAGAGAAAACACTGATAAGCTCTCCCGGCCCCCCCGGCCCCCCAGCTGGGAATGATAGATTTACCAGAGGTAACTCAACGTACCAGTTCCCTTCTCCTCCACTGTTGGAGCATATGGAATATATTGCGGTCTGAGGGAAATACATCTTAAGAATTTCTCCTGTGTCTCTTCAGGAGCGTTCCAGGGTGGATTACAGCAGGTGTCACAAAACTGCACACTGAAAGAGGGTTAAGTGACCAGCCACAGTCACCTACACCCAAAGTCACAGCAGAGCTGTCCATCAGGCTCCAAGAGGTTTGCTATTGCCTGGGTTTGGGTGAGACTAGTAATGGAAGCTCCAAAATATTGGAAGAAAAAGACTCTCCAACGAGAGGGACAGCAAGGAAATATCTGAGATCTGCCTGGAAAATCCTGCTCCTGCAAAGCGTCTGATCCTGGGCTGTGATAAGCAGTTTCCATAATGTGCTATTTATTCTCTGCTGCCTGAGGAATAAAACTGAAACTCCCTTGTTGCTGCTCTGCAGTAAGTGGGCTTGCCTGGGAGATGCACTGGTAAACGTGAATCACAGGAGGCCTTCAATTCTCAAGGAGTCCTCACTCATGTAAATTTTTCTTTGACGTTAGTAGCAATTTAGGTATTATCAGTGGTAATATTTTCAATCTAAAGCAGTAGGCCAAATCCTGCAGTTAACCAGCACCTTCTATTAAGGTACCCAGCACCAGAAAGGACAGAGTCATCCCCACAGGATAAACACACTCTGTTTTTTTCACTAGTTGCTACAATTCACTTTGGGTAAAAAGTGGGATCAAGCTTAAAATACCAGCGAAGGCACATCCATTACGGGTAGTCAGAGCTTAAGCTGCCAGGCTGATGGGAACTCAGAGCCGAGATAAAAATCTGTGCATTGACCCATGAGGCTGAATTATCCACTATATGGAAAACCCCTGACCTAATCATCTTCCAGGAAAAGGCACGGTGTATTGGAAAGTATACAGAGAGGCTTGGGAAGAAAATTGGGAAAGACAGACCATTTCTCCCACTGGAAGATGTGGGACCTACTGCAGACTTGGGGCGGGTGTTTCCAAAGTGCTTTCGCATGCGGAGGAGTTTTCTCCGGTGAAGTTTTCACCACAGCACTGAGCGGGCCCTGATTTACAGCCCGCGGAGCGTCCAGGATACCAGAATTTCACTGGGTTTCATGTCAGCCCTGGATGCAAGGCAGGACTTAATGCAGGCTAGACCTGTGCCTGTCAGGCTTTCCTTCTGCCTCGGTCCCTCCCTGCTGACCTGCAGCATTTTCTGTTATTTCTGCCCTTATCAAGCCTGTACCAAATCCAGAAGTATCTTTGCAGGTACTGTCCCGCACCTGGGGGCGTAGGAAGCTGGACACCAGTGGGGACGTCCATGGCTTTGCTTATGGTTGGGTTTTGTCCATATCCTTCCTTTTTTCTCTCCATAAACTGTATCTGGGTGAGGTTTGAGGCTTAATGCCATTTGTCTGGGTTTTCTGGGTGTCTTGTCAGAGATATAGGTTGCAGGTTTTGGGCCTGACAAATAATGTGAAGTCACATATGTGGCAACAGGGCATCAGCATAGTGTTGGTCGGAGCCTGATGCCGAGAAGGAGGCAGGTTGGTCTGTGTCCTCTCCGCGCAGTGGTGGGGGCCGATAACCCCCTGCCCTGTGCTTGTATGGGGGCAGAGAGAGTCCAGCCTTCTTGCCTGGTGTCCTGGGAAAATGGGACAATAACATCCCAGAGCACATGGGTAAGATGGTGGCACGGAAATGGAGCCGTTTTTTTGAGGAAGAAAACATCTCTGAAAAAGTGTCTGGGCAAACCAGTCCCTGTTTTTCCCTGCAAAGGACCTTCACTGTGCCTCTTTGCTCTGTAAGGAAGGGCTGTGACATGCAGCCCTGCTGTGTCCCCCAATATGTTTTGATTGCCAAAGTCTGAGAGCACATCTGGAGCCCATCACTGAAGGATGTGAGATGGTGCTAGCTGCGCTGGAGGAGAGGGATTCTTCTCAAGTATCTTTCCTCATCTACAAACCAGATTTCCAATTGTCCAGACTCCATCCATAATCAACGGAGGGTGATCAGCAGCCCAAGAGACCATCCTTCAAACCAACTGCCATTTTTAGGTGGGAAGAAAGACCTTCTGAGGTTTCAGTCCATTCACGCTATCTACAGACGTGGGCTGAGGACAGCCAACCTTTGATGGCCAACGTTGGGTGAATGACTCCCAACCAGTATCAGCCCGCAGCAAGGGCTGATGGACAACCAATTCTGTCTGTTCCAAGACACAGACTGGAAGGAGCACTTTCAAACTAGGTTATGAGCAAATTCCTCTCACTCGGAGGTTTATGTGAATTTGCTACTAAACTAAGACAATTTAAAAGCTGGCGAGGTGCTGAACGTCTCCAGGCACAAGAGATGTCTAAGGATGTAACAAAGTGCAACTTGAATATCTTGCACCTTGCCAGTGAGCCATGCTTAATGGGTCAGGCGGCAGAGGTGTAATGAGATCAATAGAGTCGGAGTGGAGATCTTTGCAGATCCAACAGCTGGGTGGTTTCGTTTTGTTTTTTGTGTGTCATATTGTTGTTGCTGTTTTTTTTCTCTATTTTCTTCTTTTTTTTTTTCTTTCCCTCCCCCCTCTCCCTCTACGTTTTTTGTTCTCTTGTGAATGTTTCAGGTTTAATCCTCGGGAAGGCTAAGATTTGCAGGGTAGCTGCAAGAGAATTGAGGTCTATGAGGACATGAGGTATTTGGCTGATTTGTGCTAAGAAATATCTGTGAGAGTAGAAAATAGGAGCCGTGTCCAATACACCAGGGAAGGAGCCGAGTCTTGCAGACAGGACTGCGGGCTCCAGCTCTAACCCCGGCCTGACAATTGATATAGAAAAATCCTGTGACTGCCGTATTACAGCACTAACGAGGAACGCGCCTTCTCTTCTGATCAAAAGTCTAAACCACAGCGTGCTCGCTGCTGTTCTGCCTCTGATCTGCAAATACATCGCTGGTTTTTATCACTCATTTTTTCTTTATCTGAGCGGAGCTGGTCTCAAGCGCTACAACCTGATTATCTCTGAGGAGGTTGCCAAAAGCATGTCAGGGATCGTTAAACGTAATAATAAAGGAAGCAGGAAGAATCAAGTGGTTTGAGTGGGAAATCAGAGGGAATTCCTGGCTGAGGTTGCCCGTCCAGTGAAGGCTGGGACTTGCAGCTTGTGTGAAAGGAGGAGGTCACAGCTCACGACTCCCAGGCCTCCTCAAATCAGTCATATGTTAAATGAAAATGCCAGTACGTGTCCTCCTCCCCAACCCTCGTTAAGAGTATATTTACATACATGCGTATGATTTAGAAGAACAAGTAGCATTTACAGTAGAACTTCAAATCCCCACTTGAGCTACAGGTCTGGCCACGCAAAAGTGTGTATTAGACTTTGTTATTCAGCCTGTGGCTTTGAATTTGTTCGTGCTAGGGAAGGAAATGGTGTCAGTTCAGCTCGCAGGAGAATGAACAGCAGCACAGCTACGTTTGTTGTTTTTTTTTTTTTTTTTGGGTGAATTAGAAAATAAGCAACAATATTCTTGGGCCAAAAAAGCTTCTGTTAAATTTGAAATTAATTTCATTTTGCATTCAAGAAATCTTGAGAATAATTTTTGAAGAAAATGGAAAGACACTTTTAACTAAAAGTGGACTGTAATTAAATGTTTTGCTTTAAAGTAACAAAACAAAGCGTTTGGGTTTTCTCCATTGTTGATCTTGCCAAATTATTTGTGTTTAAAAGATGTATTATGGTTTGCTCTGATGGAATTTCCACTTATTTTGCTTCAAGATGTAACTCTGGCAAAAAAAAAGTCTTTTAGCTCTAATCAAGATCAAATTAATCAAACCTTGTTTGCTACTGGCTTGTAGCTACCACATTAGCACAGGGGATCTTCTCCAGTTAGAGAAATGGGGTTTTGATATGAATTCAAGGTTTTTATTGGTCTTGTAACGAGTTTCATAGAAATAGGATAAAACCAGAATAAAAACAATGTAGGCAAGAATTGCTATTAAAACCAAACCATCCTTAAGTAGGTAGAGTTTCTCAAAGCTTTTTAGCTCCTCAGTCTCATTAAAGTGTATCTTGGCACGTACAATCCTCTCTGGATCTTGATGGAAATCCTCTTTGTTGTCTTTAAGTGCCTTTCTGTTTCAGCAATGGTGTTTGCATTTCCTAGCAGTCCCAATCCCATCTCTGTCATGGCAGGAGGACTCAGAAGTGCCTGCTCCAGAAGCCTCTGCTTTATGAAAGGCTTTTCGTTGTATTTTGCGCATGATTTTGTTTTTTTTTTTAAGTCAGAGTTGATCCGTGAGAAGTAGGACTTATGGAGCTTGGTTTCCTGTGGCTCTGTGTCTCGCGGCTGGATTACTGTGTGTCTAATAAGGTGTGAGGTCTGATCGAAACATTTCCTGAGGTTGGGGCCTTTCAAATATCTCTCTCCCCCGTGCCTTTTCCAGCATCTAACAGTCTCGCTGAGCTCCAGCCATGGCCCCTCTCCCAGCAAGGGCAGTAATACAGCATTTTCCCTCTATCCAGCTGCCTACAGCCATCAAACCGAGCCAACTCCTAATGCTTTTGGGGCTTTTTCTGTCCGAGTTGATTGAAATGGACCCATGGATTTCAAAAGTTATTACTGGAGGGAGCCGAGTGACACACACGGATGGTGCGATTCCTTATGAATGACTGAAAAAAAGGGTTTTGGCTTGAGGTCAAACCTGGTGTGCTTCATCCCAGAGGGATGCTGGTTAGGAAAGCTCCCACGTGGAGCACAGCCTGGAGGAAAACAGTGAAGGAGTTTCAACTCTAACAGGGCTTAACCCACCATATGGTAAACCTGGACTTAGTAAGTGAATATTTAGGACCAGGACAGGAAAGGTGAGGCCACATGAAGGTGTCAGACCTACCTTAGGACAAGCGTTGTGAACAGTGTGGCTGCGGGGACAGCGCTGGCAGATGTCTAGTCCAGAGGCTGGGGTGGTGGAACGGCTCCCCGAGCAATAGGACGTGGGGCTCTCGCCGTGCAGCTGCACTGCAGCCCCCATGCAGCGGAGCCGGGGGAGGTGGTCCTACCACGGCAAGGCTTAAAAAAACCCCACCAAACCCATGCATGTGGAGTGTGATTTGCTGTATGGAAAGGGAATTGCCCTGCAGGAGTGGTTTAAGCAAATTGTTTATTCTGAAGAGTTTGAGGAGTGCTTAATCCCTGTGGATAGTGATTTGAGAAAGACCGTGAACATGAACTTGCCGACAGATTTATACCAGCCCAGGCTGTGCGTGTCCCATTTTACACACTGAAAGATGTTCATTTTATATCAAGGATGCCTCAAAGCCACCAGTTTTTGGGTGTCTCTAAAATTGCGATGATATCTGAGTTCCAGGCAGGACTCAACTGGGGTGGGGTCATGTGTGGTGTGGTCGTGTCTTTATTGACATAATTAATGACTGTTTTAATTTGTCATGGGGTTTTTGCATGCCTACTAAAAATAAATTGCTTGGAGTTCATTACCTGCCTTCATCTTTCTGCATCATTTTTTCTGAAACAAATAAAACCATTCCTGATCTCATTTCAAAACTTTAATGCTCACAAATAATTCTGTAAAGCAGAAGAGGAGAGAATCAGGTCCTTGCTCTCTGCACATAGTGTGAGCCTAAAACCCTTCCCCTTGCACGCATCCTGCCCTGAACAGCTTCCCTTCTCCTCCTGCAGATGATGAGGAGGGCTGACGGGAGGAAGGCAGCACTCTACCCTTTGTTTCTCAAGGACAGTGAGTCCTGAAGGCAGCAAGCGGACGATGCCTCCTCCCTTTGCTGGCTACAGGCTCATTTTGCTCTTCAGCCGGGGCTCCCTGGCGCTGCTCCCCACAGGTTTTGGGGTGCGGGGGCGGGGGACAGGCACGCCAGAGCGCTGTCAGCAGCCGCCGGCATCCCCGTGGGGACAGTGGCACCTCGTGTGTTTTGACAGGGGACAGGCTGTTCTCCTGCTAATAGGCTGTTGGACATGGTGTTCGCTGCCTGGCAGGAGGAGAGGGTGGGAGTTTACAGACTCCAGGCACAGCTAAAGGTTAGGGATTTAGCGGTGGCACATCCATCCGCAGTGACAAGTGGGAGGATCGATACTCCCATGCTTTATTGCTCCCGGGGGGCCGGTGCTGTCCTGCCGAGGCATGGGGGAGGCGGGCTGGAAAACGCAGCTTACGGAGACGCGGGGGTAGAGATACGCTGTTTGGCTGGCATCAGGGAAGGAGAGAGCTGGCTTTTTAGGCTGCGTGCCATCAGTACGGTTGCAATCTGAGGAGCCTTTCCAAACCAGAAGCTGCCACCTTGGCTTCTGCGCTCGATCTGGGTTTGTTCCAGGAAGGCGAGTTGGCTTCCAGCTTTTTTAGCTTCAATTTATTTCTTACATTTGGCTTTCCAGGTCAGGGGAGGCAGAGGAGGAAGGAGGCTGGGTTGTTTGTTTATTTACACGCACGGTTTTTGCTGCACAGTCCAGAATTACAGAGCTTTAACTCCTTCAGTTTATGAGATAACTGAGAGGGGAAAACATTATCAACACTTGCCAGCTTAACCACTCTGAAAATCCCAGACAAAAGTTGTCTGTGTACCCTCCCTTGCGTATGTCCATGAGGATGCAGGTTTTAACGAGGTGATTCCAGCACACAGATGGTGCCTTTGCAACAGTGATCCCAAAGGCAGCCCGATGCTCGCAGGGAAATGTGCCCCAGAGTGCTTCGTTCCCACCCCATCCACGAAGGGAGCAGTGAGACCAGGCTGTGAATCACCCCGCAGGGGACCGATGGACCCAAACCGAGGGATGCAGAACAGGCGGACGCAGCCCCGGTAGGAAACTCTGCGTAAGGTGTTGCAGGCGGGTTGCCGAGCCGGTAAGCCCATTAAAATCCCTGCTAGGGGAACAGAAGGGCTTGTGTTTGCATGTGTCACCTTCAGGCTAAGATAAATAATAATAATGAGGACAATGAGTGATTTAGAGGATTTTACCAGCATAATTAATGCTGATTTATATCGCAGGGTAGGAGAGAGACAGGCTGTGATAGAATGAGTGGGTGAAATTTCTGAATGAGACAGGGAAGGGGATGACAGTGGGGAGTGAAAAATGAAATGTGCTTGCTAAAAAAAGCAAGCGGAGCTGGCTCGAGCACCGTGTGGAGCAAAGCAGGTGACATAAATAATACCAGCGTATCTGCCGTTCCTCTTAACAGGGATCACTCACTGTAATTAGATGGAGCTATTAGTGTCTTCAGTTGCTGTATGAGGGGATATAGGGTTCTGTTAGACAGAAAATAAGAGTATCTCTTCATTCCATGGAACCAATTAAATGGCACTGAGGGAGAAAACAAATTTAGTGTAGGTAAAAAAAATGATTGCGTGAGTTATATGACTTTGAGGGTGGGCTTCATAGGATCCAAATTAAACCACCTAACCTCTGGCTGGAGAACTTGTTCCTCAGACCTTGATCCAGTCAGCAGCCTTGCTGGGAGGACCCTTCCCACCCACAGGGACCTGCTGGAGTCACCAGGGCTCCCTGGGGTCCTCTCTGGTGTCCCAGGGGAGCCAGACAGCCCCGCAACGGCTTGCTTTTACCATGTCCCCCACTGAGAGGTCCCAATCCCAACGTCCTCCTTCACAGCCAGGGCTAGCACTGATGGCCTGGCTGATCACGCAGAGGGTATGAAGGGGGTGATGGGACTCTCTGGGCTGATTCTGCCCCATGGGATCTTGGCCATTGACTGCAATACATTGGCTATGAATTCAAGACGTTGCTGATCTGCATCAGCAATGACACGGTGTGTACCAGAGAGGTGAAGCGAAGCTGTCCCCCTGCTCACTGGGCTGTCAAGGAAAAGGGGATCATTTCTCTGATGTGGTGTCAATGCCTGCTCCTTGCAGCAGCGCAAGCTTCAGCACATCTGAAAAATAACTTTTTTTTTTTTTTTTCATGTGAACTTCATCTGGCAACAACCCCATTATGGAAACAACAGGTTGGATCAATGCAGAAGTATCTCCCAAACTCCCTCTGCTGGGAAGGAGGGCCGTCAGAAATCAATGGGGACCTTCTTGGCCTTGCAGCTGCCTGCCTGGAAGTAATCCCTGTAATGAGCTGCCCCCATTTCCTTGAGATGGATTGCGGCACGGCTTTGGGGAGCTGCAGGCTCGGGGAGTGCTCTGCAGGTCGCCCAGGACATCCCACCCGTGTGGATAATGGATAATTGGCTCGCAGGCTCTGGTTCCCTGCCGGGCTCTGTTTGCCCTTCTCCCACGCACAGCATCACCAGCCCGCGGCTTCTCCCTGACTCCTCTCCCAGCGCTGCCTTCCATCCCATCGCTGCCACCCCAGCGGTGGCTTCAGAGGCTTCCTGATGCCTGCTGCGCGTCCTCTGAGGTGCACGGCCTTGCTGAGGGATGCACATACCGATATTGCAATGAAACAGGGGCTGATTCTTCCTCCAGACCCAACTGGTCTGACTCCAGGGATGCCCTTCATCTGGCTGCTTCATACAGCATACGAGTGGACCGAGGAGGTTCTCTGACCCTCAGGGACTCAGCTTGAAAAAGTCATTTAACTGAAGTGCACTGGGACCAGGGGCATATGCAGGACAAAGCAGACAGGGAGGGCTAGGGAGGTGGTAGGCTGGAAGGACATTAAGTACAAGAAAAACAACAAACCAGCTTTGGGACTGCTAAAATATTGATTGCACTCTTCAAGCAAAGCATAACATATCCCTGCTCCTGCTGTGCTGCCTGTGTTTTATGTCTTGATCCTCCCTCCACCCTTTTCTGCTATCATTGGGCAGGATGAGTCCAGGTCTGTTTAAAGAAAGAACAGTTCAGCATTTCAAAGTCTTTGCCCAGGAAAAGAGGGATTTTACCTCCCTGCAAGGCTCATAGCTGCTGGTTCGCAACGAATTCCCTCCAACGCGTGCTCTCAGGGCTGAGGGAGACATTCTGCCTGCAAGCCCGGGGACTTCCCCTTCATCACCTGCCTGCTCCTTGCCCGGACTGCTGTGTTTTTGTCCCTTCTGCACCGCAGGCAGGTAGCTGCGGGCACCCCGGGCTCTGCATCCCCAGTCCCGCCACCGCCAGCCTCCGTGTCTCCCATCACAGCCGTGCGCAGTGATGCTGGGGAGGTGGCCAGTGGGCCCACAGCCACAGGAGCGGCTGAGCAAACTCCCCACCGCTCCGGAGCGGCTGCATTGGTCTCCCTCCCCCACCCAGGAGTCCAAAAAGACACCATGACTCACTCCTTTTCCACAGGCAGCGTTGCCAACTCTTGAAATACTTGGTGTTTTTCTTAGAGTCCTGGCTCCTGAAGCCATGTAATTACTTGAGCTTTCATTTTCTTTAAATAAAGCCCATTTCTAACATTCATATTTGCAAAGAATAGCCAGAAAATGTGACCTCTTATGAGCTCAGAAGCCACATAGCGAAACCCCACCTTTATTCTTTCTTATTCTTTCTTTTTTCTAGTTTTCATTCATGTCATGGTTTTTACAACCTTCTCTTGCAGACTGGGGCTGCTGCAAGTGTTCTTTCTCTACCCCTCGAGTCTTGTAACGTTGCAAATGATCTTGAGTTTGTGCCTTGGTGTTGACATCTCAGGTCCATTGGCTTCAAAAATTTATTTTCAATATTTTTCTGGCTGGTGTCACGCAGTTTTGTGCAATGTACGGTAAGTGAAAGGGTAGCAAACCCCAACCTACATAAGAACCCATTGCTGGTTTGACTTGTCTTGTCTCTGCACGTCCTGGATCCATCCCTTGTTTTGGATTCCATCAGAAAACCCTGAGTTTACGCTGGTCAAATTTAATTGTCTCCCAGAAGAGCCCAAGTTCTTTACGAGCTCCGTTCTGCTGAGCGATGCTGCATTTCCTATACTCAGGCAAACCACAATCCCACACTGTGCCGGTCCCTACACAGCAAATGTTCTGGTCCCAACTTTGAAATCTCTTGCCCAACTTGTTTCCCCGCTCCTTTTAACCCCACATAGCAGGGCTGAAGATGCTGTTTCTTCCTCCTTGCCCACAGGTGCCATGAGGGTAAAAGTCAGAAATAAACCTTGTGCTTTCTGGCCCAGGAAGTGCTCCAGAAGTCCTGGGCTCTGTGCAGCTACGGACAGCACAAGCCTGGCTCTGGACTTTGTGATCCAAGAGCATGACATGTAGTTTAAGCTGGTCTTTTAAACTTAGAGGAGAAAGAGAACTGTTTTCCTTGGGTGATTCAGTCCATCCCAGCAGCAGACATACCTCAGGGGGGGATGGATGAATGACATGCTAGAAGAGCTGCCCTTTTCCCCTTGATTTTGAAGGTGTCTGGACAGCTAGTTGTCTATCTTCCAGCTTTGATGTTTAGCACTAGGTGAGATGAAGAAGCTCATTTGATGCTGCCGTGCTGGGATATGCTATGGAGAAGTGGCCTTACCGGGTGACGAGGTAGGAACCCTGCCGGTCCCATCCATCAGCATCAGGGATATGTGCAGGATGGAAATGCTACAAAATGATCCAATCCCAGGCAAAACTCCAGTTGAAGCTTTTGTTTTATGGGACATCAGAGATTGCAGCCACGAGTCACAATGGCACAGAAAACCGGCCTCTGCAGCTGAAGGAACAATGTTGTGTTTTCCTTGCTCTGTTCTTCAGCTTTGAAAATTTGTCTTCCATCCTCAACCAAAATGGCAGCCAGCGTGCATGGGCAGGGGACCAGGGAATTGCCTTTTGAAGTAATCCACTTATTTTAACAACAAACACCGGTGATCTCCAGCAAGCGAGAAGCTCACTATTAAAAGTAATCCCGAGACATTCCAAAACACATACTTTCCAGAGGGGGGGGGCAGCGAGCATTTTTAGCAACATCAATCAATGCACTGGCCAAAGACACGCATTCAAATCAAGACCTACAAATTATGGAAAAGTTTAAATAATCCTTGGAAGCAATCCAGGAATTGGTCATTCAGTCTGCAGGACCTTTTATGAATAACACTGTAACACAAGCCTGTAATGGAAGCACCAAGATCCAGCCCATTGGTTTTCCAGTCAGAGTTTCCCATTCCAAAATGAATGACTTGGATTTTGGGGAGGGAAAGTAGCAGAACTGGTTTGTCTCCTGGCTGAGAGAGTTTGGCTTTGAAGACCTCAGCTTGCAGGAACAGGCAGCAATGTGAACTTTCTCCACTTGAGGTTTCTCTTGGCCTGGATCTCCTTTTTATTCTCTATTATTTACACCTCTTATTACATAGCCAGAAAGTTGCCTTCATTCTACTGCAGGAGGTGCTCTGCTCCCTCCGCTGGAGACCTGATTGCCATGTAGTAGCCAAAGCCTTGGAGATCCTGTAGACCTGCACATTTTTCTTCTCTGGCTTTCTCATCTCTCTTCTCTCTCTCATCCACGCTGACATCTGAAGTTTTTCATTCTTGAGGCTGTGGAACAGAGGAAGAGAAGTAATTTCACTGCAAAGGCTACCAAAGTGACCTCCCCTCAGTGCAGGTGACTTTTCTGTAGCTCTGTGACTCCACTTTCCCAACAGCAGCAGCCAGTGGATAGCAGAAGAGAGAGGGACTCACCGTAGTGAGAACTGCTGCTCTGTTTTTAATTAAAGCCGACTTGCTTCAGATCTTCATAGGAAAAAATCCAGAGTTTTCTCTCTTCTGTTCTCCCTATTCCCCAGCAACAACCTTAAGCAGAATCCCCTTTGCCACTGCTAAAAGAAGGATGAAGAAATAGATGTGGGAGGCTGTGTTTCCCAACCATCTTACGAGTCAAAATTCTCTGGGAAGGACGGGAGAGGATGGATGGGAGCAGAAAGCACAGACAGTGGGTGTATTCCTGCGTTACCAAGTGCAACGGGCAGCCTTTGGCACAGCAAAGCATCCTGCATCCAAACATCTCCAAGCTGGCATCTGGCAGCTGCTGCGTGGGGTCTCTCGATGACCCCAGACATTGGGCCATAGGCACATCTTCCACCCGCCATGAAGGCACCGAGGTAGCACATTAATGCATCTTCCTTCTTGATGTTTGGGGAAAAAAAAAAATGAGGAGCTTTAATACAGATATGCATTCACTGACCTGCGATTCATGCTGAAGCAGTCAAGCACCTTCCACTTGGTTTTTATGTGGTTTTAAATGTTTTTTAGAAGTATCTGTTTATTACAGCTCAATAAAGTTTTATTTTGCGAAAAACCATGATTGATTTCCTCTGCTTTAAACAACAAACAGTCAACCTCCCCAGCTAGCACCTCCTCCTCGATTCATAAAAATGTGTTAACAATTCATTTAAAATTCATATACAAGCCAAGCACAGTTTATTCATGAAGTTACACAAATTAATACAAAGCAGCACACTGCCTAGGCCTGGCATAAAGTCAAAGCGTGCTCTGAAGGCCTCCCTCTGCTGTACAATAAGTCAATGTGTTCTTGGAAACTGCCCTCACGTCTGGCGGTTCAGCAATCAGCAGATAGCGTTTCGAGTTTCCCCCTCCCCTGCCTGCTTCACTCTGCACGTCTGGTGGAAACATGACGTGGAGCAACAGTTAAAGTCTCGGGCTGTGCAAGACTTTGTGCACCTTCAAAGTCTGGTCATCCTCCAAAAGGTGCATTGTCTTCCACATGCTGTGGTGATTGCTGTGTTTTTCCTTTCTGCTGTGTAGGTGCCCAGAACAGAGTGTTGTGAGCTTGGGAAACGGAGGTGGTTTGATGGCCAGGGGTGGCAACCAGCTTTGTGAGTCTTTTGTTTGGGAAAGAGAGCTCCAAAGGAAGACCTCTGCTCTGATGTTCATCTAAACCAGGTACAGGTGAGACATCCTGAGCAATTCACAGGTACGTGTGTAACAGCGAGAAACTACTTTTTTCCTATGTAGTGTGGAGGGCAGAAATGGCATATCTGGCCCATCTGTCACCATTCAGCAAATCCACCACATCAGATCCTTCTGTGGGCTCCCCACCAGCCTGACTGGCAGGGCTGGGCAGTGGGACGTGCTCAGGTCCTTGCTGCTCTTGGAAGAGGTTTCCTCAGTGCAGCGTTCCAACCCTGACCCAGGGTCCCTTGAGGTTGTCCCACCAGCCTCTTCCCTGCCACGGCAGACACCGCAGCAGGAGCAGGTGCAAGTTGGTCATCCTGAGGCACTAATTGGCCTTAATTGACCTGACCAGCCTCTCTTGGGGCCTCCACCCATCCCTCCTCTTCCCATGACCCTGGAGCTCTATTTAAGGGCAGCCCTGAGCCATTGCTTTCTCCTTGGGTTATATTATAGGTGTGTGTGGTGTGTCCCTGGCCTCCTGGGTGGACTGTGGACATATGCTGTAGGTAGCTTGTCTCCTGCCCTGCCTCTGGGATGCGCCTGAGCCCTTTGCTGTAGGTAGTTTGTCTCTAACCCTATCTCCTGCATGTACTTCAGGCCTGTGAGTAACTTGTTTCTTGTCCTGGCTGGACCTGGGACCTTTACTGTAGGTAGTCTGTCTCCATTCCTGTCTTCTGGATAGACCCCTTGCCTCCAGTCCTGTGTCTGGCTTTGTCTTCTGCTCTGGGTGGACTCTGAACACGATTCATCACTTGCTTTGTCTGAGACAGTCAATGGCCCCTGCTCTGTTCAGAGCCTGCAGGACAGCACCCCGCTGGTGAGGGCATTGCCTGTGCTGGGGTCACACTCAGCTCCCAGCTTGTCCCTCCTTGTGGGGCAGCCCTGCTCCTGCTGCTCCCTGGCAGGTTCACCTCCTGGAGCTGAGGGCACCCAGAGCAGCATGTCACCTCTGCTGGGATTTCAGGTGCCCACTATAGTCACTGGAGAAGAACGGGCAGCTCCAGAGGGCTGGTCAACCCATCCAAAGAAAGATGGGCAAGAAATATAGGGGCTCTGTTTCCATTGGCAGTAAACGAAGCTTAACTTCATGTTAGACTGAGCTCCTGTGCCTTGAACCAGGCTAATGAGTAAAAAGAGTTTCAGCCCAAATGCCAGAGGTAGCATCCCTGGGCTGCTATCCCTGCTCTCCTCTCCCTCATGGTGCCTCTGCCTCCATAGCCGCATGTCTAGCTCTGGCCGATGTCAGTGTCCTCGCTGCAGAAGGGTCTGGGTCCTGAGCCATGAAGCACCTGGGTGTCTGCTAATGAGGCTGGAAGAATGGCACAGCAGCACGTTGGCCCTCCATGCCAAAGGAGCTGGGTGCCTGTGCAACGCCGACAACTGCGGGCTGGGCAGAGGGACCGAGGAGCTCTTTGGTCTAGTTGGTATTTAAGAGCACATAGCTCTGAAACGCCTTCACCCAACGAGTAATGTCACAGTAATGCACGAAGGGAGCCTTTGAGAAGGGGACAAACCAAAACAAGACTGTGTGGTACTGCACCCTCCGTCTGGAGGAAGCCGGGGCTTTGGCCTGTTGGACTGTTCAGGTCAAGCATGCAAAAATGATTCTGAAAGAGTCGAACTGTTTTCAGAATGAATTTTGTGTTTGAGATGCTGAGATCTTACTGAACAAAATATTGGGAAGCAGATATTTCCACTCCAGAGTTTCCTTGCATCTAAGAAAAACAAAATTATTCATCCTTTAATTTGTTTCATTGTTTTACTTTTCAGCTGGCCAAAATAAATGCTGGTATTTTCCAGGACTGCTAGTGTGAAGGTCAGCTGGTCGCACTGCTCTTAAGGCAAAGCAAACACAAAACGTGGCTGGGCTTGCTCCTCTCTGGGCCCTTGCGGTGTCACCGCCCTTGTGCAGGAGGCTTCCTGCAAGCTTGTGCTTGGCCACCACCACCAACTGCCTTTCATTGGAGGCTTGGGGTATGGGCAACACAGCTCCTCGACATCAGCTTTCCCTTCACAAGGGCTGGAATTACTCAATTTTAACATTCCAACAGTGATGCTTTTTGGGGAAAAATGATACAGTTAAATATTCTGACTAGTGTTTAGGGCTAGATTCTCTATGGTAGCATCCAGCATTGCTCTGCTGATCTGCAGTCTGGACTGATTTATAGCAATGATTTGATCTATTGAGTGTGTGTGTGTGTTTAAATACCTATTCAGCTCCATTCCCCCTCTTTCTTCTGTTCCAGCAAGACACAAGCCAAGGAAGTTAATGCTGAGACGCTACTTTGTAGGGGAAGCCTGGGGTTATTCCCCCTTACTGCCTTGTCAGCACAGCACCTGCCTCTGCACCCGAGCAAAGCCCTGAAGCTGTCTCGTTCGCCAGCAAGGGGAGGAAGGGCTGGGACACATCGATCGTCCTCGATGAAGGAACCTGGAAGTGGCAGGAAGGAAAGTGCGAGGCCAGGTGGGACTTCAGAAAACATCCCCTGCTCCCACCACCTGTGTCCTTCTGAGCAGGGAGTGCTCAGGTCCGCAGAGAAGCTCAAGTGTTGCTTGATGTTATCAATAAATTGTCAGCGTGAATTTCTCCGCGTTGCCGAGGGTCACCGGCTGCGGTCTTGGAGGCATCTTCCCCGGGGAGGGTGCGGAGCAGCCAGCCAGGAGGGTCCTGTACGTGCGGCTCGGCCACCTGAGCCGGGAGCATCGGCTGTCCTGCCTGGAGGGACAGAGGTGTGGACGTTTGTGGCTCTCTGAACTCCAGCTTCTTCCACAGGGACTCTGTGAGATTTGTGATTGACTGCATCAAATATCCAGTGTGCTTGCTCCTTTTTTTTTTTTTCCCCCTTGCTGGCCTCTTATCTAAAGTGCTTTCTCCTGCCTCCAGCAGCTGAGTTTCATCACACTGGGGAGGTCCGGCAGCCTGTAACCCCCGGGTAAAATCCACTGCTCCCAGAGCACATCGAGTCGGCCACGAAACGCCGCAGTGGCTTTTTGGCTCTCGGCTCGGAGCCCTCTTCCCCAACCCCCGGGGGAGTAGCCAGGGTGGCTGAATTGTGTCGAGATGCTATTTTGTGCTGCAATTTCCCCAGGGCTACCAAGATGGGAGGGGACGATCTTTTCCGAGGTGCTTGGTCTTGCCTGCGGTGAAATACAGTTGGAGTTTGGCCCGAACTCTGAATCAGCTGCAAACCCAAGGGAAATCCTTGGCATCAGCTTCAAAAACTCCTGCGCTTCTGGGCAAGGCAGGACCCGAGCACGGCTTGGCTTCGCGGGCTTGCTTGTTTGCTGGAGAGCAGACCTGCGCCGGAAAGTCCCTGTGGGAACATTTAGATAGTTTCAAGCAAGATAAATCTACTGCACGGAGGAGAGATGTGGGGATGAGGAGGTAGACATTTCATCAGCTCCGGCTGAGTAAAAAATAGGGGTTTAGTCTGGCTGTTTTCAATCTTTTTCTGAGTTGCACATTCCCCCCCAAATTCCCCATGAGCCCTGTACAGGCATTTTAAGCTCCTGATTATAGACTTGCTTTTCCTAGGTATCTCTCATGGATCCCTTCATCTGTGGCTCCATGAGAGTCTGACAACCATCAACGGGAAGCTTTGCCGTGCAGGACGGCGCAGTAAGGCCATACCTCTGCTCTGCCCGGGCCGTCTCGCTCTGCGGTTGCCGATAGGCCCTTGCCATGACCTCCGATGCAGTGTGCGCATCCGAAAAAGCCGAAGTTGAGGACATCGTGTTGAGGACTGCTCGTTTTCCAGGTTCATTACAGAATCTGTTTGCAATGTCAATACTCAGTAACTGGGAGTTGTATTTGCTGAGGTCAGACGAGAGTGTATTTGAGACCCTTTCGTTCTTCTTTTACAGCGAAGAGGCTGGGAAATACTGTGGTGGTGGAGCAGAGTCCCAGTTCCCCGTTTGCCAAAGCTGGTACGAGTCCAGAACTGCACTCCAAGGTAAGAAATGACGTGCCATGTGTCTTAGCAAAGTGTAGCTCTCTGTAAGATAGATATCGGAGTGCCCCTTATAGCCAACGGAGTGATGTGGTGGGGATCTCTCTCCCTGTAGATCTAATGTCTGTTGACGGCAGAAGACGGCCACACAGTCAGCATAGATGAGACACTTTACAGCAGATGGTTAAGCTTAAGCAAAATGCATCTATATTACACTCTCTTGAATTAAATTCCCAATTGTTTTGGGAACCTATTGCATAGAGGAAAAAGCAGATCACATTTCACCAGACAATGCCTGAGCTGAAAAACTGGAGCTGGTTTTATAGAAGACACAGTTGATTTTTCTCCCAACATTTTTTTTTTTTTGTGTGCAGGAGAGGGAGAGAGAAATCCTTGCAGATTAGTCCTTGATGGAGAAAGGGAGCCTGTGTGAAGGCAGAATGGGAGAAGATGGTCACTCCTACGGCTGGCAGCAGTAGGAGAGGGCACTGCGAGCTGCTGCTGCTCTCCCAGGCTTAACCACAGCTGAACCCTGGGAGAAAGGTCGGGAGTACAGGGATAACTGGTGATCTCCAGGGTAAACATTTCACATCTGCTGGATTCCAGCTGAACGTGTGGTACCCAAGTTGCTTTTGGTTTTGGGTTTTTCTGAGGGGTCTGATGTCAACTCAGGACTGGGAGAAGAGAAGAAGGAAAAAAGGTAGTGCTAGAGCTGAAAATTCAGGGAACGGTTAAGTTGAAGATAAATGTCACCCCAGGATGAGCAAGAAAAGAAAGAGAAATTCAGGTGAGAGGATGGCAAGGGCCTGGCTGATGTGAAGAATGAATCTTTGACTCACCAGAAAAAATAAGTTGTTTTTTTCCCCCTCTGATCCCATCCTGAATTTGGAAAAAGCCCGTATCCTAGAATTTCTGCATATTCAATTCCAAAAGGAAAAAACCTCTTAGAGTAGTCAACAAATTCCACTTTGGTAGAAAAGTTGATTTGTTTTGAATTGAATGTAGAAAATGAATGTCAAGGAAAAGTCATTTCGAAGCAAGAAAGTCCATCCTTTTCGTCGGGGAAAATGTCAAAAGGGCACGCTGACATTTACATTTTTTTCTCTCTCCACTTTGTTCCTGAACAAAAATTTGCCAAAGCCAACAGGGTGTTGTTTTCTGATGGAAATCTGTTTTGACAAAAATTTTCCAACCAGCTTCACTAGCTACACACAAACATTTCCGCTCTCGATTCCAATCTGGATTTGGCAGGGAGTGGGGGTAAGGATGAAGAGGGGCTATTCTTTTCAGTACCTGTCAGTGATGAATCGCGCTGTCAGAGGACCCAGTACTGCTAAAAGCATCCTGCTGCCAGGGAGATCTCGGACCAAGGTTCAGTCTGGCTGGCTGGCTGACCTGGGCAGGAATTAAAGCACTCCCTGATGTGAAATGCTCACATGTGAGTTGAGTTAGGGCTAGGTAGGTGCTGGTCCAAAGATAAGTCCCAGTTAGACTTCAAATGGGATGGGACCTCAGTATTTTTTCTGCATCTCTTTACTGCTGTCCCTAACAATAGAGGATCTCTTGGTGTGCGTGTCACGCTTAGCACTGGTTCAGAAGTTCATCTAGTCTTCGTTCAAGCTGTAGCCCATAAGCATCTTCTATCTGGCAACATGGACTGGGATATCACCAGGGGGAAAGTCCTCAAGAGTTTTTTGTTGAGCTGGGCTGAAGAGCAGTTGTAGCTCACCTGAATGGGCCACCGCAGGTAATGCATGCCACTTCTGCCGCTCAGGGGGTGGTTCTGCCCAGTTACAGGTCTGTCTCACAGGTTTTTGTGATTTTTTTCTGTATGATGCAGTTCCTGAATCACTGTAGAGATACCAAATGAAGACAGGAATCCTTCTGGCTCTAGCCAAAGGCAAGGTAAGTGTCTGCTTCAGCTGTTTGTGCTTTTTCTACTGTCCTTGGCAAAGGCTGGTGCCTCTAGAGATGGCTAGACTCCTCTTGAGGAGTTGACCCATCTTCTCATTATGGTTAGGCTAAACATCAGCTTAGACTAGACATCACTTTTAGATTGCCAATGTTAAGTGGGATTAATTCTCTAAACATCTTGCAGAAATGTGTTATAGTGAATACAGGAGGGTGAGCATGTGGAATTCATTCTCCTCTAGTGGAGGAGACCAACGCATGGGCTGATAGAAGATTTTTTTGGGAAGGAGGGAACAGATTCACACAGCTCTGCACTTCTGGGTGACATCATCAGCTTGTCTTTAAGGAGGGAACGTCCTTGATGACTGCAGGCTACAGATCACAGCCAGCTCCTACCTGCTGACAAGGTGCTGCGGAGATGTGACAACTGCAGATGGCTATCAGCTCCCGGAGATCGCTTGTCCATGCTCTCCTGTCCCTTCATTTCACTGAGTGGCACCAAGGGAAAGCGACGGCTGGAACATCACCTGACCAGACAACAGAAATACTAGCAAAAATGGACAGGGAGATTTTCAGAATTCTTTTTTTCTTTGTTTCTTTTATGGCCAGCTCAGATGTGCGGTAGTTTTGGTACTACACCATTTCCCCACTGGCTGAGCTGCTCCTTGGTGTTTCATTTGGCCAAAAGCTCCCATGACCACGTTTAACTCTTCCTGCAGAACATGGCTGCTTCCCCCATCTACTCGCTCTGTTTTAAATATGCATCTGAGCTCCCGTGGCTCATTAGCTAAGCTTGTGGCGATGGTGTAACCATCACCGATAGCTGTCTTAGCCTGAACCATGTGCTCCTGTGCCACGGTGTCAGCTGTTCCCCTGTCTGTGCAGGACCTGGGATGCAGAGTAGGAAGCTCGACTTATGGCCAGTTATGAGAAAACATCTATTCGCCCCAAAATCTACAGCGCTGGTTGGTTCTGCTTCTCCTCTCCCTCGTGTACCAGCGGGCTTGGAGGCAAAAGCTGATCATCATCTCTGTCACGGCTGCAGAAACATTTGATATATTCAGCCTGTTCTCATGTAGCTCAAACCATTAGCCTGGGAATTGGGCATCCCAAATAATACTTCGTAGGTATCCATGAGGGCCAGTTACCTGCTTATCTTTGGATATTTGCAGACCAAAAAAAGTATATTCTTGCTGAAATTAATCTGTACAAGATTTAAATCCCGTGCATGCGCAGGAAGGGGTTTGCAAGTCTCTCTCATTACCTTGTGGGACGGTGTCAGAGGGAACCATCCTCCTGGGGCGCGAGATGAGGGCCCAAGCCATGCTGGCAGCCTCTTGCCAGTGCCCCCCCGGGAGGAGGACAGCCCACTTGTACTTCAGCTCTGAACACAGGGGGCTTGCGCAAAAAAAAAAAAATCTGAGCACAAGTGCTTGGACGTTACCGGCAGGAAAAAAAGCCACAGCGGCAATAAAATTAATTTCCTTCTCTAATATATACAAGACTTTCTCCAAGAGAATTATGACCCAAGCTGATCAAAGTCTGTAAGTGGTACTTATGCTATCAGTTTCACCCCCTTAATGCCCTCCTGTCAAAACAAAATCCCTTCGAAAGGCTTTGAGGAAAATCACATGAGCATAATGGCTTTCAAAAAAATGGCCCTAAGTACTCGGTAACATATACAGAGAGGACTATTAGATCGGCTGGTGTAATTGTACTTATATTCAAATGTAAACATTCTTATATGAGCAAGTTACTGCTTACCCGCAGAGCAGAGCACGGGCGAATCAGGCTGAAAAGGCTTGGGTTATCAAGAGAAAGGAGGGGAGGGGTTGGCAGCGGTGGGAACTTTGCCCTAGGACAGGATGGTGACTTCAGGCAGAATTAGATAAAAGGAGAAGGGAAGGGGCGGGGGAAGGATGGGGCTTATTAAAGAACCATTTTCAGATATACAGAGAGAGGATGAAATTCAGGCGGGGTACAATTGTACTGCTATGTTGCTCTCAGGTAGGAGTCAGAGACATCAAACTATCTGATCCTTTATCTGCTGCAATGTGTTTGTTTGAACATGTTCTTGGTGGATTTAGTGCTGCTTTGACAGCTCTGGGAACCTGAGTCCTCGGTGTATTCCCAGAATAGATGCACCAGGCTGGGCTGCGTCCAGAGCGAGGGGTGATGGGGAGGCTCCATCTGCTCCCACCAGACCATGACCATTCAAGCCTGGTGGGTACAATAAAGACGATATCTCAAATGCCCAGTACCGTTAGCGCTGGGAGGCTGTGCACACACAGCTCCGGTTAAGAGCCGCTTTCCATCTTTTGAGGATTTGCTGATACATCTGTAGGGAAGCACATATTTTGGTCCTCAACATCTTCACGGGGTACCCCATCGTCTTCTGGAGCCATGGCAGTCATAGTGCTTGCTCCATGTGCAGCTCCAGTTGCTGCAGCCTTCTGCAGGCCCCTCCTGGTTCGGTGCTGAGCACTCCTGATATAAGCTCTGCCCTTTTCCCATCACTGTTCGGGAATGTATCAGCTCTTCAGGTCTCCTTTGCTACCAGCAGCGATGCCCCAGGTGTGTTCAGTAGCTGGGAAAGGATGAACAGCATCAGTGGGTTCAGAGTCTGGATGGTCTTAAATGGGGGTTGTGTTTGGAGAGATACTGATGTCACGGCAGCAAAGCTGAGCATCATTGGTGGTTTGGACGCTTCTGAGGGGAAAAGCTGCTTCTGAAGGTCAACGCCATTTCTGTTTCATCCTGCACAAACCAAAAGCAGGCACAGAGTCCAGCACTCATTTCTTCAGTCCTTGCTTTCCCCTCTTCCCCCTCCCTTTTGCATTGCTCCCCTCGCAGGCTGAGACCAAAAGGTCCGTCTTTGGATTCTCCTTTCTCTTTCCCATGGGTTTCCACCCTTTCTTCGTGCCCTGCAGACCATACAACCTCTTTGCTGCATGGCTTTTCTCCCTGGGGACACCAGCTCAGTCCACCAAAAAGTGGGATTGGGCCAGCTGGGCAAAGGGCTTTTTTTGACAAAAGCCTGAAATATTTCAAAGGCTTTCTAAAAAAAACCAAAAAACAAAAAAAACAAACAAAAAAACCCCCCCACGTTTCTAATGTTATTTTTTCTGGTGAGTTGAAAACAAATCTTCCCTGACCATCCTTCTGTGCTGGGTTAGAGACAAAGTCTGCTGGAGTCAATGAAAAGATATTCATAGATCAAGCTCGTCCAGATTCCTAACATCTCATAGAGGTTTTTCCCTATCTGTCCCTCTTTCCTGGACTTACTGTCTTGCTCTCCCTTTGGAGGAAATTCCTTTCCTGGTGATAACCATGTCTCTAGCTCATATTTCCTCTTTCTTGTTGACAGTTTTAAACCAATAGATTTATGAACTTTGAAGTAATAGAAATATTTAAGCCATACCTACCTTTCCTTTATCTAGAACAGGCTAGCATTATTTTTTTTCTAGACACTGCACTTGTAAAGGGAGACATTTGCCCTTCAACCCATCTTCTGGAAAGCCAACCCTAGTTTGCTTAATGAGGACTTTGGTAACCTCTGTTCATTCATGCATAGCACCAAGAGTTATTACCAGTTTCATCCCAGTGGGCCCCACAGCTGTTTTGCCAGCTTTTACCCCAGCTGGGACCGAAGAGGTGAACCTGCATTTGGGGTGGCCACAGCAAACTGCTACTGCCCAACATCTCTGATGGGTACGTGAGATGGTGGGGGGGATGGTCAATGGAGCAGTTTGCAATTATTTTCCATCAAGGCTGGCTAGGACATCAGACTGAGTTAGCAGGGCCGTACCCTGCTCTCCTCTTGCAATCCCTGGCCCAAATGCCCAGCTCTCATCTGTGAATGTCACACTACTTCTCAACCTTCTGCTCCTTTTCTGAGCTTCCTCCTTCAAAATATGAATAACCTGGCTCACAAAGTGATGTAGGCTGGATGGCAGGGTCAGAAGTAGCCACAGCAGTGACAGGGGACACGGAGCTGCTCCCATGTCTTGACTAAATCAGGCAAGGAGGGGTGTTGCAGCCTATAGCCCATCCCCAGAGGCTCTGTCCTGGGGGGACAGCTCTTACCCCACCGGTTCTCGAGGGGCTGGGCTGAGTGTGCTGGAGCATCACTCCCCTTTGCAGACCAAGAGCCTGCTGAGTGTAAATTCCTCCTTCAAGGACTTCACAGATAGGGACAGACTTTCTTCACCTTTTTGCTTGCTCTCTCTGCTGGGTCCCTAATTAATGAAAAAAGGTGGCGGGAGGAGACCCTTCCTATAGAAGGTGGTGCTCTCTGTCGTATAGGAGATGGCTGGACAGGACAGGGCTACATCCAAGGCATGTTAACCCATGTGCTGATTTAATGCAGCAAATCCCACGAGAGACTGGAGTTAGATGTAACTACAGAGGTAGCAGTAACTTCCCACATTAACGAGTGCTGCGGTCTGGGGTGTGTGAAATTACTTGGCACTGATGACTGACACCTCCCAGTACTCCCAAGGGGCAGAGGGGGAATACTGCAGGTAAGACAACTTTGGTGTTAATTAAGATTTTGCATAGCTGTAACCTCCCTTGCATAATCTGGCAAACTCCTGTGGCAAAAATATCTCTAGGTACAGCCGGGCTTAGGGGAGTACCTTAGTTCCAACAGTTCAAGCCCCCCAAAATGATGCTGCAAAGGCGGCTGTGGATAAAGCAGTAATGTCGCTGCGGTGTGCTGGTGTCAGGTGTGAGGTTTTTCTTTTCATGCTGCACACCAAGCAGATGCTGGGCAGCTTCTCTGGCACGATCCTGGGACCATATACCCTGTTCCTTGACAGCAGTATTGAAGGCAGGACTTTTCTGGTGGGATGGGGGATTGTGTGAAGGCATTGGAGGTCCCTTGAGTTCTGCTGGTGGGTGCAAGAGGTGGGTGCTACATGGTCTGCATCGCTTGCGAGAGGGGAGAGCCAGACTGATCCCAAAACAGCGCTTTGCCCAGGTGAAAGAGGGTTGAAAGAGTTATCCTGAAGCATCTGGGAATGCTTTGAGTGCCAGGAGGTGGCTGCTGGTTGTCTGCTGAGGATCCACTCTTGGGATGAGAGGTCTTTAATCCGCCCCATCCCCAGCCTGCTTGTGTTCCTATCTGAGGAGGGCTCAGTACTGGGAACTGAGCAGATTGGCTGGGTTTGTACCCAAATGGACACAGATCTGCATAAACAGTATTTACCGCCATGGCGAGCAGTGGATTTTGTGGCTTTTATTGTTCGAGCATTTCTCCCCTTCTGTACGCCTGGCGTCTCCGAGATGCAGTGCTTGAGCAAGAGGCGGTACAGGGAAATCGCACACTGGCGTTTCCCCAGCTTTATCAGCTGTGGGCTTAAAAAAATAAATCATTTTCCAAGGCTATAAATCCAGAACCTTTCACCAACTCTTACAGTAACTCACATGTGCAGAACAACAGCAGGCTGTTTATCCAAACTAGCAAAAGCGTCTGTAGGGGAGTTAATGATTTTGCAGCAACGCCGGTCGCCCACTGGCTGGGGCTGGAGCTGGGCTGCTGCCCACAGCACGGGAGAGGAAAGCACAGGCTTCAGGGAAAGACAAACTGCTTTTCCTCCTCCAAAAATGAAGCTGGGATGGTTTTGAAGGGTTTTTTTTTTTTTGAGCCCAACTTTTTTTCTTCCTGCTTTACTCCATACTGTTCTTAGCTGTGATTTATCCAGATCAGCTTTCAGAGCCGTAGAAATTGGTACTGTAAGGGTTAACCTGATGTGCTGGGATGTTCCTCTCTCCTCTTGATCCCCAGGTCTTGGCTCTGTTAAACATCTCCCCTTCTCTTTTACATTCAGATCCTCTTTTACAAGGCTGGGCTCGGGAATTTCAGCCCAGCCAAGAGCCATCTTCCCATCCATTAAGGCTTCGTGACAGCAGGTAACAATATCACTTCAAAAGGACAAAGTTGCACCATTTCCCCCCTCCCCAAATTAAACTCTCTGACAACAGCATCTGAGCACCACATAGGAAGAAGCAGCTACCCTCTTTCTTTGCAAGACTTATCTGCATCCGCACCCAAACGGGCCCATTTTGGGGGGCGAAGGCAGAGCTGAGCCCAGTGGTCACTGCCGCTTTTTGGGGACTGCAAGGCTGTTTGCTCAGAGACCTTTGCAGCCGAGTTTTAGCCATCTCACCCCCCAAGAGGAGCTGAAGATACTCCGTTTTATCAGCCTGCTGCTGACCTCTTACCCTGCATCAGGCCAGCGAAGGCTGGATCATGTCTTGGCTAATCACTGTGGCTGCAGAGCCCTCAAGGTCTGCATCTACCGTGGGATGCGGTGAGCTCACTTTCTCAGGCTCCCTTGCTTCCCCCCCACCCCCCTAGCTTTTTTTTCCTCTCTGCTGACTCAGTCTCACGTTTCTCACATCTTTATTTCCACGCCGGCTGCCATCTCTCACACATCTTGTGCATCTTTGCTATCTCCCCCGTCTCGCAGGGCGCAGGTTGCTCTCGCGCCGCCGGCCGTGCTCGTGTGTGGTCCTCCACCTGGGAGGAAAAGGGCCGAGCGGTGTAATTTTGTCTCTCCTGCCTGGGCACTATTTAGTGATAACAATAACAGTCGGAGGAAGGTCTCTTGCGAGGGGAGATCAAACGGGAGGTGGAATGTCGGGTTAGACGGTGCTGGGAGGGCTGGGAGGTGCCAGCATCTGCATGGGCAGGGAAGGAGACATTTTCTTCCTTTCTTTCCAAACATCTATTCTTTCTGCAAGAAATATAGAGAAATAAATAACCCTGCTACCTTTTTAGTTTTCAAAAAGCATTTTAAAGAAAAAAAAAGTCTGAAAGCCAGAAGGCATGCACAGACAGGAGCTCCTAGACTCTACCTCCAATTTCTTTGTAATATTTATTTCTCCCAGCAATGTTAATGTAAAACACTGAGTCCTTCCCCCAAACCCATTTAACTACAGAGCTGGCTTCAGCTGCTGCAGCAGCCCCACACAAACCCCTCACCTGCGTTAGGAGCTGCTTATCGCTCACACTGCTTTTGCTCTAGCTTTCAAATTGCTGAACCTCCCAATTTCCAGTGAAATCTTCTCTCAGGTGATTCTTGGAGGAGCTGAAGTCCTCCTCTGCCTCCCCAGAAATCTTCAGCAAGCCTGGATAGGTTGAGAATATCTCCTCTAATTTGCTAGTAATGAGTTACAACGTGATTGAACTTGCAGAGTACCAGGCCACTGCATGGTGTGTTGATGCACACGGTCGTACAAGTATTGCAGCTCGGACCCGGGCTATGCCACCGCTCTTGTGCAATTAAGGGGCTGAGGTTTATGGCTTGTTCTTTGGCTTGTAAATCAGCAGAAAACCAGTCCCAAATGTCCAGAACCCTTCTCAAACCTTGCTCTGAAGGGCAGGAAGGTCTAATGCTAAGGGATGGAGAGGCACCTGTGGTCGTGTTACCATCCCATCTCCCTGTGTTTAAAACACAATTTGACTGATAATTTGATCAATTGATTCAATTTATGGCTGGTTTGAAAATGGCTCTTTCAGGATTCTTCCCAAACCTGTGATTTCCAGAAGCACAGCCCCCTCTGCCCCTGCACTGCTCCACGACTGATGGCTCTGCACGGAACACCCCAAAACACAGGACCCCCCTCCATCCCTGGGGCCAGGCAGGGCAGGGCTGGCACAGCCGGGGGCTCGCGTGGGCTCCCGCCAGCACCCAGGTAAGCGTTGGGTGCCGGCATCTTTTGGCAGGAGGAAAGGTGAGCTGCTTTCCCCGCACCAAATCCCACCCCCCCCAGCACCTGTCGGGTTTTTTTTCACCCCACTGATCTCCAAACACATCACATGGAAAGTCAGTGTTAGCATCTTCCCCCCTGCCCCACATTTTCAGGTGGGGAAACTGAGGCACTTGCAAGCTAAGTGAGCCTCCTTAATTGCACCTAGGTGGGCAATGCAGCAATGCAGACAAAGGCAGAATTTAGCTGTTAAAATAAGTTAGTTTCCTAACATCCAGCTTTTAGGATGCTGGAGAAGACACAAGTCCCCCCCCAAACACCAATGTGCATGAAATGACTTATTTCCAACGAGCTCTTCACGATGACACCCTCTCCTCCAACTACTCACCACAGCAAATCCAACTTTTTGCAATTAACCCCTCCAAAAGTTGAATGTCAAGTTAAAAAAAGGTGAAATCGGGGCTTGGATCCTAGCGCTGACCCTACTTTTGCACACTTTGCTGCCTGTGGGGCTGCTGCCATCCTTCTCCGGGCTGCCTGCACCGCAGCCGGGAGGGAGCATCCCTGTCCGCCCGTCCGTCCGTCCACCCCCGTCCGTCTGCGGGCTGACAGAGACGGATGGCAGCACTGCTGGGAACGTGCTGTCAGGCTCAGGCTTTCCTCCCAGGAGAAAGCTGCAGGCCTTGAGGGAGCCCTGTGATGAAGATGTAAGAGCAGTGTTTGACACGCCAGCTCCTTTGTTGGGGCAATCGCGGCTCGCGTCGGCCGCCTGCCATCCAGGAGCACGACGGTCCCCAGCCTGAAAGGGTCACCGTGCCTCATGGCCCCTTTTCTGGCTGCAAGAAATGGCTGGAGCTTCACGGAGGACATCGCAATAGGAAATCCGCTCGGAGAAAAGCTGCAAGAACCATTTTTTTTGAGGGATGCAGGGTAAAAAAGTAATGCAAACAGCCGGAAAGCATCATGGGGGGGGGGAAGGATGTGGGGAGAAGTGCTTGCTGCCCCTGAAAAAGGGGAGAAGGATGAGCAACATGCAGACAAACCCCTCCTGGGCAGAGCCCCATGAGCCCGCGCCCGGCGCTGCACCCGAAGGAGTTAATTCCCCCGCCAGTGCACTAAGTGGTCAGCAGCCCAATAAATTATGCCCTCGAAAGACAAACCACAATCATCATTAGTCACGGCTCATTGGCCTGTTAAGGCTCCTCAGTGAAGTTTATCTCTTCCCTCCTGTCCACCGGCAGCCATATTTCATGCTCCGAAAACAGATGACCCCCGGGGTCAGCGAAATGAAAGCCCCATTCAACAGGTCTGCGAAGGACTCGCCACGGAAAAAAACGGCCGAGGTCAAAATAACATTGAGATACGGCCAGACCTTCAGCCGCTGCCCTCCCGGAGCAGACACACACCACACGCTCAAGTGACCAAGACATGTTAATCCGTTTCAGGATCAGGCAGGGTCAGGCTGGGGCTGGGAGGAACAGTGGCATAATTAGGTGAGGGTGACCTCCATAAAACAGTAATGGGCTTCCAGAGGCACGCCGGCGCAGCGCGGCCCGTCGTGCTTTGCACCCACTTCCCCGCTCTTTGCAAGATGGAAATGGCCAAGCGGGATGGAAGGAGTCCCAAATATTGTCCTCGTCCCTGCCGGCAGCCGGCCTCGCGGGCAGGGAGGGAGGCAAGCACGTGGGGGAGCGCACGCCTAGGGTGGTGAGCATCACAGCCCCATGTTCCACCACTCAGGGTGATTTTAGTGTGAGGCATTTTAAAAGAAAGGAGGGGTTTTGTTTTCTTCATTTCTATCAAAAAAAAAAAAAGGAGAATATTTGGAGCTCATGCAGTTTTAAGCTGAAATAGGTGGTGTTGAAAGCCCTTACCTGTGCGTAGCGCTGCTAAGCAGCAGGAAAAGAGAGGAAAAAGGGTGTGCTGAGAAATAAGGGGGTTTTGAAGAAAATTTTTATAGGATGTTATTTTCCCAATACCTTGTAAGATCACATGTATGGGAATCTACCTGGGAAGAGCTGGACAACTTGGGGTGAGATGAACCACTGCATCCTGGAGGGATGAAGGGAGAGGAGCCACAGCTTCAGCTTCCTACGCGGGATGATCATGAAAGTCTATACTGAAGGGCAAACGGTAGCATGGCTCAGTATAAGTTCATGTTTTTCAAACAGTGTGAATTCATATGGCCAACTGAAAACTCCAAAGGTGCTTTTGGAACAAAATTTAATGCCATGAAATTAAAATCCCAAAGACCAATATCCTGTGAGAATACGCACTCTTCCCTAGCGCAGCAGGGCAACATTTTTACTCTAGAGAAGTGTTTTATATGCGGTGGAAAGACAGAATAAGAAAGACGGTGAGGAAAATACCTTAATTTTTCATGTTTTGTATGTACCGTTTTTGAACCAGAATGGCATTCAGTTCTTGGCTACAAAAGGGCTAGTCAACATTATGACCGGTTATTAAACGTGAAGTTGTAAACATTTCAGAAATACTCCTCATTTAAATGAATTAATTCTGATTTCAAGGATTTGACTGAGAAACAAGAAGTTTCAGAGATCAAGTCAAACTCCGGTTCTACCAGCAATTTAGTGGGTAACGCAGCATCATCTCCAGGAGGTGGGAGCTGTGCTACACCTCAGGGCAGGGCAGCCTTGTGGAAGACAGCACAGGTATTTACGTGTAGGGAAAGAAGATTTCCCTGTGGCAGCAGGAGATGCTGGTGCAGGAATGTGTTCCCCTCGCCGGTGCCTGCGGGGCTGGTTGCCTCTTTATCCCACTTCATGTACAGCCTGCGCTTCTCCAGGTGATAACAGATATTTAGACTCTGGAAGACACGTTGTACCCAGTAATATCATTTTTCTGGTGCTGGAGGTCAAATTTGGGGCTGAACCTGCTTTGACATCTGTGTTTCTATAAACGAAGAGTTTTAAAACCAGCTCCCCTAATGACTCTGATCTGTGTCTTTGAGCACCGTAAATCAGGAGGTGCTGGCTCAGGGCTTTTCCAGCGAGGGAGGCGGAAGAGGAATGAGTAACGGGGGTAATTCTAGCTAGCGCTCTGCTGAGATATTTTCTTTTCAAAACAGCTTGTGGGGATCACATTTTAAAAAGACTATTTGCCTATTTATTGCAGCATGCGTCATGGGATGTTTTCAGACAAAGCAATAGAGATGATGTGATTTGGGATATTCAATCTCCCTCTCTCCCTAATTAGGGCTGTGCCTGGGCACAGATAAGGGCTCGGGCGTGCTGCAGGTGCAGTGCATCCAGCCCTGGATCTCCGCCACCGCTGCAGGAGAGCTCAGCTGGGGCGAGGGGATCCTATAAAGGGAGGGGATGAGGAGGAGGGCTGTGTTTTCTCCCTTTCCTTGCTGCTGGTGCTCAGCCTGGGCTTGCTGCGGGAGACGGGGCAGCTCCTGGCTCTCAGCGCTCTTTGCAGCCAGCGATGCGCAAAGGAGACCTGCGAGATTTGGGTAACCCAGCGCAGGAGCCCGGGCTGCCCGCTTGCCGGGTCTGAGCTCTGCAGCCAGTCCAGGGTGGGGGGGAAGGAGAGGGGTCCCCCCCTTCTCTGCAAGGTGTGTCTGCCTTCCCCAGCTCCAGGGATGCAGGAGGGGGTCCCTGCCGCTGCCCAGGGTGGGGGGCTCTGGCTGGAATGCTCTGCCTGCGGGATTTCAGGCAGCCCAAGGATGTGAGGGAGATATTAGGGAGTTGAGCAAGGAGTTCTTGCAGTGGAGCTGTGAAATGGAGTTGCTTTCTATCTCTCCCCCTGCTATCTATCTAGGGTTCCCCAACCCTTAACTCTCTTGCTGTGTAACTTGGATGACTAAATTGAGCAGTGACATCCCCATTCCCTTGTGTTGATCTCCCAGGAAAACTTCAAACAAACAAAAAAATCTGTTCTACATAAAAATTGTGGGGGTTTCCTCAAGGTTTTTTTTTTCCCGCCCGTTGGAGATGGAAGTCTTTGCTACAGATGCTCATTTGGGGAGAATTTTCTGCACAGCCCACATCCCACCAGGAGCTGCAGCCTCTATTCCCATCTGCTGAGCCCACGATATCCATGTAATCCCAAAAAGTCAAGCAAACTTACAGTCCATTGCACACATTCTTTTTCTGTTTCTGTAGCAGAGTGCAATCTCTCGTGCTAATTGATTACCAAAGATACTAGGACTATTCTTGAATCCTTGGGGTAACACTGTCCAGGTTAATTGGGTCTTTCTTCCTGTTATCAGGATTTTCCCACTCAAATACAAATAACTTTTTTTTTTTTTGGCTTTCTTTTGCCAAAGCCAGACAGAAAAAGGCATCTCTTAAATCCAGTACGAGGAGCCTTTTTCTTCCATCTCAGCTGGCAGGGTGGCACCGAGCCCCGGGCCCAGGAGCTGGGGTGTTGCACCACGAAGGCCATTAGCAACACGGAGCTGCTGGAGCAGGTCTGGCCCTCCCAACCCGCAGAAGGTCACGGCAGTTGTTTGTGGCAGCCCAGGGAATTGAGCTGCGATATCCCGCACCCTAACTGAGCATGCCAGCCACCAGCCCGTGCTTCCTCCCCGCTGGCCACCAGCTATTTCTGATGACACCGTACAGTCAGAACAAGGTGCGAACTGACGTGGTATTGATTTGTTTGTAGACAAGGGACATGAAAATGGATCGCAAAATAAGAGCATGAAAGATGTGCAGCTGGCAGCAGGTAAGGCTTTGTTATTCACATCCATTTATTTACAAGCTGGTTGAAAGCAGACACAGAGGTGAGACCGAGAAGTCGGGACAGTATGTAATACATATGGCTTTTTATTCCCCAGTATATAATGAAGCCATTAGTTAAGTTGAAATAATTAGCTTCTTATGGTGGTGTTTCCTGTGCTGCACACAAGCCGGGGATGAGAGCTGCCAGGCTCTTCCCTCCAGCTGTCCGCATGCAGCAGAGCAGAGCCTGTTCTCTGTATCAGACGTGCCTCCCTCCCTTCAGTCACCTGGCTTTGGCAAAAGCAAAGTCTATCCTATTTTTTCTGCCTTTCCTCTAAGTCATTTTGCCCTTGCCAGAGTATCTATCGAATTAAAGCCCCTTAGATCAACTCCTTTGAATTGCCTAAATCAGCAAGGCAAAGTGACAGCACACAAGTCCCAGCGGTGGGATGAGACAGAGCAGGGAAGAGATGCAGGAGAAACGTCTGAGCAGGACGACAGGCACGGTGCTGGTGGAAAATTTACAGCCTCGGGCTTGGGCTCTGGGCCCCCTTTTTATTACATTTTACACCGAGCAAGCTAGATTGAGTTACCGTTGCGTTTTCATCTGCTCTATCAGGGCTGCTTTCAGATCCAAAGACCACGGGGTTAGAAAGAGGGAGCCACGGAGATGTTGGTTCTGGCCGTCAGCAAATACATCAAATATATAAATAAAGAGCAGGCGATATTTCATAAGCTTAGAATGGGATTTAGCCGTCCAGCAGAGTCCGGAAGAAAAGGAGCACAGCTAGCATTTCCCCAGTCCCCAGGACTGTATAACTTAGATGAATCTCCACTTTTCTGTTGTCCCTGGATAATAGAGGCATTTCTAAGCTGTGTTTGCTGGCTCCTCCATCATCCTGCCTTTACCAGTGCAGAATGGCTGCTGGCAAAGCTGGCAGTGTGGAAGCAAGCCCAGCTGGTGAGATTTTAGTAGCTTGTTTCCAGAATAACAGTCACAGCTCTGGAGTTTGGAAGGAGAACTAATTTGGGCTCAGCACTTTGTGTGGTGCTGTGTGAGTCGGTTCTTGTACAAATGAAGACGCAGAAGAAAGGAGACTACCCCAGCCCAAGGCGCTCTGGCAGGATGAAATGGGGTTTCAGTGGTTGTGTACAGATTTTTATGGCTTCTCAGCTTTGAAAGAGATTAAATGCTGGTAGATATGGACCGGTCCCCACTGACTGGGTAAGTGTTGGGATGCAATAGGTATCAGGAGATACAGCCTCAGCCAGAAAATACTGTCCAAAGGAATTTTTCTTAAAGAAAAATAGCATGTGGATGCCAGTTACACCTTGAGCCGTGGGTTTTGACTGGGCTCTGCCATAGGTGCAGGAGGGGAGGGTGCAGGTGCTTCCCTGGCACTTGCTGCAGCCCTCTGCTGCAGTCTGGAGGACCCAGTGACGTGGGCTGCTGTCCAAGAAGAGGCAGAGCCAGCGTGCTCCTTGGATTATGGACCATCTCCTTGTTTTCTGGAGATACTTTTTCACAGAATTAATCTCCTCAGCCCCTAACCTCCTTCAGTAGTTGGGATTTTTGGCAGTGAAGGAATGAAACTGGGCAGAAAACATTTTTTTCCCCGTGGGGGAATTCAGAGGTTCAGCTCCCACCTGCCATCACTCTGCATCAGAGTGAGTCCCAGGCTCAGTCCTGAGCCAGAGCAGCTCAGCTGCCAGCGAATCTGCTCCCCTTCATTAAGGGACTTCATCCCAAACAACAAAATGTTGGACCTGCCAACAAAATAGAGACAGTGTTTCACATGGCCAAAACCAAATTGGTTCTTGATTTTTTTTTCTTTTTTTTTGTTTTGCTTTGTTTTTCCAGTGTTTCCAACAGTCTAACTGCATGGGAAGAGACCCCAACCTGTGATGGAGGGTGGGAATCTTGCAGGCACTAGTTTTGTCCAAGCCTCTCACCACCCCACTTCCAGGGCTGTCTCTCAGTACAGGTTTATGGCAGTCCTGGTCCAGGCTGTCAGCCAACAGCTGATCACTATGTCGGTGCTAACTGTTCTTCTCAACACCAAGCTGGCGGGAAACGGTCAATATGCTGGAGGACAAAGCTGCCGTTTTTGAGGGGTCTCCACGGGCTGGAGGCATGGGCTCACAGGAACCTCATGAAATTCAGCAAAGGCAAACCCAAAGTCTTGCTTCTGGGAGGGATTTAGTCCTGTAACAGGACAGGCTGGGGCCAACTTTTCTAGGCAACTTTGCAGAAAAGGGGTTTCTGCTGAACATCACGCTGAAAAGGAGCTGGCAGCAAGTCCTTGCTGCAGAGACGAGCTGGGCTGTACGAGCAGGAGCATAGCCAGCAGGTCAGGGGCAGCGACTATTCCCCAAAGAGAGGGGCTGCACTGGAGTATAGCACCCAGTCTGGGGCTCTCCGGGGCAAGGAAAACATTGCCATAGTGGAGGAAGTCCAGCGGGGACCACCAAGATGGGGTGGGGGGAATCCAGTGCATGTGATGTACAGGAGAGGCTGAGAACTGGGTTTCCTCAGCCTTGAGCAAAAGGCTAAGGGGGGTTGTTATTGCTGGCTACAGCTGTCTGATGGGAGGATATAGAAAAGATGGAGCCAAACTCTTCTCCAGCGTGCATGGCAATAGAACAAGAGACAACAGACAGGCTGGAACATGGGAGACTAATATTAGAGATTAGGGAAAAAGTTTTTCACCTTGCCCTGGTCAGAAGCCGGCAGGGCAAGCTGCCAGGCATTGGACTAGAGACCTCCAGAGGTCCCTTCTAACCTATGTGCTTCTCTAGATCTCAGAATTAAATTGCCTGGTAGATCCAGCTGCCGGTAGTCACTCCTATTCCCGCGGAGCAAAGGCTGGTATTATGATGTTTCCTTTTATTTGCTTGAATGATTTCACACATGGCACTTCACCCCTGCCCTCTCTCCTGCTCTGCCCCCAAGTTCTCCACTCCTCATCCAAGGCAGCGCTGCTGCAAGTTTTGTTGCTCCCAAGCTGCCTTCCCATCCCTTATCTTCTCTCCTAGAAGAGCTTCCTCTTGCATGTCTTCACTTCTCCCCTCCCCACACCCGGACTGCCCTTTACTCTCCAATTTCAGTTCCCCTTGTAGCCCACTGTTCCCTTCCTGAGCCTGGGCCATGTGGGCATGTTCGTTAGACCCTTTAAAAGCAGGATGGAGTTTATAGTCTTCAACTGGGCCTGTCTTGCCCTGATGTGCACCGGGTGGGAGATGTCCAGGGACCTGCCAAGCCCGTCCTGGCAGCATCGACAGTGAGAGCTGCCTGGAGCGTCTGTTCCCAAACCTCCCGAAGGTGGGAGCAGCGCAGCCCCGCAGTGATGCCCGCCCTGCTCACCCATCCTCTCTGCTAGGCAGGGGCCCCCGGGGGCTTGCCTAGTCTGGCCGGTCCCTCCGCTGATTAGTCCGTCCTCTGGTCTAAGTTTGGTTATATCGCCAGATGCCAATGTAGAAACCAAGCCATCCCCTCACCCACCTGCTCCTCCCCAAGCCCTGTATTTAATCTCTGGCTTTCAGCTTGGAGTTGCAATATTTGCTTGGGCTGTAAGCCATCTACTCTGCCCTCACCAGTATACGGCCCGTGGTGGTAGCAGCTGGCTTAGCAGAACTACTGGGGCCCTTTTCTGACGGTCACTACGCTTCTACAGGCAGAGCTGAGTTTGGCATCCGGTAATCGGTCAAGTTTAATATGGCTTCTCCACTTGCAATTTGTCATGGCCTTATCAGAACATCTGCATCCTGGCCTCTTATTAAGCCCTTAGAAAAATAGAAGTATCTAATGCCTGAATAGTTTTAAATTTGGAAGCAGAGTGGGAGTAGGTGGAAGAAAATACATTCCCCTTCATGTAATCATCAGAGGAGGACAGTTCTGAACAATGACCAGATCGTCCTCACACCGATGATGACAGCAATTTCGGACTTATCGCACCCCAGCACTATATTAAGGCACCGAGATTACATTGTTATTCATTAGCACAACATCTGCTGAAAATCAGCATGGAGAAGGCTGGCGCGGGTGCTAAAAAGCTTTATGATGGGACAGAGAAAACACTCCCCCACAGGGAGAATAATGTCTTTGCCCTCCTGGGTGTTGCTCGGTGCCGATGCTCTGTGGGAGCCATAAGCACGTGATGCAGCCACTTGCCTCGAGTGGGTGAGGACATCGGTCACTGAGATCAGCAGGTCCCAGGTCTGCCCAACCATGTGGTCTTGGGTGAGCGCCCTCCCTTTTTCTTGCCTATTCCAAGTGGTCTCTTGCTATCGTGGGCACCGCTCCTCGCACGGCCCATCAAGTTTAATGCATGTCACTACTGCACTTGCCTTGATGTAGGACAAAGATCCCATTTCCTACATTTTGAAGTTCTAAAATATTCCCAAGCTGGTCAGTCTTAACACATTCATACCAAAATACTTTGATTCGTAACAAACCCAGACTGGTGTAGGAACTTTCTGCCATTTATCCTGCCTTGCACTGAGACCTGCTCTGCCCTGGCTGCCCCAAAAGAGCCTCCACTTTCTCAGTTTCCTCTGGTAGATGAACCAAACTTGTGGATAACTTTAGGAGTGACTTGCTGACTTGGTTCCCCGCCTGGCCTGGCCCGGTTAGTACCTCGTCTCCATGGCCCTCCTTGTTTATAGCCTGGAGGAAAACCTTATGGCAGAATATTTGCTGATTCTCATGTTTAGCAGTTGCAGCAGCATTAAGCAATTCTTTAGACCCACTGCTTTGATCTTTACAAGCAATTGAAGATATCCAGAGTACAAGGAATCAGGAACAGTAGGGCTGCAAGGGTATTTCGTGATCTTGTTGCTAAAAATGCAGAAAACGCTCTGAAATGTGAGGACCTCCTGGAACTGCAATGGTGATGAATTTTCTTCTATCTTAAGTATGCAGTTCCAGAAGCTGTGCTGCGCTCAGGTGATATCTGAGTCTCTCCAGTCATCACAATCCGTGGCAGCCCATGATTTGACTTCGTGTAGCATATGGATAGTTTGGGGGATGAGGAGCATTACTGTCAGGCATTGTGTTGATGTGTGGCTCTGCGCAATAGTTCAGAAAGCCAGTTCAGCCTTCTTCAAGCTGCCCTGCTTCTACTCAGGAGTCACTGACGCTGATCTGCAGAACCTCAGCTCAAGGAGCTTTCAAAGGACCATTTTAGCAGCTAGTGCAAACCATCCATCAGTGCTCCTGTCTTCACTCTAACTTGCTCCATTCTGGGTTGCCTTAATTCAGTTATGATGAAATTTAGAGAAACTGCTCCTGACAAATGAGACTTTCTCTAGTGTGTTGCTTCTTTAAACCATTAACACATGCTTAAATATTGTCAGAGCTTAAAATGAGACCATTTAAGTTCTCAGAGATCCTTCATTATCAAAGGCAGCTGCTGGCATGCAGTGCATCACTGCTACCCAACAGTGTATCAGCGTGAGGGTATCCTCGCACGGATCATCAACCCCAAGCATGTTAAGAGAGTTATAGGACAGATGGCTACTGCCCTTGAAAAGCAGCTTGAGGTTATAACAGCAGGGGTGGATAACTGTTTACAAGCAGAAGAGGAAAGCGATGGAAATGCAGAGTGGACAATGCTGACTTAAGGCTTCTCCACATTTCACATGGATCTCAAGGAGCTTTGGTTTTCAAGGAAAGGCCTTGCAACGAGAACAAAGGTTTTATGCAACTCCTTTTCCAGGTCAGATGCCTGACAGCCATCGCAACTAAGTCTGTCCTCCAAAGAAAGAACCCTCAAGAGATTTCCTTTCTGCTCCTCCCAACCTTTCCAACACCAGTCCACTGGTGCTGCTGTGACAAGTCTCTCTGGAGGGCACCAAGAACTCTGATGGCAAATACTCATTAATTGATTCATTGGGACCAGGGAAGCATCCAATCCAATTAGAGATAAATAATTTATGCCATCGAACACTGAGATTGGGACACTATCGATCAAGGGCAAGAAAGGGGATGACAGCTGTTCCTGTTGTCGGCGTTATGGAACCTGAACTGAGATGATGATCCTTCAGCAGCGGCTGGGAGTGGCAGGGGACCACCAGTCTGAGATGAACCATCTGAGGTCTCCACACACCACAGAGGCAATTTTTATTCTTCAATCCTTAGCCTCTGACCACACCAAGGGCCTTGAAACCCATAGAGCTCCTGAAGGTTTTAAAGGATACCTACCTCAGGTACAGCATAGGTTTCAGGAGGTAACAATAGGAGGCAACTTTTTTCCATGGGACCTCACAGACCAACCACCTTAGTTTTCAAATAGCCATTGGTCATTCTACTAAGCCCATACCCTGCAGAGAAATGAAATGTCTACTCCAGAAGCACCAGGGAAGAACTCAATTGTAGTAGTAGCACAAGATAGGAAATAGTTCTGCTGCAACTTTGTGGCTTGGTGTCTCCAGACAACATGAGAAGCAGCAAGGGGGAAAGTCCTAACGAAAATGCAGGCAGGTGCCACATGTCGGCAGAAGGCACTGCACCTGCTTGGAAGCTGCAGGCCAGAGCACTGCCCAATGTGCACATCCAATGCAAAAAAGTCACAAAGTGCCTTTAAAAGGCAGAAAAAACTGGTGCCTCTGAATTTTGCTGTAATTCTCCATCTTTGCTCTGTATGAAGCAGCTGAGGGAGGAGGAGAGTGGTTTGGTATCTAAAAATCCTAATTTTGCTTTAATCCTAAAGCAAATATATCCTTACATCCTTTAATCCTAAAAAGAGGAACCTTTTATGAAGAGAATCCTTATATCCTTTTAACCCTAAAGCAAATAGATCCTTATATACTTTGGTATCTAAAAATCCTAATTTTGCTTTAATCCTAAAGCTAACATATCCTTATATGCTTTAATCCTAAAAGGAGGATCTTTTTATGAAAAGAATCATAGAATCATTAAGGTTGGAAAAGACCTCTAAGATCATCGAGTCCAACCGTCAACCCTACTGTGGAGGAAGAGGAGGGTCGGGGGGGCGGAGGGCCCCTTTCCCACGGATCGCTCCCCTGTGCCCATTCCTAACGGAGGGACGTTTCAGGGATCGGGTCTGAAACGTGGGCAAAGATTTTTCTGAGGAGGGCCAGAACTGTTCGGACTCTACCCACCCATCCATTTTGGCGTTTTAATGGCGAAGGGATTGTTAAAAATCTCCGTGAGCCAGATGGAGACTTTCCACCGAGTTTGGTGGAATTTGGGTGGGGCCCAATGCAAATGGGTCCTTACAGAGCTTGGGGAGAAGAGGGGAAAACTTTGCAAGGTCTAACTGGTCCGGAGGAGCGAGGATTGCTCAGCTGACATCCCCCTGGAATGAGCACATGGTTATTTCAGGCAGAGGCAATCTGCTATTTCCACTCCTGAACATTTATTTGGGTCAGGGTGGGAAAATCCGATTTACTTGCCAAAGTCCCACTAGGGTGGTAAAAATATAAATACCACATATTATTATGTGTGTATTCTGAAAAGTGGTTAGTGACTGTGTTTATTACATTTGGCCACTCGCAGGGAGTTATTCTCTCTCTGCCCCCTCCCCTAAATTCACGTGCTTACACTTGAATACGAGTCCTGCCGGGACCTGTAAAACCGCTGCGGGGGGATGGAGCCAGAGCGATCCCGTACCCAGCTCCTCGCAGGGCTTCCCGCAGCACAGCCTGCAGAGAGGAAACCTCTTTCCACGCTCTTGGCCCTACCTGGCCAAGCCACGGCACGGACGCGATGCGATGCTTTCCCAGTGCTAAAGCTACGTCATCTGTTCAGGGACCTGTTTCACTCCTCATCTACCAAGGATGCGAGTTGTTCACAGCATCATCCTTGGACCCTTACCTCCAACAGGAGCAGGCCACGTATTTCATCCAGGCAGCACTGAGTTTGACCTGTGATGGATCGAGCAGGGTGGAGGGCAAAGAGGATGAGCGCTATGAAGATGCTGCTGCCATTGCACTTCATTAGCGGAAGGACACGTTGCTGATTTCTCAGGGTGGACAGCAGTAGAGCCCTGGATGCGATTCACATTTGGCTACTGGGAAAATGAAAGGGAGCTTTACCAACTGTATGTGTGAGGCCACACNGGCTCCTGCCTTATGTTGGCTGAACTCTGCTGTCTCTGCAGACTGGGACTGGCCTGGGATTTTTCAGGCAGGAGAAAGGTAGGTGTGATACTCTGGCACTATCAAAAAGCATCGGCATTTGCGTTATAGCAACACCTAAGAGTCCTGCTGGGTTAAAACCACCAGCATGAGTGACTGCGAAGAACACGCAGGCTCCTGTGCCCAAGGAAGGTTATGTCTTTCTAGCTGGCGAAGTCCTTCATATTTACTCCCCAAAGCAGCCTGAGGCAACAATCGGTTCTTCTGCAAGCACAGCAGCCCCATCTCCAGCAACGCACAGCAATCCCAGGTGAGAGAGGTGCCAGGATACAAATAAAACGTGAGCCTTGCATCCGTGCCCACAGAGCGGTGGCTGCGTGCGAGCTGTTGGTGCCGAAACAAGACACAAAGGCACTCCCTCACCCCCCTGCACTGATGGTGCTGCATTCAGCTCACATTCAGCGTGCTCCGCGAAGCAGTGAGAGGCATAAAAGCAAAGGAAAGTCATCTTCCAGCCTGACCTTGGGCTTGCAGGACCCCATGGACACGCTCCCTTTTCTTCTGCGGCGAAAGCCAGCATGCACTCTTCCAAATAACAGCTTTTACCAAGAAAATCCGGCATCTTCAGGAGGAGCTGAGTGGTATAAAAAGCAGGTGCTGTGCAAAGAAGACAGCAGAGCCCGCAAATGGAGAGTTCCCTCGCAGGCAGATGGGAAATGCGGCTTGCTAGAAGGAAAGAGGGCTGGGGGAGGTTTGCTCACACCAAGGTGGTGTTGGTTACAGAGCTCGTTGATTTGCATATTTTGTGACTTAGTGCACATCTCCATAACGTTAGCTCACCCACTTCCTTCCCCAGCCTCCGAGGAATTGCTTGTTATTTGTATTCGTGGCTAATTAAAACCTCTCCGAGCTCAACCCCTTGATTAGGGAGAGAGGGCTGGGACCACAAGCAGACCACAGTGGAGGATGCCACAGCCCACAAGCTGACCCCACGCCACTCTGCAGACCCCGCGTTTGCAGTTAGGACATTATTTACTCTGATACTAGCAACGTTCTCAAAATATATTGAAGGAGAGATTGGGAAAATGAAGTGTATAAGATTTATCCCGCACTGGAGGATTTCAGCATCCAAGAAAGCCAGAGCGTCCAGTCCCTCAGATTTAATAGAAACCTCCTGCTTTATTAATGTTGCCTTATTTTTTTTTTTTCCTTGTCCACAGGTCCTGGGCAGAAAGTCAAAGCTGTATTTGAGGAGCTTTCCTGGAGGTTTTCATTAATAACAGGGCCAGGGAATCCACTGCAAATGTAAAAATAATAGATTTGAGAGCCCTAAAAGGATGGAGATTTACTCACTGTGGAAATATTAGGGAGAAAGTGGGAGTGGGAGGTTCCCGTGGCTCAGCGTTGCCTGCCTGTGAGCTTCAAAAGCTGCCTGAAGGCCAAGGAAATGCTGGGGAATGGGAGCAGGAGGGAAGGTTGCCTCCGAGCGGCACGGAAAGGCAGCTGCGGCTGCTCCACTGAGCGCTGGTCTTCCACTGCTGGTGGATATGCCCGAACCTAGGAGCGTTTCAGGGTCCTTCTCAGGCTAAAGAGAAAAGGAATAGGTGGACAGAGAGCTTTTGTCAACCAGAAGATCTGCTCCTTGTTCACCCCTTGGAGATGAAGGTTCAGGGTGATGCTGATCCTCAGTAAGTCAGGAGGGACACACAGGAAGGTGGATAGGAGAGAGGGATGCTGCTTGGTGCTGGACAAGGTGAACAGTGTCCAGTTCTCAAAGGGTTGCTGAGACCGTGTCCCCTCCTTCCAAGTGACTCTTGCCAGCAGAGCCAGTGCTGCTCCTGTACCCCACAGTTATCACCCAGCCGTGTTGTCACCTCCTCATGCTGGTTTGCTGCACAAGAAAAGGTGACACCATGTCTGGACGCTGCGCTGGTCCCTGGAAAGGTGCATCAGGATGGGAGGGAGAACAGGAGACTGTGTCCCACCTCTCTTCCCCAGCACAGATGTGTCAGCCCCGGTGCTTGAGATTTATAACCTGTGACTCCGACTGCAGCGCGGGGGCCCCGCAGAGGCCAAGGTACCACGGGCGCTGCAGGGGTACATCCCCCTCTCCTTCCAGTGCTGCTTTGGGAGCTCCCATTTCTCCTGGCTTTTGTGGTACCGACCCCACGGATAGATTTTCATTTGGCTTTTTGTCCTGCCAGCTCCATCTGGAGCTGTTTCTTAGCCCCAGCTCTGTCTCCTGGGAAGGGGGACGGGAGGCTGTGCCCCCTCGCCCGAGCTGCGCTCTTCCTCCAGGTGCCACTGCTCTGCCAGGGCCGGTCACCTCCGGTGACACATGCCACCCTGGACGTCCCATGTACTGCTGTAGCTCTGTCCTTGCCTGCAAGGACTGGATCTGGTCTGCTCCCGTTTACAGCAGTATCACTTCAGAGCAAGACCGTCCGTCCCCATGCTGTCCTGTGGGGGAGCTGGATTCAACCTGTGACAAGGAGGAAGAAAAATCAGAGGTGGCATTCAAAATTTTTCAGTTTGAATGGGAAAAGATTCCCAGGGCAGGTTCCCTCCGACCTGTGGACCCGTCTCGATGCACCGGGTGCTTGGGGGAGGACAGCGCTGTTCTGGTGCCAGGTAATGCTCTTCTCTTCTGACACCCACCAAGGCTTTGTTTCAAGACATTTATGAACTGTGTCACTTTTCTGTGAACACTGGCTTTGAAACCTGCAGGTTGCGTGGTTTCGGGGTGCAGGTTGGAGGGGTTTTTCAGTTTGGGCACTCCCGTGCCCCCTCCAGCAGCAGCACTGCTGATGGCGTGCCCCAGCTGAGGGTGTCTCTGCTGATAAGCCTCATTTTGCAGAGGCAATACCAGGAACCCTGACAACCATCAGTGTTTCCAAACCTGAATTTAGATAAATTTAGTGCCAGGTGAGAGGTGGTATGTGTCACCATGAGCTGAGCCCACGCACAGGAGCTGCTGCAAGGAAAAAGCCCCTTTTCCTCGATGACAAGTTGCTTGAAGGGTTTGCACTCCCTGCTCCACATCAAACTACAGTAAGCAGGGTGCAATCTGCTAAACCTTATTGTGATCGGTTGTTTTTACTGGTGGAAAATAGGTTTAAATTGGGTACAGGTCATTACGAAAAGAGGACCACTCCAGGTACATGCAAAGAGAGGTCTGTGCGGAGAGCAGAGCTCCTGCAAAAGAGCTAAACCACACAAGCAGCCTGCTTCCAGCCAGCCGAGCCCTCTGGCCACCAGCGGCCTGGGAGACAGAGGAAGGGAGAAGTGAGTTTTCTTACCAGCTGGGAAAAAAAGGCAGTGAAGCCTGTGGATACAGATGGAGACCGACTGCAGGGTTGGCTGCTGGTCAGCCCCCTGACAAGCCCCGGTACCCCGGGAGGCGGCAGCCAGCCCCGCAGCCCGCCAGCCAAGCACTTCAGCTCCTACACGGCTCCTCCTTCTGCGCTTTTCAACAGCTCTGCAGCCCCCCGGCCCCAGCCCACCTCGCTGGTGGGCCGGGGGGGCTGGAGGCATTTTCCCAGCGCTCTAATCTAACAGCACCAGTGGGAATGTTTACAGCACGCTGCCACTTGAGGGCTTATCGGCCTCCCTCCCTATCTCCCACCGCCCCGGCCTGATAAACGGAGGGGCTGGTGGCACCCGGGGGAAGCCCCCAGAGCAGGGGATGGAGCTGGGGGACTGGGCAGGCACAAAGGTGGCAGGGCTGGGGTGCTTCTCCTGCAAACCCCTCGGTGTTGGTGAGGATGCGGTGGAGGGGAAGCAGCAGAGCAGATCCCTCCCCAAAGGATCGCTGAGAGCAAAGGGTCGCACTTGGGAGCAACCAGCTTGCAGGCCTGGGGCAAAGGGAACGTCCCATGGAGGGGTGATGGGGCACCACATGGGAGCAAGGAAATGCATCCCCATGAAAATTAGAGGCACACCGGAGAGGATGGCTGAATATTTCTAGCAAGGTGGAAACCAACTGCTGACACCTGCCTATCCTCAGCAGGAACAGGTTTTCCCTAAATTAGCCTAATCAGCAGGGGATAAAAGGCGGCTCACCTGGGGCTGTACCTCTCTGCTTTATGTTGGAGTGATGGTTCTGAACTGCTGGAGCCTGTGAGCATCTGCGATGTCCTGGATGCTGCATGGATGCTAAAGGTGCCTCCCCTTACCCACCTGCAGTGCTTAAACCGAGCAGAAAAACACAAAAAGACTTTTTTTTTTTTTTCTTTTCTTAACTTCAGGATAGAAAGACGCCCTGATGCGTCTCTGCGGACACCCGAGCAGCCCCTGCGCACCCCTCGCTGCCCCCCAGCAGCCCCCCGGCTTTCAGCCGCTCTCGGCGTGGGACATACCGCTATTGCCCTCTAGTGGCTCCCGGCCCGGGGAAGGACCCCTCCCCGCCGCCGGCACCGGGGATGCTCGGGTCCCGCTCCCGGCCCCTCCGCCCCCCCCGCCCGGGGACCCCCGGGCCCGGCGCCGCGGGTGCGATCGCGCCCGGAGGCGGCTCACCCGCTCGGCAGCACCTCGTCCCTGTCACCCTGCATCTCGCGTGGGCTGGACCGTCCCAGGAACAGCTGGATTTCGGGTTTTTTCCCCAGGGTTTGGCGTGACGCACCTGGTTGGTGTGCACTCACACCTCTCGGCGGCTTGTTTCCCCGTCTGGGAGAAGGTTTTCTGCAAGCAAGGAATCTCAGACTTGAGATTTTGGAGAATAATTGGAAGAGGGAGTTTGTTTCAAGACTCCCTAGCTTTATTTTAAATGCATTTTAACCCATTCGAGATGAGAAGCGCTATGTTTTGGCGGCGCACATCCAAGAAACCTGGTGCCACTCATGACAACGTGGCCAAGAGGGAGGCAGCGAGACCGCCTGGAGCCGGGCCCCGCTCCGCAGCATCACCGCGTGAGTATCGCCCCGACACAGGAGGCGGAGGAAGCTGAGAGGCAAGCTCGGGGAACGGAGGGGTGTTTGTAAGGGGAATGGACTTTGTGTAACTCCTGGGATTGATGGAGGGTCCTCCCTCCACGGAGGCCTTGTGAGGTGCAAGGGAAAGCGAGGGGCTGCAGAATCAACAGGTATTTTCAGGGATGCTGGAAGAACCGTGCACAGCACACTTTGCCCACCTTCCTCTTCACTCTCCCCCTTTATCTTAATACATAAGGACCTTTCGGGAATCAGAAATATCCTGCTCTTCCCAGGGTATATCGCTTCCCAAAGTGTCTTTCTGAAGCTAATCCATTCGCTGGCAGAGCTCCGGGCTGGATGCTGCTATTGTGGTCTCTGCAGAAACAGGAACCATTTTACATGACTTGTCAGGACCAGCTTCATGCCAGACACAAGATCACAGTCTCATTTTTCATTTATAAATAAATATATTTCTGCCAGGGCTGGAAACATGATGGAAGTATAAGCGAAGGCTTCCTGAGTCTGCTGGCAGCCCGAAACGCTACCTCCTCGGTGCGATCTGCCCATTGCAGTGGTCCCAAGGGGCCGGGCAGGGGCAGAAAATGCTGCAGGAGAGGACGAAATGTGTTGTCATTCCATCCTCTGCAGACCTGCCTGGAGGTGTTTGAGATCTTGGGCTCTTCCTCCAGCGCTGGGCTCCTCAGGACAGGAATGGGCAGCGGTGCTGCACTGCCGTGCACTGGGACTGTGGTCCCTGTGGGTCCCTTTGCAGCGGCCAGCACTTGACATGGGAGAGAGAAAGGGTATTAGAGAAGACTTTAAAGTGTGTGGGATTTTTTTAATATGAAGGCACCACTAAGGAAAACTATATTTTTTTCTTTCTCCCAAAAAAAGGAGAGAAGAAATGGGAGCACATCAACAACGCATGCAAGCCACAACCTAGACCATGACACCGTGCACAAACAGCAGACGTGTGCCAGGTAAGATGTAAATGAAATGTGGGCCATGGTTTGCACAGAAAAAACAGATGTGCAGAAAAAGGAGGAAAAAAAGGAAAGAACAAGAGAGACTAGGAAAAGAAAGTGATATAGAAAAGTCAAAAGACCAAAAGAAAAAACAAAGAACCCGTACAATAATGGGGGGGAAAAAAAAGGTTGAGACAAAGCAAGACGAAGAGAAGCCATTGCAAAGGATTTATTGTTCTCACCTGTTTGTTTTTTTTTTTTTTTTCCTTTCTCCATTACCTGAACCTGTCCCCAGGTGACTACAGGATTTCACTAACTTGCTGTGTAACCCCGGTGTTTTTTGAAGAGTTTTATGGCCCAGGACAGACCCCGGTGGCCATCACCACCCAGAGCCACTGGCCCAGCAGCCAACAGACGTGCTCAAGCCCCACCAGCACAGGGGACCCTGTGTCCACCACACTGAGCCCTCTCTGAGCTCTCCAGGCTGCAGAGCAAGAGCTGTCGGGGCTTCAGATGCTGCGGGGTGCTGGACACCACAGGGTCCTGGGTGGCATTTCCATTCCTCCCCTGGAAGGTGCTGCCCCTTAAGAGCAGAACAGGGCACAGGAGCATCCCTTAAAGCTGATTTTAACTGCTGTCAGCAGGGCCCTGGAGGCTCTGGCTGATTTTTACAATACAGGGGGCACTCGCATGTCCCCTTCCACAGGCAGAGCGGAGGGAATGGGGCGGTTTTGGTGATGTGGTGAGGAGCTGGGGCAGGAACATCTCCAGTTGGGTCCTGTCCACACCCTGCGCCTGCCTCTGAATTTTTACATCCCGGAGAGAACGGGGGTGAGGAAGTCCCATTTCTAAAGTCGTAGGGTCTGATTTTCAACCCTCAGATAGTGAACTCGGTGAGACTCAGGTCTGTATTTTGTGGTTTTAAACAGAAATACAGAGAAGCCAGCTTTCCGAAGCCGATCTCTAATGCCCTGGCTCCCACCTGCAAGCAGCATCTCCCCAGGAGCCTCCAACACTCCAAGCCCAGGTACCCGTGGGCCGCCCAAGCCCCTGCCCTGCAGACCCCCTCCTCCTTTGCGGCGCTGGGGCTCGGTGAAGTGCCCTTGCTGTCGGAGACCCAGCGGCAGCTCCCTCTCAAAGCCCGCTTTGATGGTGTGCCAGCCCCCCGAGCCCGGCCGAGGGCACCCCTCCTGCCTGCCAGCCCAGGTGGGGCCTGTTCGCCGAGCCCCGGAGCACAAAAGGGGCTGTGTGGCTGCTGTTTGCCCTCGGGGAGCTGGGAGGAAACTTGGCAAGGAGAAAAAAAACCTTTAGAAGCTACTGGGAAGACCAAGATTTATGTTTAGCTGCTCTCAAGCGGAGAATAAAGGGAAACTTGAGTGTGAGCAGGTATAGCAGAAGTGATGTAGGCGCTTTATTTGCGGAGTGCCTATCTGAGGATAGCAGCTAAGGGGATTTGTCTCCATATATCCAAGAGGAGCATTTGACTGGGCGTAATTGTAGTTTACGTCTTAATAAATTGCCTTTGTCACTGGGGAAGGCTGATCCTGCTCAACTGAGCAGGAGAGTACCTTTGGTTTCGGAGGGGGAAGGAGGTGGTCTGGAAAAAAACCACCTCAGCCATGTATTTTTAATCTGAATGTCTTTACCTTTAGGTTACGGAGAACAGCAAGAAAGATTTAAGGAAAAAAAAAAAAATCTCTGCGAAAGAGGGCATGGTGCACGTATCTGCAAGTTGCGGCAGCCTGGAGAACAAAAAGGCTGCTGTTTGGACATGGAGGCAGAAGTATAGTCAGCTTAAAGACACAGCACATGGAAAACCCGCTGCGAGCCCCATCGCCAGCACTCCCAGGAGAAAGGGAGACTCTACCCCTGTGACATTGTTCCAGGACTCAGGTAAGATGAACTTCCCTGGAGATGAAAAGCCTTGTTGTGGATTTATTTTGTGCTTGTGTTTTTAAAGGGCTAGGTCATGGATTCTTCTAGGCTTTGTGGTTAAGTGCAGGCTCTCTCCAGCCAAACAAAACCATAAATCTCCATCCTAGCCTAACTGAGTGGGGACTAAGCCTTCCCTGCTCCTGGGAAATCTCCAGGACAGATGGGGCTGGAAGTCCAGCCTGCAGCTGTGTGTGCCGCCCGGGCTAGCACAGAACTGTCTTTCAGAGCCGAGCACAAGACTTGCGCTGCAGCGGAGCCTGCCAGGCAAACCATGAATCTCAATTTACCTCTCGGTAATGCTCTTCCTGGTGGTCCAGCTCTCAGAGCCTTACTGTGAGTGTTCCCAGCCAGAGGAAGGCACATGCAGTTGTATGGCAGAGGCTTAAGAGTGTCTTCTACAGCACCTCCTAACTGCCTTTTACAGTCGGATACATATGAGGGATTTCTCCTGCTTGCTTATGCTGTCCCTTAGATCCACCAGCATCTCAAGAATGAGAGAATCATTTAGGCTGGAAAAGACCCTTAAGGTCATCAACTCAAACCACGAAAGGATTTGGGCCCCTGATAATGAAGGGCTATCTGCCCCACAGCCTTCCAGAGAGGTCCCCTCCAGCCTGCTGTCTCTGCATGGTGAGTCTTCAGCTTGATCTTGATTCTTCTGCAAGGTGGCAGGTCAGGAACCTCTGATCTGAAGAGCATTTGTGTGTTGGAGGTGTACAAAAGTACTCCTCATCTGCTTGAGCTTCATCCTGCGCTTAGCTGAGTGCTGATGTTCCCCCGAGCTACCAGAGCGCAGGCAGCCGTAACCTCAGCCCTGTGCGCTGTGAGAAAAGGCATCCGAGTCGTCCATGGACTCGCCCTCGGGGCTGATAGAACTTCCCGGTACGCCGAGGGCAGCGGAGTGCTGGGAGCCAGAGCCAGTACAGCTGCTGGGAATGACTGGATCCCCATGAATGGCCTCCTGTTTGCGTCCCTGTGAGCACCAGGGGAGAGCTCATAACCACCCGCCCTTCTTGGCCATGGTGCAACAGCTCTGGTTAAAGCATCCCGCAGTGCTGAGGGCTTTTTGCGAGGCTACTCTGAACGTGGGTCCTGCCCATCTCGCCAACCTTGTTGGCCAAGGAGAACATTACCTGCAGAGCATACCTGCGGGTCACCTACTGACGGCCGCTCTCCTGCCCCTCGGCAGCTGACGGAAAGCCAGGGTGTCTACCTTGGACCCCTGTCTTCAGACATTTGGCTTCCTGTGCCAGATGCTCAGACTGAAACTGTAAAATACATCCGGAATGACACCATTCCTTGGAAGAAAGCAGCTCATGCCCCGAATTCTGTGTTCTCTCCTTTTTCCTCATCCACACCATGGGTCTCCAGAAAGCCTTGTGAGTGGTTAGTTATAGGCAGTGGGTAGCAAAAGGGAGAAGGAGCCTGACTTGGGACTTGCTTTTTGCAAGTCCTCAGGGGACTCTTGTGAGTCACCCCAGGGCTGAGCGTGCCCGGACGGTGTTTCTTGGTGGTGTCTGCAGGGTGGTGAACCTTGCCAAGCTAAGGGGGAAGCAGAGGAGCACAAGACCACAGAATTAGTTCATGCACCTTTTGCAATGGCTCTGTGGGCAGAGTGAGAGCAAAAACAACTTGTAAGAGCTCTGGAATTGAGGATGGGTCTAAACCGAGCTAGCCCAGCTGCAAGCCGTTCTCGGGAACTGCTTGCACAAACTAACTTTTGCCACCAAATATCCATATAATTTTATGGCCCTGCTCTATCCATCGCGCCTAATACATGGATATATAACCCATGTTTAAGTAATGAGATATGACAGGTTGTACATTTCTTGGCGATTATGGCATGTGTCATAAAGCAAAAAGCTGAAGGCAATAATCCCCTGGAAACACATTGCCTGGGGGTGTCCTGTTACTATTATGAAATAAAATCACAAATGAAAAAATAATGAAAACATTCAAGAACTTGTGCACTTGAGCCATAGGTATGGTAGAACTGTCAGGCAATCAAACCTCCAGTCCAAACTGTGAGGATCATTTATATCCAGCGTAAACACCCGCTCACCCACCCCACATGTGTTTCTGACAGCCTGGCCCTGGCCCTGTTATTCCTGCAGCCAGCACCCCGAGAGAAGCAGCCCTTCCTTGGTAGCTTGAGGCCTTCATCTGCGCTCTGCTCACCGATAGCTCATCACCTGGGGCTACTGTCCTCGTTTCAAACCCTCAGAAACAGTAGAGAGGTCTCCACTCTAAACTCATTCAATAGAAAGCTTCATTTCCCCCCCCCCCCACCCTGCATTTAAGGTGGAGAATCTTGGGAACTATTTGGGCTAATAATCTCTCTCCTATTTTAACTAGGCTCAAGGCAGCAGCTTTCTGTGGAGTCTGAGACATGATGTTTCAGGACAGAGTCACTGGGAAGCTGTCACTTGGGGTTTTTTTTTAGTTCTGGTTTCCAGTTCAGCACTTTCATGAAGCTCCTCCTTCTCCTGGCCTCCACTCGCCACGTCTGGGGCTTGGTCTCCTTTTCCAGGTAGTAGCAAGACTTTTTGCAGAGAAGGTTGGGAACAACAACTAAGGGAGTTACCTTGGGGTACAGGGATATGACTATCCTGCCTGTTAATCTTTTTTTTTATTTTTTTATTTTTTTTTAACAGTAGTGTTAAGATGCCACAATTTCCAGAGGTTCTTGGTGTTGTATGAACACACAGCAATGGGTCTGTCCCAGAGAACAAGAGAGGTGTGATGAGAAACAGCAGCAGAGTGGTGATGCCAACATTAGTCAGCTGCTTGGTGGGAGAGGGCTGGACTTTCCCCAGCTTTGGAGTCCTCAAACAGCATCACGAGCCTGGTTGTGGAAAAGGGAAGCAAGGTTGTGACCCCAGCTGAGGGACTGAGCGAGGGAGAGTAGCAATTGCTCTCTCGCAACGTGGGTCCTCCCAGCACAGCCCTGACTGCTGCTGCTATGAAGTCACTGGAACATTTTTCTGAAACAGCTTCTCTTGGTCGTGCCATAAACCCCAAACAAGAAGTTTACTTTTATGCTGTGACTCCATCAGGGAATGCCTCGTGGCTCTGCTAGTGGGTGAGTAATGCAGGCAGGACAGATTCATGCCAATAAAAAGTCACTATGTGCTCTGGATGAGAGACACGTCATGTGAACCGACTTAATAGTGATGTTGGCAGAAGATGAGGGGTGACCACACCATCACATTATGTCCTTTGTTTTGCTTGGTGGCTGAATCATCAGCTGGGAAAAACTAAAGCTCCCTAGACTGGGTGAAAGTATAGTGCTGTTGTCAGATCAGTTCTCCGTCCCAAGAAGGAGACGTAGAGCGTGGTGTCATGCAGTACTTGGTGGTCTTGGGATCTGACAATCCCAACCAGTCCAAAGAACACACCAAAAAAAAAAAAAAAGATATTAGTCATGGAGGAAAACCATGTACTAATATGACCATGTGGGGAAGGGAGAGGGGTTTTTGTCCCTTTTTGCTGGACAGAGGGCCCAGGGAAGTCACGGGATCTCTATCCTTGGAGATGTTCAAGGACCAACTGGACAAAGCCCTGAGCAACCCAGTCTGAATTCAGCGTGGACCTTGCTTTGAGCAGGAGGATGGACTAGAGACCTCCCAAGGTTCCTTTTGAACTGATATCTTCTGTGATTCTACAGAAATACTGTGCGTTTTTGGGGTGGCTAGGAGCAAAGTTTGCCTTTCATTTCTGTGAAATCTTATCCATGGGCAGGCCACTCATGCTAGTACAAGGGAATAGTTGTTACATTTTTTTATCTTTTCTCAGCTTCATTTGCATTAGATAAGGGGTTGAAAACAGCACCGTGATCTTGCAGCCAGAGGTTTGTGGGAGGGCTTTCGCCACCCCCGTGTGCTGTTGACACGCGTTTTCCCCCATGGCCAAGCCGTAACCCCACGCTGGCCAAGCCACCCGGTGGGTTGCCTGCAGCTGAGCAGATAGGCCGTGGCTATCAGTTATGAGCTGGGGACTGGCACCTGGGCTGCCCACCAGCTCCCGCAGAAACAGGCTTTAACTGGAGAAGATGCTGAGAAGGTATAGCACAAGGGTATTTCTTTTTTCTTCTTTTTCTTTTTCCCAAGCATAAGAAAAACATGTGACGAAGAGAATTTATTCTTCTTCCTTCCCTCAGGTAATGACAGGAGTTGCCAAGTAAAGACATTGCTGATTAAGGACCAAGATGTGCTGTCTACCATCCCAGAAAGGTGAAACGCCTTTGATGTTCCATAGGATCCAGGGTGCATTTGCAAATTTTTGGCTTTTTAAGAAAAATGTTTGTCACTAGTTCCATTTTCTTGGCTTGCCAGAAGCTGAGTCTTTTCTATCAACGGCCCCAAGTTTTTGCTTAACTGATAACTCAAGAATATTGATGGAAATGAGTTTCTTTTCTTCCTCCTTTTCTTCTGAGGGGGGGAAAAAGAGTCTGAGAAATTCCAGTACCTTGAGAGCTGATTGAGAATTACAATTTTTAGTTTGAAAACAACAAAATGAAATTTTCACATTCTGAAAAGCAATTAGAAGCCAGCTTTTTTCATGCAGGAAAACAAAGGAAACAAGTTTGTTGGAAGTCTCAAATGCTTCCTGACCGTGTTTTTTAAAAAAAATCAATTTGTTTAAATAAAAATCTGACATTTTAATATGAGAAAATATTTTGTTTGGACTTTTGTATACACATTTTAAATTTAACATCATAAAATACATTATGACATTTAATATGTAATAATATGTCATTAAATATTTTAATATATTTTAAACAAAATGCTCCGACAAAGTAATGTCCAAAATGAAATTAAACATTCCAGCACTGCCTCTGGAAAGCTGAGGCAAATGCTTTGACCCTCTTCAAAAATATTGTAGAAATCGTCAAGTTCTTCCAAAATGTTCTGATTTTGATCCAAATGTGGTTTTGGAAGGAAGGCCTCCATCAATAACTTTTTGACCAACTGCTTTTGATCCATGGCTTTCTAGTTCCACCTGGTACTCAAAAATGTTTTTGTTTTTTTTTTTCATCATTTTCTTAAATTGAATTATCTCAGCCCCCCAGAAGGAAAGGCAAAATCAGTCATCATCCTCATTTTACTGACGAGGAAGCCAACTTGTAGGGAGAGAGCTTGGCCAGTGCTTGCGGGGAGGGAGAGCTGAATGGGAAGCCAAGACTTAGGGGCCAACTCAGCGCTTCCCCCGGTGCAGATCATACCCAGCTCCTCCAGCACCAAACGGGGCACGTGGTCTGTGCCGGACAGGATGGATGGTGGGAGGGATGGACAGTGGGAAGTCAACCTCTCCATTAAAGCCCCTCGGATGTATAGTACTGTGTGTTTTGCTGTGCCATACACTGAATAAACTGGGGTGTTTATGCTTGCTTGCTTGTTACTTCAGGGTGTTACAATTGCCCAGTTTAATTTTGCACTTGCCCAGTCTAATTACCCTGGCAAGGTGCTGCACCACCAAGGTTGCACTCGGTGTTCGCTAATGCTCAATTTTGTTTTTTTTCTGTAAAACTGGAAGCGGGGGTGGGTGAGGGGAGGGTACTCGCTTGGAGAAAACTCAGGGTTGAACGAAGGTTGTATCTTGTTTCCTGAGGCCCTGCTTGATCTTGATGTTAGAAGAAGCTTTCTGAAAATAACATGACAATTGTCGTTTGTCCCATCACAGTCAAGGTCTGTCCCATCAAGTTACCCTCAGTAGATCTGCAGCGGGTTGGTTGTTAACCAGATTTCTGAGAGTTAAAGCATGTGTTTCTTTTTTATTTTTAAAGTGCCTGGTTTTACCTGGGGGGGAATCTCTGTAGTACTTGGGAAGACTAAAGAGTGAATGAATAACCTCTCTTTTTGTATGTAGAAGCATTAAAAACTAGTTCAAGCTGAAAGGGAACATTGGGAACACGATTCATTTCTTCCTCCTTTTTTTTTCCTTTCCCCAAATTCCTATTGAAAACAAATAAATAGCCTTATGGAATTGCACTGCTATATATCTTTACTTGGAAAACAAGCTTTTAATAACCAAAATATTGACGTGTTAGTTCTATGCAAAAGTCACGTGCTAAAGAAAGGTGTGCCTGTAATGAGCCAGCTCTGCTTGAAATTGGTAATGAATATAATCTTCACCCAGGTGTCTGACTGCAGTCACCTCTCCTAGTCTCCACTATTTACAGTCAATCATAGCAGCATTGACCTTGGTGCACAAGGTCCGTTGACCTAAAACCTTGGTGGAGTTTTGCGAGACAAGCTCTCCGAGGGCATGGTTTAGGTACCTGGAGCAGGATGAGGCATCTCACCTTCTGGAAGTGCCTGTTTCCCTCCTTGGAGGAGCTAACATGTGGAGGTCTCCATAAGGTCAGGTGAATTCATATATTTCTGCCTTTTTTTTTGTCCTTTTCCAGTGCTCTAAGCTCCGGTCCCATGGCTAGTTTTGCAGTTTTGAGCTGTGTTGTCATTGCGGCAATGGGTGGGAACCTGTCCGTTCCCAAATCTTCCTTAGCCCAATGCCGTGCTTAGATGCATCTGACTCAACAGCTTCTAGGAACATGCATATCCAGGGTGGCTTTGTGGTTTCACATAGCAGTAATGATAACACAATAATGGAAAAAGTGACCCTCCGAAGAAATCCCTTATCTTTTCTGACAGCCACCCACAGGAAGAACATTAATTTCCAACCTGTTTCTAAACATACTGACAGTGGGCGATTCGGGGAACGAGGGAAGCAATATACTGGGTACTTGGCCATAAATGAAGAATTAATTGAACACTTTCTTTTAATTTCCCCCCCTTACCCGAGGCTGGACCAAACTTGCATCTCTGGCTGACCGTGTGCTTCCCAGTAGAGGAAAGGTGTGCGGTGATTATTTTTCTCAGTTGGTTGGTGTTTCCAGCGCTTTCTGCTTGATTTGGACCGTTTTTACCAGTTCTTTGCTCCTTTCACATCAGCTCTTGCTCCTCCTTTTCCAAGTATGGTAGAGCTAGGAGGAAGGTTTGGGTCGCTGCATTTAGCGGAGTTTCCAGTTAGTGGTGTCTGTGTAAAAGATGTTTCGTTCGTGGTATCAGGTCCAGGTAGCGGCAATGTTAAGTCAATGCTATGCCTGGTTGTCAGCTGCCCTCACCCTGCGCAATACCCAGAGACCACGGGCTGTAGCAGCCCTGATTTAGGAGGGCTGGCTCTCCCATGTCTCCCATCACATCCCTTCTTTCAGCTGTGGATGCTGCTGGGCTGGACCTTGGTGTGACTTTGGAGAGATGCTGTGATCCTTGAACTTGGTAGCAGGTAATTTGCAAGTTAAGCTCCTTAAGGGGATGTGGCCAGCTGCAGAAAAATATCTGTTGCTGTGGAAAAATGAGCTTTTTCCTGCCTCCTAGTGCCCCCGAGACTGGGAATCCCCCAGCAGCAGAGCCGTGTTCCTGGCTGGCTTTGCAGCATCTTTGTCACCTCCATACTAGGGAGAAACTCCGAGGCAAACATAAATAATCAATTTGGGGAAAAGTTCTCCCCAAAATGACAGGAGAAAGGAATATGTGTCCAAGGAGAAATAGGAACATAGCGTGGTCAGCTTAGGTGCTTTTTCAGCCCCACCTTTTCCTCCCCACTTATTGGTAAAAAGGACCCAGGGACACCTCTGGGTCTCTCCTATGGGTCTCTCCTTCCAGCTCAGATCTTTTAGCTGAATTAGTCTCTTTGCTCTCAGTACTGGCCTTTCCTCGTGTGACCTCAACCACTTCTCCCAGAGCAGTGAGTGCCATCCCTCAGCCTGAGCACTAGGCAGGATTTGACCCTGCCTTTACCACTAATGAGATCCATGGCCTGATGCTCGCGGGTTGCTCCTGATTTTCGGGAGCATGCGGGGCCAGCTGTCCAGTAGCATATTTTGCAGCAGAATACAGATTTACAGAGGAGATCTGTCTTTGTGCAACGCTGGGAGATCTCAAACTTTCCTTTCTCTTTTTGTCTCTCCCTCTCTTCCCCTGACCATTGCTCGGCACCAATTACAGCCTGGGCGCTCTCAGAGGAGACGAGCAACAAAGCCCCGTCACGCGCCGTCCCGCCAGCCCTACCCAGGCGACATCTCCTGGGCTTCTGCCCTAATGAGAGCAAATTTTTTGTCCAAACATTTGAAGCGAGGAGGTGCCTTCTCTTGCCACCCCCTGCCGGGATGAATATTATTATCCAGTTTGCTCTGGTTAGAAATTAAAACAGGGGCATTTGCTTCTTTTAATGAGAGGTGACAGTGGCTCCAGCACTTCAGAAGGGAATTAGGAAAGGAGGGATGGCTGCAGACCCCGTCTCCGCAGAGTCTTATCCACCAGCCCTTCTGGCCCGGGGAGAGCGCGGGATCAAAGGCCACCTACCTGCTGCTGAGCACAAAATCCCCCGGGACACCCCCTCCGGCGGCCCTGCCCCGCGCTGGAAATAACGGCTTTAAAGGGCAGCGTAACACAGGGCTTCGCTTCCCTGGGGAGGATGGGGCAAGAAGGCAAAAAGAACCCTGTTGAGCTGCTGGGCATCATAGCCAGATCTGCTAAGGTGAGGTTTTTGGAGTGCTAAACCTGCCCAGGTTTTGGCTTAGGACTTTGGTGGAGAGGAGAAACGTTGGTTTAGTCAAACTTCAGGCAAAACTGGTGAAAAAGCAGCAGTTGAAATGTTGTGGAGAGACTTTTTTTCTTTTTTTAATGAAAAGCTTTGAATTTCAAGTTTTCAGTGGGACCTTTTGACTTTAGATAAGTGTTTCAGATAAGGATTTTTTTTTTTAAGGAATTTAAAAAAATGCTTATTAGAAATACCCACCAAAGGCTCCCCATGACTGACTGTCTTATCACTGAAAAATAGCACGCTAAACCTGTTCTTATACCTGTCTCAGGATAGGTTTGATTAGAAATGTCAAAAAAAAAAAAAGGGACCAAAATGTGAATTTTTAATCCCATTTTAAAGGACCTTTACCCATGCATGAACGTTTCTTTTGAAGTGCTGCAGTTGGCTCTTCCCCAGTCTGCTCGGAGAAATGCCTCCTTGGAGGGGGAGATGGCCTGTGAGCCCAGAGGTTTCTTGCTGAAGCCTTAAAGCAGACAGCGTTGATCGTTACTCGTGGCGGGATGCCAGAGTGCTGGCTCCTTACGCTGAGCTGGGCCGGGCACTGGGACATGACCAGTAAATCCATTTACTGGAATGCCAGGGAAATTGCTGGTGCTGTGGAGGCGGAGAGGGATGGTGGGGAGCAGACACTGAGCCACATAATGCAGACCCCGGGGTGTGAAAATGGATTGAACAGGCTGATAGCAGCGATTGCAATGAATTTTCTTGGGCTTTTTTTGTGTGCTGGAACAGCTTATAGCTGCCCTGCGAAAGGGGTGGGGAAGGAAAATAATTCCCCATGCACGGATCACATAGAAGATGCTTTTTGCGCGCCTGGGCTGTGGGGCTGGGCTTTCATAGCCTGGGACGTGTCTGGATGACTTCAGTAGCTGATGAGTCCAGCCCAAATCCCACCCTGTCTGGTGTGATGGTGCACTCCTCGGGGAGCAGCCCAGCTTAAAATTCATGCTTTGGGTTTACGAGCACGAATCCATTTGGGGAGGCAGGATGTTTGCTGGGAGCAAATGGGAGAGAGCAGTCAATGGCCATGTGCATATCCCCTTTCTCAAAGAGCTGGGTCAGAGGCGATGTTGCCGGTGGCTGGGGACCTGAGGGTTATTGCTGTCCCCTTGGTGGCACTGGGAGCCAAGGAACAGCTTCACCAGGGCATTCACCGCATCGGGAAAACGTGAGCAAATGTGTCGCAGCTAAAGCTGCTGGGGGAAAAAAAATCCCCTTCTCCCCCATCTCCGCTATAGAGGAAAATTTCTGCTTTTTTTTCTTTGATTGGAAAGCTGAAAATGAATGCAGTTTTAGGTTTCTGAATGAGAAATTTTCAGTTTTCAATGGATATGCAATACAGCTTAGGGAAAGCTGACACTCTTACGAAGAAATCAGCCTATTTTGGCGCTTGGCTCTGGAGCGGGGCAGGACCAGGCGTGAGCCGCCGCGGCACACAGCCGCCGGGAAAAGGCAGTAATAACGGCGTGATCCCGCTCGTCCATCTCCATCAGGGCTGGGGGCTGCCGACAGCACGAGTGGGAGCGGATGGGGCCATCGTCCTCGCTGAGGGCTGGGAGGGGGGAGCCGGGGCGCAACCCCCCGGGACCAGAAACACCGCAGCTCTCCAGCGCAGGTACGCTCAATAAATAGCAAGTGATAAAACAGCCGTCTCCATCAGGAAATCAATTAGATGTGGGGCCTTTGGGTTGTTTGGGGTTTTTTTTCTTCCTCCCTTCCCCTCCTCTTTTTCCATTTTTTCAGGCAGATGTCTAAGGTGAGGGTTGTGGAAGCAATCGCTTCTCGAGGCAGTCGCTTTTCTGTTCCTTCCATTCACAGCTAAAGTGCAGCGAAACCCGTTGCTCTGGGGCTTCGTGCTTCTGCGCCGTGTCCCCCCTATCCGCTGGGAATTTGGGCGGGGAGAGGCTGGAGCTGGGGAGGGTGCTGGGGTCGCGCCTTTGAGATGCTCGCAGCTTGGAGGAGATGCATCAGCCTTGGAGGCAGGCCCAGCCGGAGCCAGGCATTACGGAGGGAGAGGAGGGTTTGGAAGCGCTAGCTGCAATGTGTTTGCTCTGTGTTTGGCTTTTGAGTTTGCTCAGAGATGAGGAGGGGGCTGAGAAGGGGGTTAAACCCAGCTCTGATCGGGGCAAAACAGCAGGACTAGCTGCTGGGATGTGCTGGAGGTGACCGGGCAGCACAAGGTGTTGGCAATAAGAGACTGAGCAGAGCGGTTCGGGTGAGATGTGCCACCCTGGGGAGATGCAGGTTCCTCCCGACGTACCAAAGCTCCCCCGCGGCCCGTCAGCCCAGCGCTGGGGCACCTCGGGCTGCCCCGGGGCCCTTCCCCAGCTCCCACCTCCAGCTCTTCGCAGCCGCGGCTCTGCCAGGGACCCCAGGCCCTCAGCTCCCAGCCCCTCCCAGGCAAGGCGATGCATCTGCGTTTTGCTATAAACCCCTCTCTGCTCCTTCCCCAGCCCCTCTGCCCCCCTCACCTCATGTTTACAAGCGTTTCTGCCCTCCCAGCTGATCTTGTGGTCTCCCTTGTGCATCTACAGCATCCTCCCAAGTTGCTCGCAGTGCCCTGTCAAGTGCAGCGAGAACCACCCAAAACCGTGGTGTCCATGTTGGGGTGGAACTGGAGCTCTCCCTCATCCCTAAAATATCCAAACAGATTTTGCTCATAATGAAGGTTTTACAATTACCCTGATGTGTCTGAAATAGCTCCCCCCCCCTTTTTTTTTGCAGGCAGTACAGATGTTCCAGAAACCCAAAGCCCTGAGTTAATCACACCTTGAGAGCATTCGCTTGTGCCCTGCGTGAATTCATAACTGCAGTAAACGGGTATTTGAAGTTCTGCTGTGCTCCGTACACTTTCCTGACTTGTTCCTTACACTTTCCTGATTTTACTAGAGCTGCAAAGTCCTTAGAGAAATTTTCACTTGTTGAAATAGTGATGGGTTAATTTATTTAATTTGGATTAAGGAGGAATTGCAGATGGAGTTCCAGAGGTAGGCGTTTCATGATAGAAATGAAATCCAGTCTATGGAGGTGGAATAAATATTTCCATCTCTTTTTTTTTTTTTTTTTTTTTTTTTCCCCCCCTTTTCCTTCCTTGTCAGAAGGAAAAGCAAGGTATTTGATGGGTCAGGCTTGATGTATTCAGCAGGAATGTGTGTATTTGGGAGCAGACCTGCCTTGGTTTTTGGAACTAGAAGTTTAGGTTGAAGGGTGACCCAGCTTTGAGGCACCGGCTTTGAGACCAAGTCTTTGATTTTTGTTGTTGTTAACATCCTTTTTGTCACTTGTCCCTCTCGGTGTTTTATGACCTTGTCTCTTGTTTGCCTCGCTCCTCACTTAACCCTCGGAAGCTCAAAACTGCTCAACCCTTTCTGCCACTGGTTGCACAGAGACCCGAGCATGTGAGGAAGAGGCGGCGTTGGCTTAGCTAGGGAGAGCTGTGCTGCCTTGCTTTGAGATCTGTGTTCTTTGCAAAAAGGGAGATGAATTTAAGAGATCAAACATTACCATGGAATTGAATTTTGAAAAACTTTCTGCTTTGAGAACATCAGAATATTTGGTGGGCTGGGTTTTAATGTCACGTTTTCATAAGTCAAAATATAAGCTCCCAAATAGCTGACCTAATTGTCAGTGAAAAGGGTAATTCAGCCTGAGAAATCATAATGAAGGGAAATGAAACAGCAGGAGCAAAGAGAAAGGCTGCTTGTCTGCCCGAACTTAAGCATTTTGCTGTTATTTGAAGGAAACACATAAATTTCTCCTGGTGAAAATTTCACCAGCATTTCTGCAAAATATTGTGACTTCTGCAAATCTCCTTTTTCTGCTGGTAATCCGCGTCACGAAAGGAGCAGCAGCCTCCTCCCGCTCAGGCGGAGAGTGAAAGGGGTTTTTCCCGGGGAGCGGGAAGCGGAGGATGCTCTCCTGCCGGTGCTGCCGCTTGCCGGGGACCGAGCAGAGGACAGATTGCCTTGAGTCCCGGTCCTACGCACGGGGAGAGGGAGAGACCTTGATAGATCATCTGTCCCTTTGAACAACCACAGGTCGGACGGGCAGGTTCATTCATCTTCTCTTCCAGAGAAGGAAAGGAGCAGATTCTCTCCGGTCTGGATTCCAGATGTTGGGGGCGGGGGGGGGGGTTGTCGTGGCAGTGCCTGGGGTGCAGAGCCGGTGTGTCTTATCGGGGTCCTCGGATCTGGAGAGCACCCCGCACCCCTGCTCAGTGGAGCCGGCAGCACGAACGCGCGCTGGGGCAGCGGGTGCGCGCAGAGACCCGCTCCACGCTCCCGAGCACGGCGGGGGGTCAGCCCTGTCTGCTGGTGGGGTCACCCCCCGTCAGCTGGGTGCCCGTAGCTGGCGGTACGCCTGTTCCTTCCCTGTTGCAAATGTAAAGAATTATTTAAATGATTTCTCTGAACGAATGGCTTAAGCTGATGGAGTTAACTTCACAGGCTGGTCATTAAGGCTCAGCTACCAAGAGATGCCTCAGCTGCTTTTAATCGTACGGACATCCCCTGAGCTCCCAGATGCCAGACTTGGGCTTATTACCCTGCAGGAACTTGTTAGGCTGTCAGCCCCAAATGTTCAAATATCCCAGGTGAACCACCTCCCATATTAATTTAATTATATATCTATACTTACACATATAGAGAGAGTTGTGCTGCTTGTACGTTAAAATAGATGACTTTGAAAGGAATGGATGTAAGAGTATGTTTACTTTGCCGTTTGTTCTTTAACCATCAAACATAGATTTTAAACCACATGCAGGCAAAAAGTTTTAGTATTCAGTAACAGGGGCTCCTACATTTGCTTCTTGCATGTCTGATCCATACAGGAGAGGTCTTGAGCTAGTCAAAACGTGCGGGTTTTTGCTCTGTTAACAAGTTTGACGTTGGGAAAGGAAATGTCATTCTGGCTCATAATTTCTGTGAAGGCTTCGGGAAGGGCGTAAGAGGGAGTCGGGGGCACTGAACATCACCTGGTTTGGGCAAAGTGATATTTTTCACTGTCCTTTTCTGGAATTCATTGGGATTCTGCAATTAGCACAAGGGAACTCTGTGGTTTTGTTCAAACCAAAAGCAAATGGAAATGTTATCGTTAGAAAGCTTCGGAATGGCTTGGGTTGGGTTTTTTGTTTGCACGTACACAGTGTAATCTTTTAAAACTTGTTTGTGTGAAGCACCGTATCTGCAGTCAGTCAGCCCGTTGTGGCCAACGCGCTGCGTTGTAGCTCACGTTCAGCTCGGTGGGTCCCCAGGTCGGTCCCCGCGAAGGAAAGATAAGGCCATGAGTTACGTTTCTACCTCTCAAACATGTTTCCTGTTCACCCCAAATTAGCTGAAAACACCCGGGAAGACTTCTCCTGGGGTTTTCCTCCAGTTGCCCGTGAGCAGAGACTCTGCCCAGCCTTGAACGCTTGGAGCATCGTTGCCCATCGCTGCAAAGGCCAAGAGGTGCCCCTGGCTCCTACGGGGGACCAAGGGCTGGCCGGAGAAAGGGGGGGCTTGGAAACCAAGCACATTTCCTTTAGCACTGGCCGCCTCCGTCACAGGTCGCTCCCTCCCAGCCCATCCTGTTTCAATCGCGCCAGCCCAGCAATGTTATTTCAGCAATCAGCTGCAAGACAAAACAGCTGGCCCCGTCAGCCGGCGTGTGGAGGTGTGGAAAGTCCACTGGGGGATTAAGCTGGTCTTACCATCAGTCCTCACTTGTGAAAATACAACCTACTAAGTTTTCCTAGATGATGCAGTTTTCAATTGCTTTTGTTTGCTTTTCAGACAGGTCTTAAATCAGGCTGTCAGTCAGCCTCCCTTCCTCCCCCCGCCGAGGCAGCTTCCAGGCACTTTCGGGGAGGACCTGTAATATCTTTCCTATTGCCATTTATTTATGGGGCTTTCCCTTCCTCCCGGTAGGCAGGGAGGTGCTGTGTCTCGCACGGCGAAGCGCGTGCTCTGCTGCTCATTGTTCGGAGCCCCCGGATCGCCGTCTGCCCCGGGGAAGGGGGGAAGGACAAGGGGGACCCTGCCCTGGGGCTTGCTGCCTTCGCATCGTAGCTCCCACCCACTCCCCAACTTTCTGCTTTCGCATTTGCCATGCAGCAGACTCGCGAGAGTGGGGAGATCGTTATCGGTGTCCAACGAACCTCTTGCCCCTTTTTTTTCAGGCCTACGGTGGGGGATTTCTCATTAAGAGGTAGGGGAGGGGGTTTATCTGCATTTCCTCTCCTCCCTCAGCTGTTACATCCATCTTCTTGGCTGCAAAAGATATTTGCGCAGTGTCCTGCGGGTAGAGCAGAGCTGAAGGCTCATTAGAACTCATTACTAGAGTTGCCTATCCTGGCCAAAAAGGGTGCCGTGGTTTTTGGAGGATGAAGGACTGGCTGAGACGCGGAGGAAGCAGGTCTGCAAGGTGCAAGCCTGCGAGTTCAGTGGGAGTCAGCCGCTCGGCTCGGCCCCGCGTTCCGTCCCACCAGGCGCTTTTTTATATATCTTTAGGTGCTTGAGTACAGTCCTGTCAACACATGGGAAAGGAGGTGGTCCTGTCTGCGTGTACGCAGCAAATCCAACACATCACAGGCAGAGATTGACTCTGCTTGACATATGGAGCAGGTCGGTGCCTCCGGGAAGTGGCAGCCCCGCGGCAAACGTAACGCAGAGCTGCTCTGCATGTGTTCAGGGGAGGTTGGTCCAGGATTTCTGACCGTCCGGAGCGAGCCCCGACCCAGGTCTCTGGGCATCAGGTCACTGCTCCAAGTCATGGTGCAGAGGTCCCACTGGCAGAGGTGGCCGATCTCCAAGGACCTTTACAAATCTGGCCCAAATCTTGTAAGCAGCCGTGGCAACATCTCTTCCCCCCACCCCGGCCTCAATGTTCCAGGTGTTTTCTTCCGCCTTTGTCTCATAACACAATCCACAAAGGACAGACCTCTTCCAGATATGGGAATCTATGCGCCAAGTCCACTCCCAGCAGCCCACTAAATCCTACCCCTCCATGTAATTTAAATCGCAGCGGTTGTGCCTAGAGGAAGGTGGGGGAGGTTGCTGGATTTGAATGTCACCTGGCTAATGAACACGCTGTGATACCTTTTCCCCCTGTTTCTACAGCAAAAGTCAGGGGATGGAGGTGTTTTGATCAGCGCTGCTGGCTGAAGAAGCTGATTCCTCTGGCAAAGGTTCTGTGGCTGGTATAACGCAGACCCGGTGTGCCGGCGGAGCTGGGATGGGGTTAGCAACTGGGCTTGCAGCTCTCCCCAAGCTCCTGGGGGAGCACGGTGCTGAGCTGCTGGCAACTATCCTCTCAGATAAGGAAGAAGGCAGAGAAAAACCGGGGCATGTCCCCGTCCTGGAGGGGCCAAGGGCAAGCGACTGAGTCTCTGCATGGTGCAAGCAGGTCCCTTCCTGGCAGAGACGTGCCCTCCCACCTAAGCTATAGGAAAATGCACATGCTGGACTAATATGCCCCATTGTTGCCACAGACATGCAAGGAATCGCCCCCAAATATTTTTATGAGTGAAAAGGATGGATATCCGGACAGATCAGCAAGGCAAGGTACCCTAAAGCTGTTTGAGGATGGGGGAAGAGCCGGGTGTGATTTGGGGGTGCATGGCAACCAAGTGAGCGGTGATCCCCTGGCTGGCTGCAGGAAAGCGGAGGTGCTTCCCAGGCTTTCCTCCTGCTCTTGTTGGCTGGCGTGTAAAAGGCTTGGGCAACTGGAGAGCCCTTGAAAGCCAACGTGCAGGCACGTGGTGCCTGCAAGAAAGGGACAGAGGGTGGTTGCCTCTTCGACTTACACACTAAATCCACAGGATCTCCTTGCTCCAAGCCTTCAGCTGGTTTTACATATGATTTTAGCCGAGCCAGAAGAACATTGGCATCTAGATAAGGCTTTGTTTTCTTTCTCCTCTTTGCATCTCCTGCCACTTGGAGAAAGTTGCATCTTCCAGTACACCGGCGAGGCAAGAAGGACCCACATTCCTGGTCTTAATGTTATGTAGCCAACCATAAATCAGACTGGTCTTGCTTTGGGCAGCAGGAATAAGAAAGAGCTGGACTGAAAGGTGAAAGTGTCTGTGCTGTTAAAGGGTCCAGCCCATGGAGCGAGGGGAAATACGTTTTTACTTGGGCCAAAGCAAGCTGAAGGACTGAAAATCCCTCGCCTTGCAACCCTGATGTGAAATCCAGGTTGCCTCCCCTGCACACATCTGCAGCACTGTTTCTTCTCATGCCTTCGGGAGAAAACAAGGCAGGAACAAGCCATGCCAGATGGTCTCCAGCACAGCGTGGTGCAAAGGCCTCAGGTGCTTTGCAGGTGAGGCAGGCAGGCTGTGGTGCACAGCATGGCTTGAAAGCCTTTGAGGGGTGCTCTGTATGGGAGTCACCTTGTTGTCCTGCTCGCAGCATTGCTTGAATAGCTTCATCACCAGCAGCTTGAGTAGGGACTTATCCAACTCCCAAGCTCCCCAGGGCCATGGCTCACTCAGCTGTCTCAGCTCGAGGAAGGAAAAGCATCTGGCTGGTGCCAGGGCTGTTTGTGGCTGATAGAGCAATGAGAAATCACTGTACTGTGCTTTGAACCATGCTCTGCTGGATCCGGGACCTCCTGGACTCATTGACAGCCTGTCTGCTCTTGGACTGTGCTCCCAAGACATCCCCCAGCCACTGCTGCTGGGCAAGGAGAGGGGATCAAAGTCCTTCAGGCTCTGGCGATGGGAGTGATGGGAAGCTACAGCCCTCCCTCGTCCTGGCCTGGCTCCTTCCCCTTTGCGTCTTGCTCCAGGGGATTTTGAAGATGCCCAACTGGCAGCCCTTCCACTTATCCCTGCAGAGACAGGAGTGAGCTGCAGGGCGAGGCATCAGACCAAGAGCTTCCTGCAACCCAAGATCATGAGTGTGCATCAGCGTAATGATGAGGAACAGCATTCCCGCCTCCCCAGGGCTCCCGGAGGAGGGATACCTAGGTAGATGTCTGTGTGTCCATCTCTGGAGACTTTACTCCTGGCATTAGTGAAGCCCTGGCATTGGAGAGCGTGGCCCAGAGCCTGAGTGGAAGATCTCACACCTCCTGGAGCCATTTGGGTGTCTGCACGATGTGCGTTGCTGCTAACTTGGAAGCTTTCTCTGATGAAGATAATGACTGCTCTTATTTGCTCTGCCCTTCCTAGGGAGAAAACGGTGTTTGTAAGGAAGTAGGTTTTTTTGGCTTGTTTCATCCTTTCGTCTCGCAGCCTAGGAAGCAGAATAGCTGATTGGTACCCTTGCAAAGCTGCTGGACTCATTAATGATGATCTGTTACTTGGAAACGGCTGCTCAGGATTCTTTACGTGTGAGGTTGGCTGCGGTTAAAATAGAAGCATCTCAAGTAAAAAAAGGATTCCTCAAGGAACTCCAAAATACCTGCTGTGGGACATCAAAGGGTTAATGTTTTAGCTGAACTCCTCCTCTTTCCATGCACCAGCCTCCCTGATACAGAAAACCTGATATAGAAAAATGTTAAAAATGGCACACGTTTTATATTTGAGTGGGATTAACCTAGCTTCGCGCATCCAAAGCCAGCACCATTTCTCAGAGGGGTTCCGGTGGGGAGTGCTGGAGGCAAACCAGGCTGTGGTCTGTAGAGATGGCATTGCTATCCTACTCGCTGGAGCAGGTCTTGCAAGGGGATTTTGGAGCAACTGGAAGCAGACCTGGCTGGGAATTTTTTTAGATGAAACACGCGTTGGAGTTTCTTGGTCAGATGAAACTTCTCATTGCTACATGTGTTGCTTGCCAAAGCTGAAGCTGGGAATGGTTTCCTCCATCAGCAGGGGAGAAAAAACGTGGATCCAGGAGAAGCGATGGCTTTGTGCAAGTGCATCCAGGCTGAGTGCGTTGGCTTCAGCTCTCTGCAGTGGTCAGGAGCACAAGGCATGGCTGTCACTGACACCGGGGGTGTCGGAACCTCCTTGCCCATCCATCCTTGCAAGACCCCTGATGCGGTGCCAGGACCCACCATGTCCTGCTTGATGGTGTGTCCTTCTCAGCGGTGTGATGTGTGCCAGAGCCTCTTGTCCTGCGCATGGTGTCTTGCATGAGCTGCCGGTGGGCAATGCTCCTTCAAATCCCCCCCTCGAAGCAAACTCGTCAGCCTGAGCCAGGGAATGGTCCGAACCCCCTACACTTTTCCTTCACCTATCTCTTTTCAGTGCTAACAGAAAGATTTTGGAGGTGGCCCCTTCTGTCTGGTGGGAAGTAGGAAATTCTTGGAAATGTCCCTTTTCGGCAGGCAAGCAGCGTTTCTGCTGCTCTCGGCACAGCGACGCTGGCCAGGAGAGGCTGTGCTGATGGCGAGCTCCTTACAGCTGCTCCTCCAGTATAAATCTGACCCGCGAGCTTACCCAATTCATTAGACACTGCCTGTTGAAAAGGCAGTAAATCAACTAAAACCTCAGTCAGAACTGGCTTTGGCATGTTTTATGGTGGAATTAGAATAATGAATGAGGAGCCGGCTGTTTATGTTAGTTTTGGCTTGCAAGCTGAAGAAAAATTCTGGTGTTGAACTTCATGATAAACTCTTCACACCAGTGGGCTCTGAGGTTGGAAAAAACTTTTAAAAGCCTCGAGGGCCCAGGAGGGTGAGAGACTGGCACATCGCAAGCTGAATGAACACTGGGGCTTAGATAAGAGGCATGGGCATGTTTTGGGATGTGGGGCAGGAGGAGAGCCTCGCTGCTGGAGGGGTTTTCCGAAGCTTGGACACCTGCAGTCTTCTGCTCCCTGGGGTTGGTCTCCACACCACATGCTTGAGAGCAAAGTGAATTAGCCAGACCTGCAAGTATCCAGCTATTTCCATGCTATGACTAGTTTATTCATACCTTGCTTGGATGCTTTGGGACTCCTCCACACCTTGTGGTGGGTCGCCCATCATCTGTCCTTGGCAGGTTTCTTTCCAGCTTTGCTCTAGTATCCTCGGTTGAGCTCATCTATATAAGATGGGCTTCATGCTCTGAATCTGCCAGAGCTGCAGGAACTGGAGTGAACTTTGCTGTGGTTTTCTCCAAGCTTTAACATGGGCCTGGATGGCTCATGGTGGGAGCTGGTCCTCTGACTGAGGAAAGATACTCTGGAAAACCTGATGAGTGGCTAATGGGGCCCAGTCCAGCTTGATGGATGGATGGGGAGCATTTCTGTATTAGTATTAATAATCCAATAATGCAGTTACAATGCATTATCCCTAATCCAAGCATGCTGCAGCAAAGTCCCATTTTCTTGAGCACTCTGGGTGCAGGCAGCCCCTCTGAGGGCACTGGGAGGAGTGAGAAGCTTGATGTGCTGAGCTCCCTCCACTCCACGACTCAGCGGGGCTCTCCAAATAGCTGGCATGACCTGGATTCCACAAAGGGAGGTTTTAATTTCCCGCTGGTCCTTTTTTCCCTCTGATGACTCTTGCTGCTTGGCTCAGAGTGGAACACTCCCTTCACCAAGGTTTAGGACCCTTCTGTCGCAACCCTTTTACCCAGCCAGCAAACATGGATTTTTGGAGATTTGGAGATTTGGCGGACCCAAATCTCTGTGCTTCCACAGTTTTACCAATGGTCAAAACTTGGCAGTGCTCGTGGTCTCATTTTTGCTTCAACAGTTGATTGACTTCTTTCCAAGGGCTGTAATGCATGTCACCTTTCCAGCAGAGGAACCCAGCCCACCTGGCCTTGTCATTGTTCATCTTCTTGTTTTTCCTGGATTTTTGAACTTCGCTTTCTCAAATCGTCTAAAGAGAAAGTGCATGGTTTTGTCACGGGAAATTACTTAGAGTCGCTCAGAAGTCTCTTCCACCAGGTGACAATGAAATGCAATTTGTAGGTGGAGCCTCCCCACTTGTACATGTTGCTCGGACAGGCAGGCTGAAGGCTTTGTGGAGGGCTGCTTGGAGCACGGATTTTGAAGTATCCTCTGTCTGAATTCAAGCTACAAAATTTGTAAAGGGAGGAAATCTGTGTGCAGTTTTCCACTGTGCTGCATCTTCTATAAGTAATCCTGTGCAAAAAGTCCGGGCTTGGACTTTCACAAAAGTGATCACAAGATCTAAGGATGTGGTAGTTCTCTCCTGACCTGTGACATGACATCTTTGCACGCCCATTTTGTGCTCAGAGGCGTAAGGCCTGTACCCTCTCTGTTCACCTCTCCCATCCACCCTTTGATTGTCATCCCCAGACAACGAAATGCCCCAAAGGCTTGACCTGAACTGAGCTGGAGACCGTTGACTTCAGAGGGCTGTGCCTGAGGTCTGTTCCTGCAGGTCCAACCACAGCCGGTTGTTGACACCACGGGTTTTTGTCATCTTCTGAGCTATTTGAGCTCAAACAGTGCATATGCTCGCCCGGCAGGAGGAGCGGGGCTTGGAGGGAGAAGAACACAGTGAGGCTTCCCTTCGTGTCCCCTGGTGCCACCCCAAAGCCCGGGGCTCTCCCAACAGCTCCGCAAGCCATCACCCACCACTGGATCCTTCTGTCCCCGTTTTCCTCCTTTCCTATTATCCGCTGAACCCGACCACACTGGGTTCAAGTTTATCCCGGGCTTATTTTGTGGTGGATAACCTCGCCGGGGCCGCGGCTGCCTCCTGGCGGAGTGGCTCGCTGGAGGGCAGCCGCCCTCCTTTATCTCTTTGAAGATTAGGGGGCTTTAACATGTCTTTAAAGTGAATTTCTCCCCCCTCCTCTGTTTTATTATTATAATTGATGACCAGCAAACTTTTCTTTTCCTTTATCTCTTAAATATGTTTCTTTACCCTTAAAAATGCAATATTTCTTTTAACTCGGAATATGGATGGGTCTGTGCGTAGCGGGGCCGCCTTTGAATCATCTGTCAATTTGATTGTGTAAAGCCTCTGTTTTCAGCTGGCATCCAGTGCAGATTTCAAAGCCGTGACTCACCAGTTCTTGCAGAGTTAGGACCGAAAGGGAAGGTAAAATAAAAAAATTGAAACCCAAATAAACATTTTTCAAGCAGTTAATTACTAAGTTTTATTTTGTTAGGTCTCTGTATCGGGGCTGTCGGGGAGTTTTGCGTGTGCGTGCACGGGAAGGATTACAAGCGTTGCAGGATTTCAGTAGTGAGGACTACAAAATGAATGGTTGCTTCTTGGAAAGAGTAGGTTGGAAGAAATAAAATGATCGTAAATGAAGTTGGGAGGCCAAAATGCAACCTTTTTTTACAAAGTGTAAGGCAGGAAAGGGGGAAGGCACTTGAATCATATTATATATAGTCAAAACATTGCACTTATGTAAAATGTACATATGCTTACGTAGCAAATGCTTGAGACTGAAACTGCTTTTTCTCTCCGTGCACGTCTGTATAAATAGCTAAAACAAATCCGCTTTCAGAATGAAAAGATCTGCTGAACTGAAAAACAGAGATTCCCTTTCCTCTGAAAATGTGAATATGCCTTTTTTTTTTTTTAAGAAAAATTCCCCCCCTATTTATATAATTTTACCAAAAAGATCTTTTCTTCAAAATGCTGTTTTTATCAGTGTGGTTGCAGCCCGACGTACCCGCAGCTGGGGACCGGTCCGTACTTTCTGGGCCTGATCCCCCAGACCAGGGTGGCCAGGGTTACGAAGCTCCGTGCCCCCGGGAGGTGACAGGGCTCTGTGCTCCTGCCGCCGGTGGCTTCTGTTACGGAATCCCAGGCTTTAACCAAGACAACTCTGCAAATAGTGTCAAAAGAGTGTGCACGTAGCAGCTCAGTGTTTCCTCTGTTGTCAGATATTTTTATCACACCTTATCGTATGCATCTTAAATCCACATGTAGAGAAAGCAGGCATTAAAAATGAACATTTGTAACCGACCGATGAGCGCCGGTGCTGTCTCTGGGTCAGCGGCAGGATGCTACCAGCGGACGGGACGTTTCCTACAGGCAGTCCCTGCTCCGAGGCAGGGCAGGACTCACCGCGCTGTGTCTGACGGTGCCAGCTTCCAGCCCCACTTACGTTAAAACGTCGCGCTCCCACCACTCTGCAAGCTTTGCCCCGTTAGCTTTGGAGATGGGGGACCGGGCGATGTTGCTGGTGAGCGTGTGGTGGGGTCCCATGCATGTCTGCGCACCCGGGGTGCTCCGAGGCTCCCATCGGGACCAGCCTTGCGCTGGGAGCACATGGGACCCATCAGGGCAGAGGGATCTCATGGTGAAATACCACTTCTAACGCCACTGGGGACCCCAGGGAGGCTGCGTGGGGCAGCAGGGCCGTGGTGGAGCCGTGTTGTCAGGAGGTGGGTGGATCGCGGAGGCTCTCGGAGCACTGGTTAGTACCTTTGCATATTTACAACATTTTTGTTTGTGCTGTAGCGGAGCCCGGGAGAGGTTCACATTATTGTCCAATGCACCGGTCAAGTACGTTGTCTATCACTCTAGCTCCTCGTTCCTTCATTCCTCGTTTCCAATGCTAATCTCAGCGCTTATTTGGCAATCCCAAGCAAGCTGGGTTTGAGGTGATGGTGCTACAACATCTTCTGGAACACAGCACAGTTTTAAAACAAAATTTGTAAGCAGCTGCTGATGGAAGGTACTTCGTGATGTCAAGCACTGAAGAAAAAATGGGATTTGATGGTTGTTCATCTTTTGTAGTCAGCAGCAGCACAGGAAGGGTGTGAAGCACAAAGCTCATGTGTGTCCAATCTCATTTACTGAATTTATTTCCCTTGCACCAGCCAGTTTCTGTAATTACTCCTTTCCTCAAGCGCCAATGTTCTCCAAAGCATTTTGCATGCTGGCACCTCCAGTGAGAAGCGCTACCTTACCAGCTCTGCTGGGTCTTCAGCCCACCGTTACCACGTGAAAGGGGCCACATTCATCTTCCCTTTGGCAAATGACCGATGCTGTTTCATTGTCAAAGACCCTTTGGTCAAAACTTGTTCAGCACCAAGTTCCACTTGAAAGTGGCCTCAATATTTTCTTAGCCTCTGAAGACCAACAGCTGGCCATGGGAAACGTGTGGCAGGGGCACTTACACCATCCAAATGTGGCCTTGCAGGTCAGCCTAGAGCAGCTGAGAGCCTGAAATAAGCACTTTTCCAAACCTCATCATTCATCGCATCGTTGTCTCAGGCAACCCAAAACAAAGTAGAAAGCATGAGACAGGGAAGGGAATGTTGGAAGGAGACGGTGGGGCAGACAGAGAGGAAGGAGGCCACCAGCGCTCAGTGGCTATTGGCTGTCTTCATCTCCAGAAATACAAGATTCATCCCAGAATACCCCAGAGTTAGGGCTGTTCTCCGGGTCTCAGGCTCTGAGAACAGCAGCTTTGTGGTGACTCCAAGTTCTACGGCTGCTCCCGGCATGTGATAGTGCACGGACGTGGTCCTCCATGGCTTGGTCCTCCTGCAGACACCCATCTGCTCCTGGGAGAGGTGATGAAGACGGAAGGAGACAGTTTTAAAAGCAGAGTGAGTCAGCCAGAGCTGGGGAAAAGCTCGAAGCAGAGCCCCCCTTGCCCAGCCAGGCACCCCCTGCTATCCGGGGGCTTCTGGGGGCACCGCCAGCAGTAGCAGCTGGCTCAGGCTGGACCGGAGCCCGTGAACCGGGAGATGAAAAGCTGCGTTCCAGGTCCGGGGAGCCCACCCAGGGCCCTCAGCCGGCCAAGCGCCAGGCGTGAGGATGGATTCGCGGGCCATCGGGAGACCTCAGCCAGCGTATATTTGGTTTGTCTTGTGTGACACAGAGAACCTGAGTTATTATTTGATCCTGCTCTGAGTAATAACCAGATAAATGGGCCTGCGGATTTCCAAATAAACATTTTAATAAATGATGGGTGAATTAAAGGAGAGCTGCTCCCCCCCCTCCCCTGCTCCCAATATTAATGTTCAAATGAAGGCAGGCAGTGTCTAACAGAGCCCCGTGTACTGTAAATACATTTCTTGCACTGTCACACATAAACACTGGAGAGACGGAGATCAAAAGGTCTTGCTGTGCTGAGCAGAGCCGTGTGATGAAGTGAACATGTTGCTTTGTGGCTGGGGTGGGGTGATGGGACGCCTGAGAATAACAGACTGGCTGGAGACGTAGGAGCCCAGAAGGCCTGGGGGGCCTCAAAGGGGGAAAAAAAAAAAAAAATCCCCACTAGCAGCAGGAAAAATAAATAATTCCGTTATCTCTGATGAATTTCTGCCTTTGATCTAGTTTTTCCTCTCCCTCGCGCTGCCTTTTCGTTCCCTCTTCTCCCCCCGCTCGCAGCCCCCCCCACCTCCCCCTCGGACACTTTTTTTCCCCCTTCCCCTCTTGCGGTTTGATTTATCCCACGGCCGGCTCGGGGAGCCTGACGGGCCCTGATGAATGGGCAGAGCTCGTCTGCCCGTAGCCCTGCCCCGGCGTCTGCCAGGACATCCCCGGCTTCTTTTCATTCTTCGAAACCCGGCGTCCCGCCGGGCAGCCTCGTGCAATGCATTTGGTTGGCGGGTTGTGCTTTCCTCGGCCGCCTCGGGGAAGATGCTTTCTGCCTCTTCTGCTCCTACACACACACACAAAGCCCAGCCTTCCCCATCCCGGGGTTATTTAGCTTAACCCTGACAGCTGCTAAATAATTGGGTGTTTCTTCCACAGCCAGTGCCTCTTTTCTGAGCCACATGGGTGCCTCTGATATTTCCCTGCAGCATTGCCAAAAAAAAAAAATAATAAGGATGGGTTTTTGGAAAGAGAGCAGAGCGGAGGGGAAGTGGTCGGAGTCAGGACGGTGGCACGGGAGGGGGGTGAACAGGGAGCTGGGATGGGAGGCGGCGGGTTTCCTCCTCCTCGGGGCTCGCTGAGCTGCTGGGCTGACCCTTCCCGGCAGAGGAGAGAGGAGCAACACCAAAACATTGCTCGCCTGCAGCTCATGCCCAGCTCAGCCCTGAAATTCGGGTCCTAGAAAGGGCTCAAGTCGTGACAGAGGTCAGCACAAGCGACTGACTTGGGGCACTTCTGTTTTGGTTCCCAGATGAAGATATCTTTAAAAAAACCCTGCTTTTTTGACTCTCCATGCTTGATAACACTGTGAAGATCTATCAAAACCATACCATGGGCCTTTTGTAGACCACCGCCTTCTCCCTGCAACTACTTCAGCAAAGTCTACAAACTTTTGTAGCTCAAGTTAGAAAAAGATGCCAGCGAGATGCTGTGTAACCCCCCTCCCGGCCTTGTCCCTGCCTGCTCCAGCTGCCCTCCGCTGTCCCATTCCTCTGCTCCTGGTGGGACAGACCCCTGGGTGGATGCACCAACCGTTTCCATGGCCTGAAGCCAAAACTCATACAGTAGCTTGACCATTGAATTGTTAAAATGTCCATTAAAAGAAAAAAAAATCTTGCAATTCTGCTTTGACATCTCCTCTCTCCCAGTCCAGCTGGTAAAAACTTTTCCTTCTATGTGACGCTTAATACTAACAACTTCCATAAAAATCACTGTGAAATACGTGACGTTTCCATCTGATTCAAGCCCATGGATCCAGCCCAGCTCCTTGGTCAGATTTTTCCCCCCTCTCTATTTCTTTGTGTCTGCAGTGTTCTTCTGGTTGATCATTCCTGATTTTCCATCCCCTGGAGATGTCTCGGTAATGGCAACCTCCCCCTTTGGGCTTCTTGGCCCTGAGTGAACTTGTCCTTCTCCCAGAGGAGGTTAGCTTAAAAATTCATGCTCTACCCTACGTATTTGAAGCTTTTCGTACATTGATGCAGCAGTCTGGCTTCTCCCATAGCCTGTTCACTGATCCACTTCCTTCTTCAAAGTCCTCTATCCTCTAATCCTTTTCTTTATGTAAATTCCTATTTTTGTTCCAGATGAAAATAAGTTTTGCATGGAAGAATTTTAAGACTTTTTGTAGAATTAATATGTTAATGGAGCCTGCTGGCAATGAAATACCTCCAGACTTCCCATCCCCACCAAAAGGTACGTAACCCTTGAAAATTCTTACATAAACAATATGTTAAAGTCCTAAAATCACACCCACCCATCACACTGAGCACGATACAACCCATCGTGCAAGGCGCTCCTGCCCTAAACACCGACAACAAGGACAAAGAACTGCCAGCCAAAAGCACAGCGAGATGAAATGACGGATAAAGTCACAGAGCGTGTCGGAGGCAGAGCTGGGAGGAGAGGTTGGGTCTCAAAGCCTGTGTTTCTTTTCCTGACCCTTTTTCTTTTACGATGCCCACTCAGCCCGTGTCACTAATGGCTCCTGATGAGAAACCTGCCTCTGATTATGCGTTTGTGCATTCAATATTCAGGAGCTCATGCACATCCCGGCAGGGGTTTTTTGGGGGCTGTAAGGTGAACGGTAGCAATTGCAGTGCCAGGGAAGGTCACATCCAGCCCCTGGGCTGGGTTTGGGGACGGGGCTCCCGGGGACCATCCAGCCGCGGTTTGAAGACATCCAGAGATGGCAAATCCATCACTTCCCATGGTGGGCTGTGCCAGCGGTTAATCACCCTCACTTAAATATGCATGCCTCGTTTCTCGCTGGAATTTGCAGGGCTTCAGCTTTTGAGTCGTTTTTTGCTTTTCCTTACAGAACCGCAGACCCTTCCACAGCCGGTGCATGGTGAGTTCGCAGCGCTGGCTGCACAGCTCGGAACCCTGATGACCAACTTGGACAGTTTTTCGGGGCTTGCTCTCTGAGGTCCTTTATTAATTTACTTTTTTCTATAGCTCAATACCGAACTCTGTCCTCCCATCATGGTCGTCTTATATTAATAAGGAATAAACAATTGTGTTTCTATTATAAATCAATAGATATATTTCCTTATCCGTGTACAGGAATTTTTTACATTTAATAAAATGTTCTGACTTAGAATGGATTTTTTCCCCACTAAATTTCCCTAAAAGATTCACTTGCAAAAAACCATCAATGATCAAAAGGCTGCACAACAAGTAAGGTGCCCTCTGTGTTTCTGTAGCATCATTTTGGTTCTTTGGTTTTCATTTGTCTGTGTTATTTAAGTGTAATATGCTGTAACATACATGATAAATACTACATCATTTAAGGAAATACTTCTTAAGTATCATTTTGTTTCCAACCATGCACCGCAGACCGGCTGTAGGGCTCCACACAGCAGAGACACAAGTAAGATGTCGTCCACTCTGATTTTAACAAAGAATGGGATGGTCGTGTCTGTGTAGCTGGTAAAGACCCAGGAGTGAAGGAAAGAGGGCTAATTAGCTGAACAACCTGCTGGTAATTAGAGAAAGGGCAGGACTTTCCCTCCCTGGGGTGGCAAACTCTATATAAGCCCCAGCACCACAGCAGTTGCAGCAATGCTGGTTGTGTTTGGGTGATGGTGAGATGTGCTTTCCACAAGGTATGTGGAGTTTTTTTCACGTGGGGAGGAGGGTACGTAGGGTGGGAAGGTGGTGTTTGCTTATCTGTGTTATTTTGGGGGTCATAAATGCTCTGCCCTGGGTGCTGCTGGTGTTCAGGGAGCGATGTCTGGAGGGGTTGTCCTGCTGTGCAGACAGATGGTCCAGATGTGCCCATGGGTGTGGAGCCCTGCGGGACCGAGGGGCAGGAGTAAATCTCTCCCTGTCCTCTAGAGATGAATATTACCCTGAGTCCCTTCATCAGACAGAGGCTGTTTTGTGCTTTTTGAAGGGAAGAGCTCCTGTTCCAGCTGGGGCAGTTTTGGAGCTAAGGCAGTAAACCAGGTGGGTAATCTCTAAAAATCCTAAGAACATCCAGCCTGGGGCTTGGCTGTCTCTAGAAGTGAGAGCAGGAAGGAGAAATGGATGTGCTGAATTCAGGTTTTTAGGTTTTTTTCTTCCCTCTTTTTCCTAAAGTGCAATGGATAGACAGCTTTCAGGTGGCCTTACTGTAGAAGTGAGGGCTGAGGAACTTCTCTGCTGGAGTGGTGTTAAACAAGGAGAGGTGAGGGCTCGGGTGAGCTTGGTGGGGGTCACGCTGTGGGTGCCTTGTGCCCTGGCTGGGGACAGTGGTGATGGACACCCGGGTAAGGGCTTGCACCTTCCCTCCTGGCCTCCAGAGAGGGACTGGTTTGGGGAAGAGCTGGCAAATGCTTCAGATGAAGCAGCCCTTGGTGAGCAGAGCACTGGGAGTTAGCAGCAGGAGTGGAAGCTACTGCCCGCTCTACATAAATAAGTCCTCCATCGCAGATTTCTTAGGCCGGGACTTGAAATAACACAAAGTTTTAATGGTGTAGAGTTTTTACTGTGTGCTTCAACTCTCTGCTTTTATCCGATGTCTCTGGTCTCCTCTGCCCAGGCTGCGTGATGAGCCACCCAGCCCTGTACGTGGGGTGCGGAGGGAGGGTGAAGGCTTTGGTTGATGCCGGGCACCAGCAGCTGGAGCTCACCTCCCAGCGCAGGGTGACTTGCCCGTAGCAGCAATATGAGGAGGAGGCTGTTGATCAAACATTTCTGGAAGACCAGATTTGTGTGTGCTTTGCTGAGTGACTCGCAGAAATAGCCCAGGCTGCCATCCCTCCCGGGGAGCGACTGCGGCCGGCGATCGCGCCGTGGCCTTATCTTTCCCCCAAACATCAGAGAACCGATCTTGCTCCTGAGGCCAGGACCTGACAGCCTTGTACATTAGCACTTTTTTAAAGTGATGTCCACTTTTGAAATAGTACCTGTCCCGAGAGTGGTCACTTCATTTGACAAATGCCAGTGATGACAGCTGGACGCCACTTTACAAACTCCAGCCTTCTGCTCACCCTCGCTCCAGCCCTGCTTGCAGCCCGCCCGCCCCAAGAGAGGCGAGGGAGGAGAGCTCTGCTCCCCTTCGCCTCGTCGGGATACTTGTACCTAGTGCCCTCTCTGAGCCCGCAGCCGTGGGCTGAGGTCTGTGGGGACCTTGGATGTGAGCTGCTCCCCTCTGGGACATGTGCCCGGACCCACCAGTGCACGGAGCATCACCAAGCAGGGCAGCTGAAGGCAGAGAGCAGGTAGATGGGGATTTTCCCAAAAGGACAGTGGGGTTTTGTCACCCTCTAATGTCTGCCTGGTGCAAGGAGTGAAGCCAGGCAGAGAAACCGGTATCTTCCCACTATGCAGGAAGGTTTTGACTGAAAACTTCTGGCTGAGGCTCCTGGACTCTTTGACTGTACCAGTGCTTGGCTCAAAAGCTGTCCCTAGATGTGGTGTTTGCCCTGGAGAAACCTCGCTTGGGTGCCCAAGGGGACCTGTCCGGCTCGGTGGGGTTGCCCTAGGCATGGTGCTGAAGAGCCGTGACAGCCCGGGCAAGAGGAGACAGGGCTGAGGCTCCTGGTGACCAGGCAGCTGAGCGGAGGTGGTAGAAGGGAATTCACTCCCAGCTCTGCTGAGCCGGGGCGAGAGCCCTTGGGCTGTGGCTGGAGCATTACGGGGCTGTACAAGTCATCCCTAAAACCTGCACCGAAACAACGTCGTTGAAGTGACAAATCAAGAAAGCTGAGAAATACTAGAATTTGGGATGCTTGATTTAGTTTTCTGCCTTTTATTTAACTAGGAGACTAAATGCACCCATTTCCTTGGGTTGGGGTGCCCTGTTGAGGATTTCCCGATGGTGCCGGAGCGATGCACGTGCAGGCGTGTTGCGCTCGCTGTGTGTGGGCTGTTTGCGTGGGGGGGAGCAGCTGAGACACGGTGGCTGCCTGTCCGCGCTTTCGGATGCCCACCCACTGCTGAAACGGCTGGAAAACTGAAATCTCAGTCCTGTAATTTAATGGGCAGGAGCAGAGGGAGCACCTGGGAAGGCTGGGTGCCAGCCGTGCTCATCGGGGTCTTCACCAGCTTCTGTGGTTCAGGGAAGAAAAGGGAGTCAGGTTGTTGAGTGTCTCGCCAAAGTTTCCCACGTCTTCGGTGGGATTTCCCAGAGAGCAGCGCGTGGGCAGCATGGCCAGTACGTGCTGAACTGGGAAATACCGGCATCGCTGCCTGTGCCGATGCGCTTTGGTCTCATCTGTATTGCACACACCAGCGGTTTTGGAGGACTGCTGCCAGCGATGCCACGCTTCACGTGCAGTGCATTGGAGACCGTAGGGCAGCCAGCGAGGCATCCAGAAATCCCTGACCCTGGTAAAATTTTCAGGCAGAGAAAACATGTTTGGGAAACTCGGGCATAGCTGAACTCGGGTCTGCCACTGATGTATAGAGGAAAATGCTCTTAGTGATCCTTAGGTCTTGCCTTGGCTGCTCTCTCTGCTCTACAGGTTTCTGTGTGTTGGTTTTCTTCTCTTTAACTTTGTGGTTCTCCATTGTTCGGTCCCACCTCGCTGTGTGCTTCCGCCCACCACCTCCTCTGCCAGCCCTCTCTCCCTACCCTTAATGTAAATCCTGTTGGAGAGGGAAGGCCTGGGCAGACCGGCTTCATGGAGAGCGGGGACCTTGCAGGAGGTCGGTTGTCTCTGCTGCTAAATGGCACGGGGAAGTGCTCCAGGCTCATTCACGCCCCTAGGAAATGGGGAGTCTCAGCAGCTTGTTCCCACCTCATCAGCTTTTTGGCACTTGTGGGGCCAGGGGGGAAAAAAAGAGTAAATCAGATGAATTCTCCTTTTTCTCCCTTGACTGGCTCTTGGACTTTTTCTTCAACCAGCGACTTGTCTCCTCCTGGCCATCCCTCTGAGCCGTCTCTTGGTGCCCAACTCTCGATGGGGGTGACCCTCCCGTGCAGCTGCCATCTGTCCCCATATACATCTCCCTCCACCTCCACGACTCCACCGAGACCCAAGTTATGATGTGAAACTTGGACCCGTACAGACAACTGGCACGGCCCAAGCTGAGCCTGCAATTTCCTGGCTCATAAAAACATGAGCTTCCTTCAGGCCCGGGTCTCCGCCAGGTCATACTGATCCGAGTCCCACACCTCCTCCCCAAGGCCCCCCCCACCCCCAAAATATTTCGTGACACCAGCTACGAGCTAGATTTTTTTATTGCTCCATATGTTGGAGACACATGGAAAAATGCATAGGAGAAATCCCCTTAGCGAGGGAGTGAAAAGCCACCGAGTTTACAGGGTGTTGCAAATAATCTGAGGCAAAACAAATGTTTGAGGCTGACTTGACTGCCAATTTTGAGTACATTGTTTTAAATCCGGAAAAACAGGCCAAGGGGCAGTTGTTAATGGACCAGTAATTTTCCTCCTTTCTGGACACCCCAGAGCAACACATATCAAATATTTCTTGGGAAAGAAATCAAGTGTGGGGGTCTTTTTATTTAACATATCAAAAGGCATCATTGACTCGCCCTCATAGGGTGCTGCTCCTTCCAGCGAGGGACTTTTACAAGCAATAACCTGTTTGCGAAGCAGAGCAGCGAAGCCACACAGCCAAGCTTGCGGCTTATTGTTGGTGCTGACTTTTATAAGACACTGTGGAGGCTTACAACAGTCGTGCTTTTTGTAAACCAGTCCATTAAACAAGGCAACCTGAGCTAAACAGCGGTGGGGGACGGAGCCTCTGGGGACCTTGCCGAGCCGACCCTTCTGCTTCTGTCATAAACTCAGCAACATCCCACTTATGGCTCAAGCGGCAAAGAGCCTGTACAGAGAGGCTAATGTATTGCTGCAGAGAAGGTCAAGTGTGAAAAGACCCAGGCTGGGATTTTTCCAGAGGGTTTGGTTGTTGCGACGGGATCAGTTGGCCAAAATGCTGCTGGTCCACGTGGTTTTATCGCTGGTGGTGCTTCAAGCCCTGGGCTTAGGATTTTTGGATCCTTGTTGAGAAGGTTTCTCTTGCCAAGGGTTGGTGTGATCTTGTGGGTATTGCATTGGTCTGCAGCCCAGGAGAAGTGGCTGTGTGCTGGGCGATGGTCCCCAAGCTGCCGGGGGACCATGGGTTGCTCGTTGTAGCTTTGTGTTCCCATTTCTTGCTGGGCACGGTGAGGCTGCGGTGGCTCTGGGCGCTCCACGTAGCTGCGTTACAATTTCTCTGGCTACTGTACAGGGCCAGGAGCATTTCCTGGAAACTACCTCAAACAGAGCCAGCATGAATTTTGATGATAAATTGTCTCTCTCAGGCTGCAAGAGAAGGAGGGACCTGTTGCCTTCCAGCATCAAGTGCAGGACTCGTGCTCCCCTGCGCTGTTTGCACGCGGTGGGAACGTGGTGGCACAGGAGCTCTGGCAGTGACGTGGGGTTAGGGGCAGCGATCGTCAGGATCCCTGCTGGCACAGGGGAGGATTCTGGAGGCTCACTCGAGCAGCGTGGGTGAGAACAGGGGCTAGCGCAATGATGCCGTATGGTTTGGATAAAAAATTCAATTCTGAGCATGCAGTCTAAAATATCCAAGCCAAAAGTCTCCATGGTCTTGTTTGGACCATGGAAGCTGAGAAATCCCAAAGCCTGCTGCTGTCAGAGTGTCTTGCAGCAGTCAGTGACTCCTGAGCAGAAAAGGAAGGAGACAGGGAGGGCATTTCAAGGATCATTGGTAATTGGCACTACGGAGCACGTTGCTGAGCTCAGCCTCCTCTCCCCCTCGCTGCCCGCAAGCCCCTGATGCAGTGGGCAGTGATGGTCCTGAGTGCAGCCCTGCCGGGGTTGTGTGGGTCCTGCTCAAGCTCCTCCGAAACCCCGTGGCTCTTGGGCACCCTGTGGTCCTGGCACAGTCTCCAGCTGGGTGGGCTTTGGCCGCAGGGTGAAGCCTGTGACTCTTTGGAAGAGCGGCGGCTGCTGTGGGAAAGCTGCAGCTCCGTGGGGCGCTGGGGGAAGGTGTGTTTTGGAGGGGTTCAGGGGGAGCCACCTTCCTGGGGGGGTCACAGAAAGGAGATGTGCTTGCTGTCTGGGCAGGGACCACAGCCAGCAGCGTGAGATCCCTGTGGTCTCTGCAGACCCTGGTGGCACGTGCCTGGGGACATTGGCTGAGGGATGTCCCCAGCCGGAGAGAGCAGCCAGCCCTTCTTTGAACTTCCCAAATCTTTCTGAGCTCTCAGTTGTGGCAGGGTGTTCTCCAACTGAATTACAGGTTTAAGGGGAAAAATCTCTTTCCTGTTTAAAATCTGCCACCTGATCAGCACCTCCCGGTCCTCTTCTTGCATGGTGAGAAAGGATGAGCGGGTGCCCTGCCTGCTCCCTCTGCCCGGAGCCTGGCTGCCCTCGCCACCGCTGGGCATGGGGCTGCTGGGGGTGGTGGACAGCAGGAGCAGCTCCGGGTGAAAATGGGACCCCCTGAAACCTGGAGACCCGAGGAAGGGTTGGGTTCCCTGCTTGAATGCTGAGCTGCAAAACCAGGCTCGGTGGGCTGCAAGGTGGGAAATAACCATCCGACATCCCTGCCCTGTCTGCTTGTCCCTGCCCATCTGTTTTTGCTATGGAGGAAGGGGAGAAGGAGGGATTAAGCACTCGCTTTTCGCAGCAGCCAGGAGAAGCTGTTGATGGGCAAAGCCCCCGTGAGCACAGCCCCCACCTGCCCTGGCTGCGTGCGAAGGGCACAGGCACTGGCTGCCTTATTCCCTTTCTGAATCTGCTGGTGTTTTCTCACGAAAAAGCCACCCAGAGCACTTAAAATCTTCCCTCCCCTCCAGCCCTTCCCCTCGCAGGCAGTGGGGTGGAAATCCTGGGGTGCCCAGCCTGCTGCTTGCAGGGCTTGGGGATCACCTGACTGCAGCAAAACTCATGCTGGACTTCAACTGGAGAGGGGAAAAAAAGAAAGCTATAATTTTGACATCAAATTTAGCCTTGCTGAACCCCACTGGTGTCCTTTCTCTGCAATGGCTGCCCTCGGTCCTCAGCTGCTATCGCTTGCCGTGGTTTGAGCGGAGCTGGGCAGCTTCGTGCCGGTCGAGGAGGCTGTAGGCAGCGAGGAAAGACCTGTACACGCTTGTCCTTCCCTGAGTGCTTTGGTATTTCACTCCCAGCTTGAGGCTTTTACCTGCTGGCAGGTCTTCTACTCCCTGCCAGGGCTGGGGGAGGAAAAGGGGTCACTGGAAAACGCCCGAGGCTTGCTGCAGGGCTGTGTGCTGGCACTGAGGTTGGCGCTGGTTGCACTTACCAACAATATTTTTAGTTGGGGAAAAAACCAGACCTGACAATCTGGGAATGTTGGGGGAATACCAGGCTCTCTGGCATATTGCTTTAGAAAACTGAATCTCCCCTTGAGTCAAAACTGCTCACCTCTGTATTTGTAGAGTAGTCCTGCTGTTTGGAGCAATCTTTCCTTTTAATTTTTTTAACCTTGAATTTTGAGGGTTTTGTTCAAATTTAATTAATTACTTTGGAGCAAAGTATCTTGATGAGTCCATGCTTTGAAGAAATTTGGATTTATTTACTCGCAAAACCAGGGTGTTTTGTTCTGAATTGGGATAATACTACTCAACCCCCCCTGTGCTAATTCAGCGGAACGTTTTCTTGCACAGATACCTACTATTGTACTCTGGAGCCAGAAAACTTATAATTACTAGTTTGAAAGCAATTTATTCCACTCATTTTTAATCTAAAAAGTTTGGGTTGCAGGTCTGTGGATTTAAGAACAAATGACTCCAGCCCCCGAAGGGGTTCAGGACTGGGACTGTGAGGGCTGACCCTGTTGTTCTGGGCTGAGCATCCGCAGCATCCGTGGTCCAGCGCCAGTCACTGGGGGGATGCTGCAGCCAGGAGGTTTCCATGGAAACGGGAAGATGCTGGGTCTGGGATGCAGTTTGGTCCCCACTGGTGTTGCAAGGGCTGAGGCAGCGAGGCCGGAGCCCCTCCGGGGGGCCGGGGGACCCTCGGGGCAGGCTGCCCGGGAAAGGCAGCCCTGCGGGGGCTGTCCGGGGGCTTCGGGCGAAGGGTGCGGGTGACATCTTGTGGCCACGGCTCCTCGCCGGGGCTGTGCAATGATGCGGCCGCAACAGCAGAGGCTGCTCGGCCGTTCCGGCTCAAATCCCGGGGCCTGGGACGGGGAGAGCCCCGCCGGCCCCCCGGGCCCGGCCGTGCCCCGGCGCTTCGCTGCTGGCTCCCTCCCGGCACGGCGTGGGCTCGGCCAGGGCGTGGGGATGAAGCCGATGGTGAGGCAGCCCCGGTGCCCTGCAGGAGGCTAAAATTCCTTTTTCCCCAAGATTTCAGCCGTCCGAATAAGCACAGCTGTGGCTGGGCTTTCCCCATCTGTGCCTTGATGGGGACATGGGGTGCTTGGTTTCGTCCATCCTGATGCTCTGCAGCAAGACCTTGTCCTACCCAGTGGGCTAAAACCCAGTGGAGGGTCTGTAGTCCAGTGTGAAATCTCTGCTGTGAGACGCCATGGAAGCCAGAAATATCAGGGGGTTCAAAAGGGGCTGGAAACCTTGAGAAAGAAGAGGGCTGTCTACTGGGGGGTGCTAAACACCATGGTTTGGGGACAACTTGGGATGTCCCTGGACCACTGACCTCTGGCAGCTGAGGCAGGAGTAACTCCATGCACATGTTGCTTCCTTGCCCGAGTGCGTGATGCTGGCTGGTGCGAGGAGGAGGATGCTGAGCCAGCTGGGTGTCTGGACTGGCCCCTTGTTGCTGGTTTTTATGGACTTTGTATCTTTGGGGAATCTGTTTCAGTCCCAGATGTTGAGATATAAACATTGGGGCAGAGCTCTGAAAACTCATCACACCCCAAACTGCAGCCAGTGCCTGTCCCTGTGCTCTGGCATGCGGAGGAGGGACTAGCACCCCTCTGTCTCGGGAGATGGGGAGGGTTTAAGAGTGTCTGGCTTTTTAGGGCTTTGCTCTTGCTGCTTATTCTGTGGAGGAAAAGGTTAATCCCTGGGCAGGGGGGTGGTGGTTGGGACTGTGCTACTGCTGAGCAGCTCGGGGATTTTCTCATTCCCCTTGAGCATCGTTTGTCCCCTGGCTCCCTGCACCCTCCTGCCACTGTCCCAGTCCCCACGAGTGACAGGGACCTGCCTCCTCCGAGCTGCCGTGGGAGCAGCCTCGACCTTTGCAGCTGGCAATGCCCGGCGTGTCCCTGGCATGTCCGTACCTCGGGCACCCGCTGCTGCAGAGCTGCTCCAGCAGCAAGCGAGGAATAAAGTGACCCTGGGGGTTTTGGTACCTGTCGGTCACTGGGGCCCTGCTCTTTGGCTCTGACATCCCTTCCCTGACACTAGCGGCATGAAGCAGGGTCCATCTCCCACTCTGAGTGTGTATTTTTGATGGTGCAAGGTCCCTGGTTTGAGTCCCCACGGCTTTTTGGGGTAGGACCTTCTTGGTTTGTACAGCTCTGAGTGCAAGCAGGACTCGGGGTACAGCTGGGATTTTGTGTATGATGGGGAGGCTGTAGGTACCCCAATGCTGCCATTAATCAAGTGGATTTTGTAGTGCTGTAGGGAAGGAGACACGGGGTGAGCCCCTATTTTGGGGGTCGTGGCTCTCCGCTCCCCCTGTGGACCCATGTTGGGGGCCAGTACTTCCCATAGCGACTTTTGAGAGCCCCTCTTCAGGCGGCTGAGTGGATGGAGGGTTAATGAGTCGAGAAGGCCTCCTGGATGGAAAGGTTTAACTCTACCTTGCCTCAGCCACCATTTTTCTGGTCGGGTGGGCAGAAGGTTTAAAATGCCACTTTGGCTGGCAGAAAGATGGGGGGCCAGGGGAAGGGTGAAGGAAAAAAGCTTTTACTTCCAAAAATAACTCTGGAACAAAATGAAGAGGTCGGAGGGCGAGCAGAGAAACGAAGAAGTACCTTCCCCAGGGGCCAGCGCTGAAGTTTTCATCCTCTGAGTACCCGAGGAAGGAAAGCTCGGCTTTATTAAAGACCATCTCCCGCTGCCAGGGCTAAAACAAGTCGTGGCACGGTGAGCGCAGCCGGGTGACCGTGGCACAGAACATCTTACTGCCCTTCTTCCCCCCCGGCTGTTTGTGGTTGAGCCTCCTCCAGCCCATCCTCTAACCGAACTTTTCCCCTCCGTGCTGTCAGAGCCGGGACGTGGCGGGGCATCACGGCAGCGGTGGCATCACGGTGATGGCCACGTCTGTGCTGGTGGGAGCTCTCGTCGCCCGCGTCTCCGGCTTTTGCAGGATGATGCTGCGGCTGCTCCCCACCCCCAGGACCCCCCATGGCTGTGGCACAGGACAGGAGGGGGACCGAGGGGCTCCTCTGCTCCACTGGTCCCTTACCCACGCGTGTGCTGGTCCGTGGAGATGAAGGTGGGACAGGGTGGGATCAGCGGGAGGCTGGAAACACTTGCGGTGCGGCCCCGGGCTCTGCCCGCACCAGAGGGGAGGTCAGCAGAGAGGGGGAAGGGTTGGGGTCTGCTGTGCAGGACCCCAGCAGAGGCAGGAGGACATCTGACGTCCCCTTAGCTGGGGACCAGTCTCCAGCTCCCCTTCCCAGCGCAGGGCTTGATTCGGACAGAGCGAGGTGCTGGGGCCACGTCTCTGCTGGTGCCGGGGGAGCTCTGGCTGGAAGCGTTGCAGGTGATGGAAGGAGGAACTTGCGGCTCTGCTGGCTTCTTCCCCCCAGCTCGAAGCGCCACTTTCCCACCCTCACACCGAGCTCGGGGCTTCTCGACGGAGCCGTTCCCTCCAGCTTTGTGCTGAGCCGGCCAGAGGGAGCGGCTGTGCTGGCGATCCCTGAGCTGTCAGACCCGGGAACCAGCACAGCCCTCGAGCACCAGGACACGGGGAAATCCTGCACCAAAGTGGGAAAAATCAGAATAACACCCCAGAGGGTGTCTCCTGGCCGGGAGCAGGCCATCCTGCGGCATCCCCACAGGGCCCTGTGGCCTCACTGCCCGGGGCAAGGTGGGTGCAGGGACTGTCCTTGCTCCCTGGCCCCGGCGCCCCATCCCTGGCCCGTGCGAGGGGCTCACCTGTGGGTCCCAGCGCTTGATGCTGCAAAAACCACCTCCGGTGCATGGGACCTTCCCCAATAAAAAGGGATTCACGAAAGAAGAAGATGCAGAGGGTATTTCCCAGAGCAAGTGTTGGGTGGGCATTTTATCGCCGGTGGTGGCTGGTGTGCCAGGAAATACTGTTATTTCTTCCCTTCCCAGAGCTGGGAGATGATAAACACCGGGGTCTGCCTCCATTCAGCTGTGATCCATCAAGGCAGGGGGGGGGACTCGCACCAGAGCGCGGGTGAAGGGAGGTCAGTGATTGTGTAAACAGGCACTTTAGAGTTCACCCCGAGCTGGTATTACTGTAATTCATTAGAGGTGTCAGCCCTCTTTGTAGTTCCTCGCTCGGAGAGCCCCTTGCCTGGCAACTTCTAACATCCAGCCTCGCCAGCAGAAAAATCAACTGCACGAGATGTCTTTGCAGGAGACAAAGTTGTAGTTGCAGTAGCACCCTGCAAAAAGTGAGGTTCAGCACCCTGCACGTTCCCAGGCCAGGCTGGGTTGCCCTAAATGAAGCTCCTCCTCTGCTGGGGCACCTGCTGCTGAAGAAGTCCCGTCTGCTCCAGTCAAACTGATGCTAAGGCAGATGCAAGGTGGTACCCAACCACGCTAGTGGGGCAGAGCCCACCCACTGCCGAAAATACAGAATTGGCTTAGGAAAAAAGCGTGAGGGCACTGAATGCACTGCGCTTTCCCGCAGCCAGGGTGGGGATTTGCTTTGGGGGACCCCCTAACCCCCTCTAGGCGGGAGGCTGGGGAGCACAGGAGCCCGCTGCCCCTCCTGCACACTGGCACCCACGGGCTGGTCCGCCTGTGTGGAGCAGCCCCTCCAGCTCGGATCAAACCGCTTGCACCAAACCCCCACCAAATAGATCTCTCTGTTCCTCCCGGCGTGGCGTGGGGTCCAGGGAGCCTGCGCTCTCCGCTGGCTGCTGTGCTGGGTGCGAAGCTCAGCACCCAGGGGTGGAGTGGGGCTTTATGGGGAGCCAGCCAAGCCCCCGTGCTGGAGGAGGAGGGGGGGCTGCAGAGCCCTCCCCCATCAAAACAGCTCATTCCCATCCCCTCGCTGGCTCGCCCTGCTGCAACACTTCACCTGACTTCGAAGGGCAGTAAAATGCCCCCTCCCAGCGGCGGGTCCATGAAGAGCGGCTGGAAAGTGCCCAGAGGAGAAGGACCTGGGGGGGCTGGTCGACAGCGGCTGAACACGAGCCGGCAGCGTGCCCAGGTGGCCAAGAAGGCCAACGGCATCCTGGCCTGTATCAGCACTGGTGTGGCCAGCAGGAGCAGGGAGGGGATCGTGCCCCTGTACTGGGCACTGGTGAGGCCGCACCTCGAATCCTGGGTTCAGTTTTGGGCCCCTCACGACAAGAAGGACATTGAGGGGCTGGAGCGTGTCCAGAGAAGGGCAACGGAGCTGGGGAAGGGCCTGGAGCACAAGTCTGATGAGGAGCGGCTGAGGGAACTGGGGGTGTTCAGCCTGGAGAAGAGGAGGCTGAGGGGAGACCTCATCGCGCTCTGCAACTGCCTGAAGGGAGGTTGGAGCGAGGGGGGGTCGGTCTCTTCTCCCAAGTAACAGCGATAGGACGAGAGGAAACGGCCTCAAGTTGTGCCAGGGGAGGTTTAGGTTGGACATGAGGAGAAATTTCTTTCCTGAAAGAGTGGTCAGGCCTTGGCACAGGCTGCCCAGGGCAGTGGTGGAGTCCCCATCCCTGGAGGGATTTAAAAGACGTGTAGATGAGGCGCTTGGGGACATGGTTTAGTGGGCATGGGGGGGTTGGGTTGAGGGTTGGACTCGATGACCTTAGAGGTCTTTTCCAACCTTAGTGATTCTGTGATTCTATGATTCTCTGCTCAGTAGGAGAGTGAGCGTCGGGGCTGGGGCAGCCTGTGGCACAGCACCTCGTTTGGCCTTTAACGCTACAAAAAAATGATTATTAACCCTGGCGACAATTTCCATTTCTCCCTTACCTGCCTCTTCAATGCCCCAACCTAGTCTAATCCCACCTCCACTCGCTGAACTCATTACTGCGGTATCAGCGTGCCGCTTTCTCAAATAAATCCAACCTCTCCTGCCCTGTTGCGGAGGGCGGGGGGTGCTGGCAGGGAAACACGTCTGTGATGGACCCGCTTCTGATGCCTTCGTGCTGGAGCAAGAAAACAAGTGTCGGCTCCCAGCTCTGCAGTTGCTAATAAACCATCTGGCATTGCTTATTTTAATTGCATTGTGCTCCGATGGAGGGTCGGCGAGGAGAGAGGGTGCCCTACATTCTTGCACGCGGCATTTGGTCGGGGATAATTGTGCTGTGCGAGCGGCAGGATCCCAGCGCTGGGGCCTTTGATTCCCGGCCAAGGGAGGCAGGTGCTTTCAATATTCGCCCTGCTAAGCCCCTCTGATAGGGAAAAGTGTTTGCAAGATGCATGTGGTGGAGGAGAGGCCGAGGAGGGAGTTCAGCCTGGGTAGGGAGCAAGTCCTTGGTCGGGGCTGCCCCACGGCCTCGTGCCGCAGCCGCCCCTCGTCACGCCTTGCCTTTCCCTGCTGCCTGTCGAGGTTTGCTGTGTGCGGCTCTCCCGCGGTGTCGGCAGTGGCCCGTCGCCCCACGTTGCCTCGGAGCAGCTGGAGTGGTGCCCGATGCCTTCCCCTCCCTTCCCACAGCCGCCCGCCCTCCTAAAGCCCCCCTCCATCCCTGCCCGGCTGCTGGCTCCGGTTTGCCCGTTCGGGACGGGATGGGGCGGCTGCATCCCCGCGCCCAGGGCTGCTTCTGCAGCTTGGGAAGCCTCCGGCCACCCCCATAACCCCCACAGAAGTGAGCATCTTGGCATGGTCCTTGGGTTGTTCCTAGTGCTGGAGTGAAAATAGGCCAGGTATGGCAAGGGCAGGCTGTGATTACATCCCTTGCTGTGTCGCCAGGCTTTCCCCTCCCTGTGCCTCAGTTTCCCTTTCTGTTCTTTGGTTTTCATGCTCGGCTTCCGAGTGCTGAGACGCAGGACTCTGCGCAGGCATGGCTGTGGGTGGAGGCTGCGGATTTTGTTACCAGGTGGGGAAAGAAGCATTTTGTGGTCTGTGGGATATTTTGGCAGGTAAATCCTCTGGGCTGGGACTTGTCTAACATGACTATGTCCGTGGGGATGTGGCAGTGCTGGTCAGGCCATCCCTCCTGCCTTATTTCCCTTTACTGGGATCTCATTTTTCTTGCAAATCTTTCCCAGGGGTCTTCAGCTTCACCCGCTGCCCGGGGAGACCCAGCACCCCCAGCCCCATGTTGTGCCGGCACCGGCAGGGAGAGCGAAGCGGGTCTGGCCAGGGCATCGCGTGGGGCCCGGCACCGCCTTGACCCATCGCTGCAGAACTGGGGCTGGGCTCCCCCTCCCCGGCTGCCGCCAGTCCTGGTCCGAACTGGGACATCTCAGCCATCCCCACTTGACACGGCAGCCCCTCCGCGTGCCTTCTGCTCGCTGCGGAGACGGTCAGCAGCATCACGGCACGGAGCATCACCGCTCTGGAGTAAGCTGGGAGCCTAACCCTTGAGCTGCCGGTCTGCTCCCGCTGCTCTTTGCCTCCCGAATCACCCCCCACCCTTCCTCTCTGCCAGCCCCATCAGCTCTTAAGCCCGAAACCCTCCATCCACGCAAAAAAAAGCTCGTCCCTGCCAGATCCCCCAGCCTGGCGAATGAGCGGACATTTTCATGTCTTTATTTTCCCAGGGTTTGCTGATAAATCCTGTCTCCATAACCCCGGCCTTGATTGACTCATTATCAGGCAACGCGCGGCGAGGAAGCGACCTGTGACCCTGCCTGGGGAGACGGGGTGACCCCCCGGGAATAACCCTTATCGGCCCTTTTTAAAAGCTTCCCTTTTTAACATGCCGAGGAGCCCTGGCCAAGCCAAGCGACACCTACCTAGCGCGGGGCGGAGGAAGGTGTGGGGGTGAGGACAAGGGGGTGCAGGGAGCATCGGGCACGTGGGGTGGGATTATTTCTACTGGCAGGGTGTGAGGTTGGGAAGAGCCTCCGCCTGGGTGAAAGCATGGAGCCGGTTCCCATGGGAAGAGCGGAGCGTCGTGGCGGAGGGGGGCTGGCTGCGGCTCGGGGGGGCTGAGCTCGCCCTCACCCAACCCCTTGCCTGGGTCCACCTGCTCGGTGCAGATGGGCTTCCCGGTTTCCCGCTGGGGTTATCGGGAGAAAGCCCACCGGGAGATAAGAGCATCCATGGGGGAAGGAGACAAGGATGGGCTCGGCGTTGGGGCCAAGCCCACAAACCACACGCTGCCTCCCGTGTGCCTGGGATGGGGGGAGGCTGCCAGGCTGTCCTTGCTGTCCCCAAACCCGGGTGTCTCTCAGGAGGGGACCAATTTGTCTTCCCTTTTCCTCCCAGCGGTTTTTATAGCAAGAGACCTTTCAACCCTCGCCTCATCTTTACGGAGGCGATAGAAGCGTTAGGGCATCGCTGACTCGCTTTCCCGTCGGCATCCGCTCCGGGGCGGAGGTGCAGGGTTTGGTGTGGGGGGCCGGCGGGGGCAGGCAGGGTCGCTCCGCATGCGGGAGCGAAGGCACGGAGGGCACAAGAAGAGGTGGAAATCCCATTGCTTGCCTTGTTGCAGAGAGGGTAACGCCTTGCTCAGGACAGAGCCCCGTGGGGCAGACGGGAGCGACCCTCCTGCCCATCACCCTGCATCAGGGCGCAGATCGCTCCCTTCGATGGGCCGAGGGCCGGCTTGCCTGTGTGGGTCGCTGATCCGACCCCCCAGCTCCCTGGCAGGGATTAGCGGGGATGGGTTTTTGCCAAGTCCCGGCTGTCACTGTGTTCCCACCTTTGATCAGGAGTCGGCATTCCTGAAGTGCTCCATCTCCCACATGTTGCGCTGATCAAAGGCAGCTGTTGCCTGGACCCTCCCCTGAGTCCATTTACACACACCCCCACCCCCCAAAAATACAGAAATACAAAGGGAACTGAAGGAGGTGGAAGGGCTGATGGATGGAGGAGAGACGGGGCGAGGGGCAGCGGCAGGCTCCCTCTCCCGGGTCTCCTCGCAGAGGGTCCCGTGCGCAGCCGTGGGGAAGGCTGCTGGGGACTCTGGGGGGGTCTAAAGAGAGATGCTGCAGGCTGGCTCGGGGCACCCTGGGCGGGAGCCGGACCTTATCTGTCACCTGGAGGAAACGGTGTCGTTGGTGGGTGACAGCAACGCAGCTGCGGCAGAGCACAGCCAACTTCTCCCACGGCTTCAGTCTGGGGGAAACTGGAGGAACCTTTCTTTTAAGCGCTCCGATCTCGGCAGTTCGTGTGTGCTCAATGCCAAGGTCCTCGCAGTCCCCTCCGCACCGTGGGTGGCTCTGCTAGGGAGAGATGTTGCTGGGGACGTGGGCTAGTGGTGATGTTCCTCACCAGCCCCTGGCAGAGCGATGCCAGGAGGGGTTTGACCTCAAGGACATCTCCTCCGGCTCTGCTGGCCACCAGCAGCAGCTCTTCCAAGGGAGAGGAAGAAGGTCTGAGACCTGCTCTGGTGGTGGCTCCTCTCCAGGGCAAGTGTGGTCCCGTTAAATGTGTTTTGGCAGGTGATTTATTGTTCGTGCACACGATTTATCTCTGCTCCCCAGCTCCTGTCATGCAAAGGACTTGGTCTGTCTGGGTTTCCATGTCCTTTCTGAATCCTTCTCCACTGGCATCAGCAGCTCGTTTGTGCTCGGAGACGTGATGGGGAAAATCTCTCCTGCCCTTCCTCATCCTCACACCATCTGCTTGTTACTCAGCATCACAATTTAGCTTTAAGGCTTTGAAAAGACACAGTCTCCCCCCAAAGCTGCAGACACAAAGGGGGCAAAGAGCAGGACCACGGGACACGCTTGCAGACCGTTTCCTTAGCTGGGGCGGCAGGTTCAGGGGAGGGTTTATCTGTTGAAAGCCAAACTCTGCTGCCCACGGTGACGCTGCCACATCACATCCCCCGGGCAGGGAGGAAGGCATCCTCTCCCCTCGCAGAGATCCGGCAGACCGGGCTGGGCAGAGTCCAGCTGCCAGGGCTGGAGCCCTGCAGAGGGGCAGTTTGTCCTCCCGCTCCTCCCTTGGCCCCATCTTGTTGGGCAGACGCGGGGGCAGGCTCGGGCACTGCACCCCCCAGCACCAGCTGTATCATTAGAGACAGCCTTTTATTTCCTTTCTCCAGCACTGGGCAGGACAATTTGCTCGTACGAGGAGAGTTCAGCCATCTCTGCTCCCAAAAGCGAACGTCTCCAGCAGCACAACCGGGGAGGTTCGGGCAGCATTTCCAATGGTGCCCTTAGCGTAACCTCACCCGCGTAAGCGGGGTGCCTTGGTGGGGTGCCAGCACGCCGAAACCAGGCGGTGAGTGTTGCTGGGTCACATTCATCCCTGTCCCCGTGGTATCCGTGGGTTAATTTAATCAGCTGAAGAAGGTCCTCAGCCGGGTTCCTGCCCTCTGCGGTAATCCCCCGAGGCTGAATTTTGCTCATTATCGCCATCTAAAAGAAAAGGGAGGGACTCAAGGTCTGTGTCAGGGATACTAAGCACCTCTAGTGCTTAATGCCATCGAGGGGTGTGGGTGCGCTCAGAACCCCCCTACAACCCCCAAACCAGCTCGGCAGCATCCTGCGAGCACTGGCCAGGCTGCGCGGGGGCTGCTGTCCCAGCAAGGGTGACCCTGGCTCAAATGGACCTTACCTGTTCACCTTCACCGGCGTCCAGCGGTGGCCGAGGCGCTGCGGATCAGACAGGCATGAAGGGCTCCTCGGGGCTGCGCTCGTCCTTCTGGGGCAGGGCTGGCAGCCGAGGACACCTCGGCTGTGTTTGTCACCACAGCAGCCGTCCCGGCTCGAGGTCACAGCTCCGCCAGCCCCGGGATGCCGGGAGTGACAGGCTGTGCTGTGGCACCGGGGGAAATTGGGGAGAAACCTCCGGTGCCCTTTTGGACACGGTGGGGGCTACAGACCAAGAGAAGCATCTCTCCAAAGACCACGGTAGATTGTGCATCTGAGCTCTCTCTTATCATACCTGGGGACAGACGGGATCTGCAGCAGCTTCTTTCTTCCTCTCCTTCTCAGCACTTTACCCAGGGCGCGTTCACCTCCTGGAGCACAATGTCGGGGACCCTTTGCCCCTCCGCCCCCTGCCTCTCCCCACTGAGAGATGCCCCCGCGGTCCCCTGCCCTAACCCTGCCTTCCAAAGTTCAGCTGCTTGACTGCAGGCAGCCCATAATACCATTTTAAAGCAAGGTGACCCCTGCTCTTTGGTGCTGTGCAACCCCCTGTCCGGCCGGCCGACGAGCCGGCCACCTAACGCGATGTGACAGGTCGACGGGATGGAGCTCGCGGAGGGAGCACGTTTTCCCCCTCCGGTCGGCAGTGGGGTTGATGGAGCGTTGGGTCCCCCTCTGCCGAGCCGGGGGGTGGAGAGGGAGGGTGAAGGGACGATCATCACCTGCACCCTCCACCGGCCCATTGGACACCCCAACACGGAGCTAACTGAGGGGACAGGAGAGCAAACCCGGTGCTCTCTCCGGACAGCACCGGCTGTGGGTTGATATGTCACCTTTGCAAGGCACGTCACCTCCCAGCTACCTCTGCCCCTCGTTGCTAGAAGCCAGTTTAAGAAAGAAAACTTGGGCAGAGTTGCTTTTTCTTTCATTTCCCCACCCAGCTCCCAGTGTGGCCGCCCGCGTCCATCCCACCCACTGCTGGGGACCCCTCGCTTGGGAGCAGGTCCAGAACTAGAATCATAGAATCACAGAATCATTAAGGTTGGAAAAGACCTCTAAGATCATCCAGTCCAACCGTCAACCCAACCCCCCCATGCCCACTAAACCATGTCCCCAAGCGCCTCATCTACACGTCTTTTAAATCCCTCCAGGGATGGGGACTCCACCACTGCCCTGGGCAGCCTGTGCCAAGGCCTGACCACTCTTTCAGGAAAGAATTTTTTCCTAATGTCCAACCTAAACCTCCCCTGGCACAACTTGAGGCCGTTTCCTCTTGTCCTATCGCTGTTACTTGGGAGAAGAGACCGACCCCCCCTCGCTCCAACCTCCCTTCAGGCAGTTGCAGAGCGCGATGAGGTCTCCCCTCAGCCTCCTCTTCTCCAGGCTGAACACCCCCAGTTCCCTCAGCCGCTCCCCATCAGACTTGTGCTCCAGGCCCTTCCCCAGCTCCGTTGCCCTTCTCTGGACACGCTCCAGCCCCTCCATGTCCTTCTTGTCGTGAGGGGCCCAAAACTGAACCCAGGATTCGAGGTGCGGCCTCCCCAGTGCCCAGTACAGGGGCACGATCCCCTCCCTGCTCTTACTCCCTACTACCACGGGGACAGTCTGTGGCACGGGGACAGGAGTACCTCACACTGGCATCATCAAAGACAATAGTTTCCACGGGGGAAAAAACCAAAAACCAATTTATTCAGTCTCTTCCCCAGTCTCCGCTTTGGAACATGGGCTGTTCGACCTGCACCCCGTGAGCCAGCTACGCTGGCTGCACAATTCCTGGTCCATCCCCTGCCCGCGCTGTCTGCCAGCAGCAGAAGGGTTAAGGATGATCTTCAGGACAGATATTCAAGCACTGGGAGCTGCTTTCCAAAACCTCCTTTGAGTCTCCTCAAGACAGGGCCTCAGTTTCCCTCTTGTCTGCTCAGGGCTGGGACCTCTGATCCGAAACTAGCCGGCCATGGGGAAGGACCTTCCTCGCAGCAGAACCACCTGCTGAAGCAGCAACTCTCTTATCTCTCTGATGCCCCCAAAATCTCCAGTTTTCCAGAAAAAGGATGTTGTTCCAACTCTCACGTTTGTATACTTAAAAACTTGACCCACCCTGGGGAGCAGAAACCACAAAGGAAATAAAATCTGAAGTCTGTACTTGTAAAGCTTGTGCTTCTGTATTGAATCTTTGCATCTGGGGAGGGCTAAAATATGTTGTTTTCAAAGAAGGGAGATTAGCAAAGCTGAGCATCTCTACGGACTTTGCAAAACTCATGTCTCCACATGGACACTGAGGCTTCTTTGCTGGGATCGAGAGTCAGCTGGGGTATCTGGCCCCGGGCCTGGCTCAGGTAAGCACCTCCCTCCCAAGCATCAGTGGAGAACTGTTTCCTCCTGGTCCCGGGCACCCCAGAGGACCCAGCCTCAGCAGCCCTGTGCTGGGGCCGAGCTCTCACCTGGGGAAAATCAGCCCCAATTGCAGGAGAGGCTACGAGGAGGGAAGTTGCAGCCCCAGGTGATGAGGATCCCCTGAGAGCAGAGGGACTGGCTGTGCCCAGGGCACATCCCTGGCCCGGCTGTGCCCGGTGAGGAGGCAGGAACAGGCAAGGAGGGTGCTGCCAGGGTGGGCAGGAGCTGGGCACTGCTGCTGGCTGCGAGCAGCAGGTGAGGAGGAGATGGGGAGGGAGGGAGGGGGACAAGTGTCTTGGAGAGGACAGGAGTGACAAGGGCAAGGTCTGAAAGTGTTAGTGATGGTGTGAGCGCACCCTGTCAGTGCCAGCCTTCATCCCAAGTGACGGGCATGACAGCCTGGCCAAGGACGAGGCAGGAGCAGAGGGCAAGGGGGGGAGGGAGCTAGGTCCCTGGTACCGCAACACCTCGCGGAGACCCTTCTGAAGGGCCAGGTGAGCGGGAGCATCTCCTCCTGGGTGCCCCCAGTCAGGGCTGTGGGGTGAGAGGAGTTTGTGCTGCGCATTTTCGCTTTGAGCAGGGCACCAGATAGGAAAGGGTGGGATGATGCCAGGACTCCAGTCTCCTCTGCACTGAGCCTGGCTGTCGCCCCAGCTGCCCTTCCCTGGAAAATGCAAGTGTTTCCCTTGCTGCTCACCTGGGGGGAGAGCATGGGCTCAAGTTGGGCTCTCCAGTTAATAAACCTGCATCCCAGTCCCACCAGGACACTGGGATGTAGCAGCGGTGCGGTTGGGTTGAGGACTGACTCCCCAAATAGCTTGTTGCCATGTGCTCCCTGCTCCTTCGAGCCTTTGGGATGGGCACGGCCAGCGGGATCCACCTCGAAGGGGCACCAGGGGCATCTCCTGATGGTGCCCCTGCCCATGCTGTTCATGGGGGAGAAGACCCCTGTGCCAGGGTGGCTTGGGCTGGGCAGAGGCAGCCTCTGTCCCTGGGGTACATCAAGTGTGGAGCCAAACAGGGGTGAAAAACTAGCGAGGGCTGTGCTGAAGCTGAGAGCTGTCCTGAGCATCCTCCTCCGGGAGTAAAGGAGTAAAGCCAGATCTCAGGCCCGGCCCACGGCCCCTCGTGTAGGACAGGCAGAGCTGGGCTGAAGGGCTGTGGGCAAGAGGGATGTTTGAAGGAGAATAGTCCTGCTTCCCCAAAATACACTCTCCCTCTAGCAGTGGATGTTCAGGACAGGAGAGGACCCTCAGTGTTTAATAACCCTCAAGGGATTTTTCTCCCATGATTTTTGGCCTCGTTTGCCCATGGGAGCTTCTGCAACCACAGCATTCCGCAGGCTGCGTGGTTATTTAGCTGTTCCTTGGAGAGAAGCTGCTTTTGCTTTGTCCTGGTACCCTTCCCTCCCTGCTCCTGCTGCGTGGGTTTTAGGTGGGAAAGCAGGGCGGCGAGGCACGCTGCCGCTCCCCCCCACCGTAAACCCATCTCCTCGACAGTCCCCGCGGGATTTTTGCTCCCGTGGGCGCTGCCGTGCCCGGCTCGGGGCTGCTCAGCGCAGAGCGGGCAGCGGCGGGCGCGGAGCTCCCTCCTCCGGCCCCGCCGAGCAGCGCGGCGGGCCGGGGAGCTGCCGCCGCAGGCCCCGGAGGAGCCCGGGGGTGGGCAGCGGGGTCCCCTCCGATGGAGAGGGGACAGCATCACCGCGGGGGTGCTAACAGCGGCCGGCAAGGGGCCGCCGGGGGAGGCGGGGTGACCCCCCGGGGAGGCGCTGGTGGCTCCCTCCGCACCCGGCCGGTCCCCGGTCCCCTCCGCATCCCCCCCGTTCCTCCCCATGCGCCGCCCAGCCCCTGCCCCATTGATGCCCCATTGATGCCCCATTGATGCTCCCTGCTGTCCCCCCGGTCCTCCGCGCCAGGCAACCCCTCCCCGTTGCTAGGAGGCCGTTGCTAGGGGCCCGTTGCTAGGGAGCCGTGGCCGGGACAGGGGCTCCGCCCCTGGCGCCTGCGCGCTGCCGCCCCGCGCCCACGTGACTCGGCGGGAAGATGGCGGCGCCCGCGGACCGGCGTGTGCGGCGCTGAGCGCGGCGGGGCCTTGCGCTGTGGCGGCCGGTTTCTGTCGCCTCCCGGTTTCTGTCGCCGCCATGTCGCGGCTCATCGTGAAGAACCTCCCCAACGGGGTGAGCCCGCCGCACGGTTGCGGCCTCTGCGGGGTGGAGGGGGCCTTCCGGGCCTGGAGATGGGTCTGAGGGGACACGCCGGGGGGTCGCGGGCTCCTGGACAGGGAGAGGCCCCGGGAGGGGAGGGGCTGAGCGGGGAGATTCCCTGGGAGAGAGGGTCCTCGCTTCGGGGTGTGGGGGGGAAGATGTCTTGGTGGGCGAGCGGGGAGATGTCCGGGGGAAGG